>CM076574.1:8669159-9021233 GCA_034641835.2 Pinus albicaulis
TATTCAGAATGCCCTCTATGGCTTCCATCCCATTCCTTATATGTTTTTTGAGCGTTCTCCCCCTTGGTCCCACTCAATAATGATGCTACTCTCATGGAGAATTCCTCCCATTATGACTGCGTTGTCCTCCACTATCTCAACTACCTCCATGAATGCACTATTGATTTGGTAAAATTGACCCCATTCACATGCATTGACCCCCATTTACACCAAGGAGTGGTTTATTCAACTTGATCCTATCTAGATGCACTGATCCACATTCACATTAGAAGTTCTTTTATTCCTACTAAATATATTTATGGGTCCCTCTACCCTATTATTCATCTATATTATTGAAAAAAACAAAATTTAATATTCTAACTAGCTAAAAGCTAATTAGGAATATCAAGGTCCTCCCCTCTCAAATTTTGCTTGTCCTCAAGCAACTGCAAGGGTGGATGCTTCAAAATCTTCTCTCCTTCCCAAGTAGCATCCTTATCCAGTAGATTCTCCATCGAACCAGATATTATTTAATCACCATTTTCCTTAGTTGCCTCTCCCAAGTATCCAAGATAGCTTCCGGTTGTAAAACTAGATGGCCCTCATCATCAATATATGGGAGATCCATAGTGGAAACTACATGTTGTCCAATGGCCTTCTTAAGGCATGAGACATGAAAAATGTTGTGGATATTACTCCCAATGTGGAGCTCCAACTGATATGCTACTTCCCCAACACAACATATCACCTTGTATGGCCCATAGAAACATGGCTTAAGCTTCTTAGCCCACTTCTCCCTCAACATAGATTTCTTGTGAGGCTGAAGACAGAGATAGACCAAATCAGCCACCTCAAAATGTCTCTCCACCTGACCATGATCTGCATATAACTTCGGCTGATTTTGGGCTGTAGCAATGTTGTCCTTAGGAGCACAGAGTATATCGTGACTCTCTTGGATCCAATATTTGGCTTTAGGAGCCTTTCCTGCTGCACACATCAAATCAACAAATGATAAAGCATCATAGCCATATAGAGCCCAAAATGAAGACATACCGATCGACATATGATATGTTGTATTGTAATATTCTCCCCAGAGTGAACCGGCACCAAACATTCTCTCTATTGTGCGAAAAATGTTTTCGTAGTAGCCTTCCAACCACTTGTTTGCTATCTTTGTTCCCATCTATATGAGGTGATAACCGTCATGATGTCAACTCGGTACTTACTTCACCAACAAATGGAAAATATCATGCCAAAAGCCACCCATGAAAAAACTATCTCTATCACTGACTATGGTATTGGGAAGACCAAGAAGTTTGAAAATATCTCTAAAGAAGAGCTTAGCCACTTGTGAAGTAGCATGCCATGAAGAAATGGAAAATAAATGTGAATAATTTGTTAGTCGATCAACGACCACAAAGATACAATAATTTCCTTGTACGACTGGAAAACTGGTAATGAAATGCATATAAATGCTCTCCCATTCCCCCTTCGGAATAGGAAGCGGTTGTAACAACCTTTAGGATGGTTTTTCCTCCTTTATTCTGATGGAAAAATATGCACTCCTTGATGTGTTGGGGCACATCCTCCTTGAGACCATTCCATGAGAATCTATCTCTAATGGCTTGATATGTCTTTGTGAAACCTTGGTGGCCTGAGAGGGGTGAATCATGTGCTGCATGCAAAATTTTTTCCTTAAGCTTAGAATCTCTAGTCAAGAAGATTTGGTCATAGTAGTAGATGATATCACCCATCACTCTATACCTCTCACTGGTCACCTTTCAATCTAGTATCTCACATGTGAAGTGGTCTTTGGAATACTCCACCAACAGCTGAGTCTCCCAATCTGAATCCACACTAATTAATGACAATGTTGTTGGTCTCTGTGAGAAGGAATACAGTACCACATTTCCTTTCCCTTTGACATATTCAATGTCAAAGTCATACGTTGGGATTATGCTACCCCATTTTTTCTGCCTCACTTGCAACTGGTTCTACTTAAGGAAATTCCAAAGATTGTGGTGGTCAATATTCACTTGGAAACTATTTCCTACCCAACACTACCTAAATTTTTCTAATGCATGCATGATGGCCAACAACTCCTTCTCATATATGGAATTCACCTTCTCATGTGGAATCATTTTTTGATTCTCAAAGGCTATGAGATGGCCTCCCTGCATCAAGACTGTGCCACACCGTTCGAAGCATCAAATTCTAGCACAAAGGGATGGGTGAAATATGGAAATACCAACACTGGATAATTTCTCATTACCTCCTTGAGCCTATCAAAGGCCCTTTGCGTAGTTTTTTTCCAACCCAAGGCTCCCCTCTTGGTTAGATTTGTGAGTGGTGTTTCTAGTTGGAAGAACCCTTTAAAAAACTTCCAGTCTGGTGGCCTCCCCGGTGGAATGCCTCCAAATACTGTAGAATAATGGTCTAGAATAGACTACATATCTGAGTAGAATGATTTTTCCTTTCCTCCTACCTCAAACTTACGTAGTTATACTACCCATTTTATGTCTCTTCTACACAAATCAGCCTCCATCTTATGTGCGGAGACTTCCCGGGGTGGATAGGTGTGCATGCCCCTACTCATTTGGTGCTTATCAATCTTCTTATCTGTTAATTCCATCTTCAAGGTCTCATAATCCATGGTGACCTTCCCCAATGTGATCAACCACTGTACACCCAATATCTCATTGGTGTCAAGAATATCGACCACAAAGAAGTGATATTTCCATGTGTATGTCCCCAAATTTACACTCAATGCTAGAACATACTTCACACAATGCATGGTTCTAGCTCTTGGAACCAAAAACGAGAATCCTTGAAAATAATCTGTGGGTATGTCTCTCTTCTGCACTATCTGGGCATCAATAAAATTGTGGGTAGCCCCACTTTCTATCAATACTGACACCTGTTGCCCCTAAACTATTCCTCGAACTCTCAAGGTTAGATAGTTGGGTACTCCCTGCAAATATGCAAGGGATCCCCAAATTGGAGAAAATGCTCCATTTCCACCCCCTAGTGGTGGTGGATCCTCTTTTGGTGCCACAACATTGGTGTCTCCTTCTAGCTTCTCTTCTTCCTCCTCTTCACTATCAAATAACACTTCAATATAATGTGCCTTTCCCGCAACACACCAATGTCCCAGTGCCCATGGTTCTTGGAAAGTGAAGCAAAGCTTCCTCCTCCTCAAATATCTTCAGAAATCATCACTAAGAGGTCCCTTGCCCTGGTTCTTCTTTGGGTGAGGAATCTTCACATCTTTCCCCTTTGACTAAAAAGTGGGGTTTTGTTAGAATGGAGCTCTTGCCCTCAAAAAATCATCTTGTAAGTCCCTAGCCCTATCAATGGCATCTTGGATCATAGTTGATCTAGTGGACTTCACCAACCCATGTAAAGGCTCTGCTATTCCATCAATGAACATGTATACTCTCCTAGTTTTATATAAATATGGCACCATGAAAAATTTTTTCAAGAATTCAGAGATATAGGTATCCAAATTTCCTGACTGCTTGAGATTAGCTAGCTCAACAAAGTGTGCCTCAGGATCTCTTTGGTCAAATATTTCTACCAACGTCCGGGTGAATTCTGCATATGCAGTCACACCTACATGCCCCAATGTAGATAGACCGTGAAACCACCATTCATGTGCTTCACCTTCAAGGTGTAGCACTGCTATATTAATAGCTTCAATCTCTAATAATTGGTTCAGCTGGAAATAGATGTCTAATTTTTCCACCCAAGCCTTGGTTGTGCACTTGGATGACCCATCAAAAAAATTCAGAAAGAATCTACCCATAGTACGTTGTAAATCATTATTCTACATGTAGCCTCCACTTCTATGGTTTTTACAGGGTCTCCTATTATCTTTGATTTGACAGAACTCTTGGAAGTTCAGATTCTCTTAGAAATTTTGAGATTGAGATTCATATTCTAGAAAGTAATCACCAAGAGCCTCCTACTCTTGGGGTCCTCCAGCCCCATTTCCCACTGCTAGGAATGTAGGCATGGTGGAGGATTGTGAAACTTGCTGCAATTCCGGTCTTGCGGGAGAAGTCATCTGTAAAATTCATCTAATAGGAACATCCTCCCAAGGATGTCACGGGCAGTATTCTAGATAAATCAGAATGTATCAACTGCAATATATTAGTTGTCTTTGTGACACTTGAGGAGAATGGTCCCCTTGTATGCTTCCCTTCGGCACAACCCTGACATATACCTTCATGATCATCTTTAAATTCGGGCATCCCTGTCACCAGTTTCCTTGCTTCGGGAAGGGCTTTGTAATGGAGGTGTGAAAACCTCCAGTGCCATAACTCAGCTTGAAGAGTTGTATCACATGACATAGACCGCAATGGACTTCTTCAAACCTCGTAGATTGTATCAACTCTAAAACAAATAGTAAGAGATTTATTTAAGTTATTCTTCCAAATGCGTACATTTCCATCAACGAATGCCACCTTGAATCCTTTGTATTGCATTTTGCGAAATAGACACAAGGTTCTTCTTCAAATCAGGTACGTACAACAAATCTTGTAAACGGAAGACTTTAATTTGAGATAGATGAAGGCTCACAGTCAATGTCCCTTTCATGAGATAGGTGGCATTATCTCCAAGGATAATTTCTAGATTTGTATCCTTCTCAATCAAATTAGAGAGGGTTTCTTTATAACCAGCAAGGTGCCTTGAAGCACCACTATAAATCAACCAAATATCCAGGGTGTCGAGAGGAGATGTATTAGAGAGGGAAGATACAAGAATAAATTCATTTTTCTTATTATCAACAACATTAGACTCATCGTACCTAGAATTTCTTGACCTATTGAAAGGTTTCCCATTTCCACTATGATTGGAGGGAGCCTTCATTTTTCCTTTGAACCTGTTGTACCTTTGATTTCCATTCCCCCTGAAGTTTTTATTTTCATCATCCCTAGGAGAGTCCCTTCTATTAGGGAACTCTCTTGCATAGTGACCAAACTTGTTACAAGTGTAACATATTCCCTTCCTTCCTTTTCTCTCCGCTCTTCCATGGTTTTTATTTCTGGGACAACCATTGTTCCTATTTTTTGCGTGAGAGGTTAATGTAGTATGGTCATCTCCATTTACATTAAAGGGATGATCTCTCTCCATAATTATTGTCTCCTCTTGAGTGAATCTTGTCAATATTTCATCAAAATTTGGAATCACATTATTATTAAGAATAGTGGTATTGAATACATACCAATCGCAGGGGATACCTCCAACTGCAATGAGAACCATCTCTCGATCAACTATTTCTTCTCCAATAGCTAGAATATTATTCTTGATTTCAGTGAGCCTCATAAAAATAGGATTGAATGGATTCATCCTTGCCCTTCTTGATATTATTCAATTGATTCTTGAATAAAAGAACTTGATTAACATTTCTAGCCCTGAACATGTTGACCAAATTTTCATACATCTCTTTAGAAGTGCTCAGCTCAGAAATGTAAGAAACCAAGTGATTTTGAATAGAATCCTGGATAATAATATTTTATTTGATTTCCCCTTTCCTATACTTTGTTTTTTTGGCAACAAGTGCATTTAATGGAGGCTCGTGAATCTTCCCCTACACATAGCCCATGACATCTTGATCTTCTAAAGCCAAATCCAAGAACATCTTCCATGCATGATAATTAGACTTATCAATCAATTTATCATCAGACTTGAAACCCTTATAGGTTAAGGAGGTCATTGTTCCTTGATAGGATTTCTTCTTCGGTGATTTCCTTTCACAATGTTAGTGTTAGAATATGCATTCTACCATCAGTGATCAAATCACTCTTTTCATTCTCATTTTAGGTGTCCCACTTTGAATTTTTTATATCATTCCATTAGGTCATGCTAAAAATTGTTTCACTGATGGTAGCCCTAGTCATAAAACCTCACTCTCCCTCACAAAATCTCATTTGTTGGCCCGCCTTCATGTCTTGATGAGCATAAAAACACTTTTAAAAATCTCATTTCACTATGTCTTATCTCAGTCAAAGTCAACTATGGATTCAGGTCATTTAAGGTCCCATTAGGTCATTAGCTTTCATTTTTCAAGGTCCAAAAATGTACCATGTCATCTTAATAAGGTTAGGAAAAGGTGTGAGAGTGATTCAATAAACATTTCATTATCATCTGCAGAGCATTATCAACATGTAAATATGACATTTTTAAATTTTTAGTTTTGATTTTTATGATTTTCATATGAAAATGTAATTTTGATATGAAAACATAGCTGTAATTTATTTTTAATTTTTTATGTAATTTTATGCTTTCTATATGTAATAAGTTTTTTCCCTAGTTTTAAACTCAAAACACACATGCCAAACTGAATATCACCACTAAATCAAAGTGATAAATGTCAAACTCTAGCAACTTCATCCTGCAAAGAATAAAAAGTAAAAGAAAAAGCATATTTAGCATGCTTTCAAAAAGTGAGAAAAAAGATAGGAAAAGTGGGGTTTTGGATATAAATCTAAAATCACTTAAGTAATTAAGACTCCTAGAGGTCAAAATCAAATTCATTTCCCTCTTATTTAATTTAGAAAACAACTAAGGAGATCAAAATTTGCGATTTTCTGAGGAAAATTGAGAAAAATAGAGTAGAAGGGCGCTTATCCTCTTGGCGTTGTGCTTATCCTATTGGTGCCGTGCTTACCCTCTCGGCCCTGCACTTATGCTCTTGGCGCTACGCTTATCCTCTTAGAGCTATGTGTATGACTAGAAAGAATCAGAAACTCATCAAAGCTGCAAAAAATCACCCCCAGACTTCATCAATCATTCTTCACACTTCCAATCAAGCAAGTGGCTTTTACATCATTCTCCTTATCATCAAAGTCATTTTGAATGTGAGTTGGTTAAAAGAAAATTTGGTATCTTCTTTAATGTGAAACCCTATTTTTTCTCCCTTTCACTCATAATGCCCCAAATCCCATTTCCCTTACACTTGATACTATCCCTACATTGTTAAAATTCATTCCCAAATCCTTGTTATCATAATCCCTATCCCTAATCTACTAATTCCCAAAACCATAAGCCCTAGGTGCTATTTTGACCTAGGATCCTAAATCCCAATTTCCCCATCGCAATTCCCATCACTCTTTCATTCCTTTCCCTTCCCCATTCATCATATCCCTAAACACTATTTCCCATAAAATTCCCTTTCCACAAATCCTATCCCCAAATTCACCTTCCACACTATCACCTACTTCCCTAGGGTTTGAACACAAACACACTGTGGCAGTCTAAGTAGAAGATAATAGATGACATAGTGAGGAAGAGGAAGTAGAGACTAGGAGGCCACATAAAGGGGAGGGGGGATATCATACATGAACCTATCATCACTAGGGAAATTTTGGCTTCTCAAATTATAGTGACATAATTCAAACATGTTGGCTGTTATAATTTCTATGAACAAATTCAGAGGGTTCAACATCACTCCATGTTAACTAGGCTCTTCATATCTAAAATCCATAACAACCAGGTTACCCTAGCCGGTGTCACCTTTACTGTCTCAACTTCCATCATTTCAGCTGCCACAGGGATCCCAAATGTTGGGGAAAGGTGGTTCAAAAAGAGTGATTTGGAAAATTAGCACTTTGAGCCCTTTTTAAAACCTAGATATAAGAATGAGAAAAAGAAGATGTTTCATTTTTCCTACCTCCTACATATTTGCACCCATGATGAAGATAATCATGAAATAATTTACATGTGAAGCTATATTCTTAAGGATGTATACTTAGCACATCTGGCTCCTAATGAATTTCACTAGGGTAAGGATGCTCAATATACCTTACTACCTTTTCTGGAGTTTTGAAAAGATGGATTTTATTGCTCAAAAAAGGGAGTATGAAAAAAAATGAAAAGTATTTTCCATCATTCCCTTCTCAAAATAATTTTCCTTTATTGTCTCGATGAGCTCAACATTGCATGGGATACCTTTATAGCCCATGATATCTTTAGATATCCTCCTACTTAGCATGCTCAAAATGTGCCTTCATCATCTCAGCCATCCAATTCCATCCCTCCATCTCAACCTACTGTACATTCACCATCATTATATCAGTCCTATTCATCCACTTCACCACCATTATCTTCATCCCACACTGAGATTGAATCCTCTATCAGAAATGAGACATTTGAGGCATAGTGGGCTAGTGTGGTTGAGGTTGAGCCATTGTCAAAAAACTAAGAGAGAGGCCACAGGAATTTGTTTTCTCCACACATAGTGAGAGGGGCCATGTCTTCTACATAAGAAAAATAGGTGGAAAAAGGAAAAGGAAAGTTGATTGATACAGAAACTCAGCCAGAGGTAAAACATGATGCAAAACTCCATGATATTGAGCATGAGTTTGAGTTGGTTGACCTAGGTGATGATGATTATAGCCAGATCATTAACATGGCCATCAAAGCTAAGGATGAAAAAATCAGAGACCTTCGAAACAAACTTGAAAGAGCCAAATATGTTGTACACTTCCTTGAGCAAGAAAATGAGAAATTGAAAACCAAGAAAGTCATTGATGAGGTGAAGTATTTCACTGCTCAAAGGGAGGCTCAAAAGGCCAAAGTTATGCTATATGGAACACTGGAGAAGTATGGCTTACTTTATGATGAAGAAGAATAGGTACTGCTAGGAGCTCAGATCTTCATCCCTCTGCCAGAGATCAAATTTCTCTTGTTGCATTTCATTTTAGGTGTCTCACTCAGTTCAGTCAACTGCATTCCATTAGGGGCATGGATCATCGGACGGTAGGGTCTTGTCACTCATATCCCTCATGTCATGTACCCAAGGCCTAGGTCTATTCATCAAAGTTCATCGAATCATTTACATTCATTTACAAATATGTTTGGTCTCTTGGTCAACAAAGAGTCATTTTAGGGTTTTTAGTCTCATTAGGTCTAGGGTTTCATTAATTTAGTCTTCAGAATGTCTAATAATGTCAGCAGGCACATGAGGAAGCCTCAAATAAGGTATCAGTGCAAAAATTTCATTGTCATAATGCTTGATAACGATTTTTTCTTCAAAACTCTGTTTTGAAGAAAAATTGTCTATTTTATCCATTTGTAATAAATGCAATGTAATTTTCAAAGTTTTTTCAGTTGTAAAGTTCTTCAGGCGCAGCCCTGGTCACCTTTGCCAAAACCCTATGCCAGCTATCCCTGCAAAGACAGACAAGAGATTCATCATTCATCTCAAAAATCAAAAAGCACAAAGGAAACAAAAACAGAGTTTATGTGAAAAGTGCCAAAGTTTTCAGACTTTACAAAGTGGGTTTTTCAAATCAAAAATCAAAATCCTTTGTATATATAAGATCTTTCCAAATTCAAAACTTCATTTGCACGCCAAAGTCATCAAAGAGCCAAAGAAAATAGTGGAGGAAGCGAAGCTAGCGTTGGAGGCCGAAACTGTGGTGAACTTCAATGTCGTGGGGCACTGGGTGTTGGGTGCGGTGCACTGGTTGAGCGCGACGCATAGGGCTGCTCACCTCCGTGCATTTTTGTTCTGGCGCGGCACATACAACGGTCGCGGCGCACTGGGCCACTGTCGCGGCGCACAGGGCCAACACCCAAATTTTTGTCATTGCCTCCAAAAAAAATTCCAAATCGCTCGGTCTAATTTGTCCAAGTAAGTTCATGTGAGACTATAGTTGTCATTTACAAGTATTTGAATATGGATTTTGGAGAATTTGAATGCCAAAACTATAAAACCTATCCTCTTGTTGAAGTGCCTCCTTAGGGTTTTGAAGTTGAAGTTTTAAGATTTTTTTTGGTGCCAAACTTGTTCATTTCTCACTGTTTATTCCTCCCTCTCACTGTTATACTATCAATACAAATCCATTCCCTATCCCCTTACATCCCTAAAAGCCCACTCATACCATCTCATTCCCATTATCCCTATCCCTAAGTCATTTCATTTCTTATCACTCTCTCTTTCCCATCTCACTTATAAAAATTCCTAAACCCCAAGTCTCCCAAACAGTCAAGTGGTTGTCTGTTGTCCCTACATTTGTCAAGATTCCAAATGGAAAATTATCACTTGATTAAACCCCATTTTCCTCACTGCCCTATTTTTCCTACAGTCCCTCCCCTTTGACATATATTTGGAAATTGAAACAAAAACACCAAATTCTCATTTTCATCTCATACAATCCAACATACACCTTGCATGGACATCATGGAGACAGACACTGATACATCATATGACAGAGATAGTGATTCTACCACTGAGCTACATGCACCGAGAAGGCCTCGTAAAGGTGGCAAACATGTGAGAGAAGAGCCCACCTCATTGACTCAATTGCAGGCTTTCCCACTTGCCATGGCATGTTTTCGAGAGTAGTCATGCTATCAGTATTGTGAGATTATTTCTAGAATTCATCATCATCAGGAGTTGGCTCGTTTGTTTGTATTGCATTTACATGATGGTCAGGTAACTCTTGCTGGTATAAATTTCACTTAGACATCGGAAACTGTCTCTCAAGCAACTGGGATACCGAATGTGGGTGAACAGTGGAACAAAAGACAGCAGGTGGACAGAGTGCATTATGAACCATACATTAGGCCTAGATTTGTGAGGCAGCTCAGCAGAGTGTTCCCATTCCGGTTCCTAAAGGAATCCTATGTGTCTCTGATGAAACTCATTATCAAATATTTCAGTTGTGAGGGCCGGTTTTCACGCCTCTATGCCTACCATATCAGGTTATTGATGCATTTCACAAGGGTGAGGATGATGAACATACCTTATTTTATGTGTTGTAACATCGAGAGAATGACCACTCTCGTGCAGAAGAAAACTCCCGAGTAGTAGTACAATAGTATTTATCACTATGCACTCATCAAGATCGTGGTTGTACATTAGCTTGGATTGCAGGGCATTTCATGGGAGAATTTCATTTCCCATTATTTCTTCACAGTTCCTCAGGTTCCTCCAAAGGTTGTTCATGAGCTAGGTGAACCTTCACATCAGCCTGAAGGTCACGAGAGAGAGCCTATCAGTGTGACATTGTTTGTTACTTATCAAAGAGGCACTAGAATATTATTTGCAGCAGCCCGACGAGTACTATCTCCACCTGGGGTGGAAGGGGTCTTGTTTCCGTCATCAGCAGCACAGGTACAAGTACAGGATAGAGGTAAGAGGCCCATGCAGGATGAGGGCCCTTCAGGAGGCCAGGATACTAATTTCATACTTATTGATGAGGATTTGAGCTCTCCAAGCTCAAAGTTGAGGGAGACCATTCAGGAGAAGAAGGCGGAGATTAACACATTGACCGTCAAATTGCAGAGAGCCCAATGGATCATAAATTACCTGGAGCAGCGGAACAAACATTTAGAAGATCAGCAAACAATAATGGAGTTGCAAAACACCTATGAGAACCGACAAGATGCTCAAAGAAGCCAAACCGAGATGACACCCATTGAGCAGGATATTGAGGTTGATAGAGAGACTTGGCTTGAGAGGGTCAATATTCATCTTGAGAAGTTGTTGGAGAAGGAAAACAAGGAAAATAACATGCTCAGGTACATGAAGAACCATTATTGGGCACGAAATCATGTTTGCAAAGTGAGGATCAAGATCCTGAAAGCAAGGCTAAGGAGGGCACTCAAGCGTCGTAAAAGGCATGATAGACTCCAAATTTTGGCCGAAGCTTCTTTGGCCCAACATAGTGCTTGATGGTGGACATTCAGCCCAAATTTCAAGAAATTTGGGAAAAATTTTGTCAATTTTGAATTTTTTGGCCTAAACACAAATTTTTCCGCCCGACGCGTAGTGCCACTTGGCGCGCGCTTATAATTGGCAGCTCTTTTGGAGGAAAAATTTGCATTTCTAGATTTTTCATCAAAATTTATGCATGTCTACCCATTACCTAAGGATTTTGACAAGTTTTGGGTTGCCTAAAGGGTCAAAAATACCCTAAAAATGACCTTTCTGCCACTTTTTGGACACACAGGAAGCAGTGTTGGGAGATTTGATTTTTGGAAAGGAAAATGGAAACTAAATTCAGAAATTCCACTTGGGTTGGAAATTAGACAGGTAGAGATTTCCAAAGAGCTATCTTGCACTCAATTCTGACTTCAGGAAGGCCCTCAAAATCAGCCTCACATTTGTGTTACGCATAGAGATTTCAGGCGCGGTGCATTGGGAAATTTGGCCTATTTTTCACTCAGCAGCTCAGATTTTCGCCTAGTTTTGGCTAGTTTGACTTTTTCATGTAACTCTTGATGTAAATTGATGTAATTTCATGACTTTGATGTAATTTTGGCACATTTTTACTCATCCAAGTAGATTCATTCACCAAAAAGTGAAATGTGAGTGAATGAATCAGTTTCCTATCATATAGAGGCAAGTTGTTTCATTGCCTATTTTTCAGTTCTTAGTTTAGATATGGTTGAAACAGCTCCTAGAATGATGAGCTAGACCCCTAGAGGCATGGGAATGAGTTAGGCTTGTCTATATCATGTAGTTAATGTAGTTTCTTACCATGTTTCAGGGCTGGACACTTTGGATTGCTTGGCACTTCACTTCTGTATACTTCTATTTCGGCACTGGGCAAAGGAATAGTACTGTTTTGCAACACTCTTTGGTATCCATGTGGCTCGTGTTTTGATGGTGTGTTTCTCTATCCGATTGTAAGTTCACCGATGTTTTATGTGGCATCATTTCCTTTCCTTTCTTAAATTAAACAAAATGGATGACAAAAGGTGAAGAATTTAGACTGTAATTGTCGCTCATTTCGCTAATTTTATCAGTGCTTACCGCCTAAGAGGATTCTTGAAAGCCTCTTTCCCTATTTAGTTCCTCACGGGTCTGAACTATCCATTCATTCAATTCAAAGCATCAAAACAATTTCCTTCCTTGCCCCATTCAGAACTCTGCAAAAACTAGGCCTCATCCCCGAACCCAAAATCTGCCTTTCCCTTGGATCCAACAAAAACCCCCAAAATCAAATCAAATCCTTTTACTTATATACCTAGCCTAAAATTAGCCTTTATTTCAAGTCATCTCAAGCCCTATTGATTACTTTTGCTGAGATTGACTCGGAGAGAGCCCTCTCCTCGATCCAGTAAGGCTAGCGCTGACCGAGCATGGTTTCCGATGTTACTCGAATCGCCTTCTTTCGGCCTCAGGTAGATTTAGGTTACACAGGTACCAAGATAGGAAATTGGAACTAGAGGGCTGAAAAGAGCTCTAGCTCTAGAGAGATAATGGGAAGCTAAGCTAGCCGATCAGTAACCCTAAATGAGCATCTTACTATTGTGATCAATGAGAATAGGGAGCTATGGCTTGATAGAGCCAGTCAACACTTGGAGAAGCTACTATAAAAGGAAAATAAGGAAAATTATTTGTTGAGGAGAAAGGTCAAACTCCATGCCTGGAAAGAGAAAATTGCATTAGCCAAGCTCAAAAGAGAAAATTCAAAAATTGAAAAGTTAACCATGGAGGAGAATAAAAAGTTGGAGATACTTGCTGAGGCTTCACTCCAAGCCTAGCCACCTCATCAACACCCTTTCCAAAAATTTTGAGGAAAGTTGCAACATTTTTGTCAAAGTTGGGCATGTTGGCTTGAGGGGTCCTGACCTAGGTTCAGTGTGCAAGGTTTTCCAACAAACCCCTATACTACTGGCCCTTTTGGCAGGTCACAGTCTCACCTAAAGTAGTATGGGTGGGTGATGGAACCAGGTTTCCGCACCCTGAGAAAGGATGGGTAAGGCAAGCAGGGTTGCGTCCTGTTTCTATAATTCCCAGATTACCTTGTCCTGCACAGGGTTAATTATTTTCATGTTTGCATCCAAGTGCACTAGGTCTACAGTTATAGGCTTATTGTATCATCAAAACAGAAGTACATTAATAGA
This sequence comes from Pinus albicaulis, assembly GCA_034641835.2. Taxonomy (NCBI): domain Eukaryota; kingdom Viridiplantae; phylum Streptophyta; class Pinopsida; order Pinales; family Pinaceae; genus Pinus; species Pinus albicaulis. The sequence continues at coordinate 8,683,005 of CM076574.1, forward strand.
ACATAACAGATCTAGATCCAAGAGCTCAGTACACAGATTTTTCGTAGCTTAAAGACAAAAAATTCATAACACAACAATGATCAGAAATTCACATAACAGAACTCATAGATTAAAATCTCCAATAATCCATCACTTTCATTCATTCATCAATATTTCCTTACAATTCCCTTCCCAACTTGCACACACAGCAGCAAGGTCCGCACATAGCTAGACTAGGATCTCTACGCACACAGCCAGCAGGAGCCCGTTCCCAAAAACCCAAACAGACAGCTTAAGCAACATATCGCATTAATATCTCATCCATTCCTATCCTTTTCGATACAAAATACATCTCTATTTATAAAAATCTAGCTCCAACTTTCCTATGGTCCGCAACCCATGGTTTTCGGACCCCTAGTTTACCCTTTGACCCATTACAATGTGTTTGGGGCTTTGACCCACCCCAAAACCCCTGCGCTATACTAAATATAATCAAAAGTAATCAAAATGGGCTAGTTTCACAGCTTGTTAGGAGACCCCGTTCCAACAGTCCCCCAACACAATATTGTGACTCGTCCCGAGTCACTGCACTGGTGTGGCTTCCATTTGAGTGCACAAAGTGTCCAAAGTGCGGATAAGCAGAGGGAGTACATCTAGACTTTGGGCCGTAGCTTGCTGCACAATGTTGACCAACATCAGGGAAGCAGACCCATCTGTATTCGTAGTGATCCTTTCTAACAGCCTGTGGAGGCATGTGATGGCAGACTGAGCATCGTGTGCAAGCTAGAGTGCAGTACCAGACCATGGCTTCAACCATTTTCGAACAAATTTCTTGGAGTGCCGAAGGTCCTCGATCCTCTCCATGGTGGCGAGGTGCTGCGCAGAAATGGGGGAAGGTGTGGAGGCTAGAACTTGATCCATAACAGCTTCTGCCTACTGTAATTCCTGTTGGATATGTTTAATCGTGGAATGGTGTTGCACTGTCATCCATAGCTCTGTAGCTATTTCGTCCAATTGTGCTCCCTGCACCAGCTTCTCCTCAATGATACGCATTGCGTCTGTGACCATGACAATCTGCTAGGCCTAGACTTCTGGAGGTATGGCATACTGCTGCTGCTTGTCCCGGTCATGGCAGCGAGCCTCCCACATCACTCTGGAGGATAGTGTTTTTAGCTCTGAACCAGATAACTGTGCTAAGTCTAGTTGGACGTCCCCAGTAGTTAGGTTAGGAGTGCGAATTAAGGCAACATGAGGGAGTAAACATACATTGCTCCAATTAGGTGGCACTTGGGAGTTGCAGAGACATTGCAGCATGTCCCTGTGTCTTAGCATTCCTCGTGGGCCGCAAACAATCCTCGCTGTCTGAAGCCCGAGCTCCATCCTATAACTGCATTCAGCAGTCCCAGGTCCTTGTACTATTTCTTTTGACGGGTCCAGGTCCATATTTTTAAGAGAAAGGCAAACGTTACAGAGAGTATGGATGAACACAAAAACCCAGAATGTGGATAGCCAGAGCCTATCAAACAGTGAATAAGTAGCCCAGTGTGAAGCTTTCCAACCATCTGTGCCCCCTTCGAAGTTATTAATTGGTAAGGGAGCTCGTTCGTGGCACGCACCTTTAATCCTACAGACCATTATTTTCATTAATTGTTGCATTGACAACCCGCCGCATGTTTTTCATACTTGCAGGGGTCTTTTCTTATGAAATCAGGACATATCGGCAGTTATCCTTCGTGCCCTAGGTCATGTCCATGAGTTGTCAGACCATAGATGACGCTTGTATGCTCATTTTCATACACAGGTGAGGGGGTCGAGAGGCAGGTATTTCTGCAGAACAGGATGGTTTTCTTATTAGAGCCTTTGTCTTTTCACTCATGAGTGAGACATCCCATTGTGTCATACATTACAGTGTCATTTATTACTTGAGATGTTTTCTGATGTTCAGACAGGTCTGTAATCCTACGGGTGCTGAGGGCTATGGTACCCCGGCAGTTCTGTTCGGGAAAGGTTTGATCGCACTCTTGAGCGTTGCTCCGCAGTAGGTATCTGCGTAGGTCAATTGACCTCGGAGCCCATCTGGCCACAGGGGTCCCTATGCGCAGGATCACCCTACTCCAGTATTTCCATTGAGTGAAGAATACCGGTCCGTGCGTAGGTGTTTCACATAGTGTTAGCGGTAATGCTTCTGGCCTACGGTCCATCAGAATCTTCGGTTCATCAGGTTTCTGATCTTCACCTGTGTCCTTTTGGCAGGGCGAGGTTCTTTTCGTGGTAGAAATGCGATGGAAATTCCTGATGGTTCGAAGGCTTTGCAGCACTGAAACCTCATGCAACCGACCTTGCCAATTCTCCAGCTCTTCATCGAAGTCAGAAAAACATTCACTGTCCTTTTCCCAACTGAGCATTCCTTCATCTGTGGGGTTAACCCGATCTTCATCCTGCGCAGTTATCTTATAAATTTGATCCAATTCCTCCTTTTCATAGGCTGGCTCTGTGTACCACGCACCTTCTGCTGGGTCTAGTGGTACTATGACACGCATACCTTTGTTTTCGAATACCATGCTACATTTCTTGAGATTGATGACACCTCCCATGTCTATTGCCCAGTCCAATCCAAGGAGCACAGGGTAGGGGTCCACATCTTCTAATATTTCTATTACTTCAAAATCAGCTAGGGCTCGTACCCCTGCGATGTCCACCATGAATTTTGGTAACCTACCCAGAGGGATGATCTTTTGTTGATTCGCCATTCGCAGCTGGATAGTAGACCATTCCAACTTAGGCTCTCCCATTCATTGCCATGTTTGTTTTGGTAAGAAGTTCGCATCTGATCCAAGATCTAAGATAACCTGATCCATCTCATAGTCTTCGACCTGCGTAATTAATCACATCTCTCACCCAGTGCATTTCTTATAGTTGTAGATCTTGTGTACATCCTTGGTCTCAGGGATCAAATTGGGCCGAGTTGCGTAGGTATTCAGTAATAATAGGAGATTTTCTATGCTTCCGTAGAGACTCCTTAGTAACCAGGGCAATAGCACTAAAAACGTGCTCCAACTCTTCTTCTATACGAGGCTACGCGTAGAGTTGCCGGTGATGCTTGTTTGTTGAAAAGACACTCCATCGAGAAGCTGAGTCCTGAAAGATCTAACAGGTGACCAGCCCACTACGTGTCATGAATTTTATCGGATCTGCATCTTAGTTGGTTCGACTCTTTGTATGTTCTATGTTAGTGGTAGGCGGTATGTCCTTCATTTTTGTTAACAAGATCGGGCAGTCTTCGATCTCATGGTCCAATTGTCAGAAATATTTACAGGATTTCCTAGTGGGATTTGGGAATTCCTTGGTGAAGTGCCCTACCTCTCCACAGTTGTAGTAGATTAGCTGGCCCTGTCCTCATCCTGCGCTCCCTCCTCATCCCCCCTGCCCCCTGCAGAAGAGCTACCAAAGGTCACGGGAGATCTCGGAGAGGCAGGATCAGATTGTAGCCAATAAAGGTTTCCCTGATCTACCAACAAGTCATATGTGTGACAATCATGCTCATCATGCCCTATAGATTGGAAGAACTTGCACCATTGTTGCTTCAATTCACCCCTATTTGAGGGCAACGTTACGTATACATTTCTCTGCGCTACTTGAAATCTTCCAACCGGAGGTACATGTCGACTCTTTTCCCACCATTTCGTCTATCATATTCGCTGTTCCACATGTGCATGGCTCCAAGCGGCTCCTAAATTAGCTACATTCCTTCCCTCATATCATCCTTAGACATAGCTTCAAGTTTCATGGCAGATTCCAAGGCTTTTTCCTATGATTTGAAGGTTTGGTGGCCCATGGGTATGCGTAAGTGAGGTAGCAGCATAGCGATGAACCATTCCGTGCACTGTTTGTCATCATACTTGAACTCACCTTCCCTTATCACTTTCTTTAATAGTCGATCGACCTCTCATACAGACTCAGACGTTCCTTGCTTGAAGTATTTCACTTCCGCTACCAGTTGGGAGTAGGATTTTGACTTCTGAAATTGTTTTTTTAGGGCATCCTTAATATTTTGAAGTGTTGTGCTCCCATTTTGAGATATATACTGCATATACCAGTCCAACACCCTCTCTTCGAAAGCCAGGGATAGCTGCGCTCTCTTCACGGTGTCACTTACCACCCCTTGCGCCATCCATACCGAATTGGCCACAAACCAGAATCGTTCCATATCCTCATTGGCTGCTCCTTTAAAGGTAGGTAACTTTAAGTGTGCCACCATGGGCTCCTCTGTTTTATCTTCCTAGGGCCCTAACGTCAGGGTAGCTGATAGACCTTGCGTAGGTCTCAGCATATTATGAGCAAAGCAATCTTCTTCCCGGCTATTTCGATAGTTCTTACCACTTCGTGTTGCGCTTACACCCAGAATATCACTCATTCAGCCCCACGTTATATCTCTAATGCCATTACTCGATCCCATTTCTCAGACTTCTTCCGGTCTCGACAACGGAACCGTTTGTTGGCTTGAGGGGTCCTGACCCAGGTTCGGTGTGCAAGGTTTGCCAACAAACCCCTATACTACTGGCCCTTTTGGCAGTGACCTGCTTTCGTAGGTCACAGTCTCACCCGAAGTAGTATGGGTGGGTGCTGGAACCAAGTTCCCGCACCCTAAGAAAAGATGGGTAAGGTAAGCAGGGTTGCGTCCTGTTTCTGTAATTCCCAGATTACCTTGTCTTGCGTAGGTTAATTATGTTCCTATTTGCATCCACATGCACTAGATCTACAGTTATAGGCTTATTGTATCATCAACACAGCAATACATAAACATAACATAACAGATCTAGGTCCAAGAGCTTAGTACAAAAATATTTCACAACTTAAAGACAGAAAATGCATAACACGACAATTATCAGCAATTCACATAACATAACTCACAGATTCAGATCTCTAATAATACGTCACATTCATTCATTCATCAATCTTTCCTTACAATTACCTTCCCAACCTGTGCACACAGCAGTAGGGTCCGCACACAGTGGGACTAGGATCTTTGCGCACACAGCCAGCAGGAGTCTGTTCCCCAAAACCCAAACAGACAGCGTAAGCAACATATTGCATCAATATCTCATCCATTCCTATCTTTTTCGATACAAAATACATCTCTATTTATAATAATCTAGCTCCAACTTTCCTATGGTTCGCAACCCATGGTTTTCAAACCCCTAGTTTACCCTTTGACCCATTACAATGCGTTTGGGGCTTTGACCAGCCCCAAAACCCCTGCGCTCTACTAAATATAATCAAAAGTAATCAAAATGGACCAGTTTCGTAGCTTGTTAGGAGACCATGTTCCAACAAGGCATGACTGTGTTTTTCTGCAAATACAAATATCGGAAAAATGGTCATAAGCGCAATGCCCTTAGTGTTGCGCTTATGTTTGGGGCACTTTTTGAGATAAATAAAACCACCATGAGATTTTTAATGACATATACATCTAGAAAAACCACTTTTCCAAGCTTTCTTTGCAGTTTGAGGAGGTGAAAAGGGAAAGAAAAACACCAAAAAAACATGTTTTTGACCCTCTTTTTGCCTAGATGCTGCGCTTATACCAGTCTCGGGAGATTGCATTTTTGAGGGGTCAAATTAGCACCATTTTCAGAACCAGAGGCATATTCAGAAAGAGGAGAGGATAAAAATTCCAAAAAGCTATCCTAGGCCAAATTTGGACATAGGTAAGGCCTCCAAATGTGGCCTTGAACATGGAGGGCGCTTATAACACAAAAAGGGTGCTTATGACACGACAAGGGCGCTTATGCCAGTTTACTCGTTTGTTTGGTTTTTCACTGTAATTTTTTGTATTACCTCAATAAATGATTTTACTATCAATGTAATTAATCATGGTAAATTTAATTATGTAAAATATAAGTTACCTAGGGGTATATTCATTAGGTAAACTTATCCTTTAGTCAAATATGAATCAGTTGAATGTAATGAGGAGTGAGTCACTTGGACCATCCCACACTTCAGTTTGCAATTCAGTATTTGTGGATATATTCCTCACCTAATGGATTTGACCCTTGAGGATAAGTGAAGGTTGTTTTGATGTCTATATCTTCCCTTTCTCCACTCTTAGCAAGGGTTGGAATCAGTTTGTATGTTTTCTAGTTAATCAAGGGACTATTGTACTCAAGTTGGCCAACTAATAAAGAGTAGTTGCAACTATTTTATGGGATACTTATGGTATTGATTTCTATCATTTTATTTTCTTCTGTATCATATGTTAGAATGTATTGTATTCATGTTCACTTCATTTCTATGGTATGATCTCTTACAAGTTAGATAATCAGAATACATGTTTGTACATGCTTTGTTTTGGGTAATTGATAATATTTTTTCCATTTTCATCTGTCTAAGAAGAATACATCTCCCATGATCTTCCTAGCTTTATTTCAGCCTCAAAACCATTCCATCAAAATCCTCTTCAAGTGACAAGCCTTGTGCCTACCTTGCCCCATTGATCCTGAGGAATTTTTTGTTTCATATATACCTCAAACTTAGTCAATCATAGTATATTAATCTTCACCTTCGAATTCATCATACATAATTGCCACTTCAATACCAACAAAATAATCTCCTTTACCTATTCAACCCATCCCTCCTGTTATCAATCTAGTATTCCATACAACAGGAATTATGGCGAGATTTTACCCACTCATCTTACCAACCCAATTTCATGAATTACCTCAAGGATATGGCCAAATACTTCCCATTTTTGATGAAAAATCTGAAATCACTGCTCATCAGCACATGGCCAAAATCACAACCTTCATAGATCTTGAGGATTTATATGTAGATGATTCCAAGATGCGAATCATTGCAAAAAAAAAATTAGTTGAAGTTAAAGTTTGGTTCTATGCCCTAGCAGTTAATTTATTTAGGACTCCTACTAAACTAACTGATGCTTTCTTAGCCAGGTGGGATGAGACGAAAAACCCTTTACAAATTCATGCTGAATATGACACCTTGAAACGCAATCCTAATGAATCAATGGCTGATTACAATTACCGATACCTAAGATTCTATAACTTCATCCCAAATGAAATGAAACTACCTCCTGGTTTAGCCCTTCTGCGTTATCTCGATGCTTTTGACCCAGATATAGCCTACTCAATGAGAGAAAGGAATCCCACTACTTTTGAAGAAATGATAAAAAATCCAATGGGTGTTGAGGCCAATATCTTGATTAAAAATTCCAAACTTAAACTAAACACAAAGTGACTATCAAAGAGGAACCTTCCACTTTATCAGATACTAAATTTGATGCTTTGCTTAAAACCATGGAGAGAATGGTTGATAAGATGTCTATTTCAGATAGACAGATGAAGCCACAAATCAGAAATCCAAACTTTTGAGGCCAGCAGCAACAACCTCAATTCCGGATAAAGAAAAGAGAGAAAATAACTCCTTAAACACAACAACAATAGCCAATTACAACACCACTTCAATAGAACTATGCTCAAAGTGATGAAGAGGAAGAACCAACAGTAGAGGAGAACCTTCTTTTCATGGCTTATGGTCAGCCCATTTTTCTCATCGAATATGAAGTATATGTGGAAAAAACAAGTTCACCTAATGATAAAAAATTCATAATGGAAAATTATCATGAGTTAGAAGTAGAATCTGATGACTATCAGAGAGGATACATGAATGCATTGATTTCCAAGCAAAGGTTGTATACCTTGAGAGGCCGTGATGTTACAATAACTCCACCTCTGAAAGAGACATTTTAGCAGAAAGAAGTACCAACGAAATAGGTTCAAAATAAGGGTAAATAGATTGCAGCTCCAAATAAGAACATAAGCAATCAGCCTTCTACAAGTGCACCTGTCAAAGAAAGAGATATTCAGAGAAAAGAAGTTGCACCGAGAGATCATGTTCAGAAAAGGGATGTTATCGTAAAATACATAGACAGAACTATACCTTTTAATTTAGAGTTAGAAATTTCTAAGTTAGAGGTGTCTATTAATCTTACTGAATTGGTAAAAATTGATAAATACAAATCCCATGTAGTCAAAACCTTGAAATTTGATCTTTTATCCAACATGGTTAATATACAGGATGTTCATCCCGAGTTAATATTTGGTCCCGCGATCAATGGTCAGTCTGAAGATAGTGAGGTCCCACCATTTTACTTGAGTATTAAAGTTCATCAATTTATCCTTCATAACACTATGTTAGACTCTGGGGCCTCCCACAACCTCATGCCCAAAGCTATCATGGAGAAGCTTGGCCTTGACATAATCCTCCCATATCATGATTTGTATTGTTTCGATTCTAGTCGTGTCCATTTTTTGGGTTTAATCAAGGATCTAGTTGTCTCCCTATAACATATCCCAGCCAAAAATGTCCTTATGGGCAAGGTAGTTGCTGATATTCCACCACGTTTCGGTATGATGTTATCAAGATCCTGGGGGATAAATTGAGAGGTACAATACAATTGGACTTTTCCTATGCCACCAATTATTGTCTTAGATTAAATGAGAAAACTATACCGTGATACTAAAATGAAATACATGATCACAAACTAGGAAAGGCCTAATAATTATCCTATCAATGTTGTACATACAGACTTAGAATCCTTCATATTGTACAATGATTTTGGATTAAATGATGTAGATTGCGAATTAGTAGAAATAGAGGATGTTCCTGAAGTTTCAGATTGCATTAGAAAAATGTTAGAAAAAGAGAAAGAGAATTTTCCTACTATATCCGAACAACCATCAGAGAAGGCAGATGAAAGTTTAGAACAACATAAATCATTAGATAAGAAAATTGTATGAACTTAGAGTCAAGAGTTTCAACACCTTGAAGAAGAAGATGGTATTTGGAGCATGGAATTTGATGGTTCTGTTGGCAAAGACATGGTTGGCATTGGTTTATGGATCTGTAGCCCATTTTAATGGAAAAATAAGGTCCCAAATAATGTGAGGTTGTGTTCCTACAAACTAGCATTCAATTGTACAAATAATGAAGCTAAATATGAAGTGCTCATTATCGGTCTGAAAATTTTGAAAAAAATGGAACCTAGAAGAATTTCAATCTACGGTGATTCAGAGGTTGTAATTAAACAAATCAAAGGTGAGTATCAAGCTAATCACCCGAGGATGAGGCAATATAGGAATGAAGAACTTGAAATTTTAAGAATATTTTTAGAGTATACACTTAAAGTAGTGCCAAGGTTGCAAAACTTGAAGGCTGATTCATTAGCCATTGCTTCAAGTAATTTCAGATCTACAATGTTTTCAAATAAAAAGTTTGAGATTCATATAAAGCATAGGCCCACCATTCCGGATAACTTGAAATTTTGGCAAGTTTTCTAGGACGATAAACAAGTGAACAATTTCCTTCAAAGTGAAGGTGAATTTGAGAACTGTTCTATGGACAAATTGTACGACAAGGATGACCAAGTCATTGAGGCAGATTAGATTGACATACTTCAGCTCAAGGACAATAACATTCCAAAAGGTCTCATACCTTTGGAAGAGTTATTTGATCAAGATGACGTGGTGAGAAAAACTACTTTGGTCCCCACAGAAAAAGGCATATAAGATGTTAATATTGGAACATTGGAGTAGCCAAAGTTCATCAAGCTTTCAAAGTCTTTGCCACCAGAGGTAAAGCCTAAATATGTTGATTTGTTTACTGATTTTTCTATCCTTTTTTCTTGGGATTACTCAGATCTAAAGGTGTATAATAAATATATCATTCAACACACCATCCCGATCAAGCCAAACCAAAGTCCTTTTAGGCAGAAGCTCAGGAAAATAAACCTAAAGTTGTTGTCATCCATTGAGAAGGAGTTAAACAAGTTCTATAAGCCATGTATTATTTTTCCAGGAAGATTTTCAGATTGGATTTCCAATTTGGTTCTAGTGCGGAAGAATACCAGTGAAATTTGACTATGAATAGATTTCATAAATCTAAACAAAGTGTCGTTGAAAGACAATTACCCGTAGCCCAAAATGGACCACGTACTTCAACGAGTTGTAGGATCTAGTAGGATGTCATTGTTGGATGGTTACTCATGGTACAATCAAATCCTTTTGCATGAAGATGATCAGGATAAGACAACATTCACTACACCATGAGGTACCTTTAAATATGCCAAGATGTCGTTTGGTTTGAAGAATGTCAGGGCCACTTTCTAGTGTGCCATGGACATAGCTTTCGGTAACAATAAAGATGTCTTCCTCATTGTTTATTTAGATGATATGACTGTTTATTCAAATTCAGAAGATGAGCATTTACACCATTTGAGAGTTATGTTCCAGCGATGTAGAAAATTTGGGATATCCATAAATCCTAATAAGTGGCTATTTTCTATGGAAGAAGGAACATTGTTGGGTCACATCATATCAAAATAAGGGATTTGGAAAGATCCTGTTAGAGTTGAAGCGATACAACAAATTGATTTCCCTAGAAACAAGAAGGAAATTCAAGCATTCAACGGTAGAATGAATTTCCTACGTAGGTTCATTCCCAACTTAGCAGAACATATTAGAGAGTTAACTAATATGATGAAGAAGGATAATGATGTAAAATGGTCTGAAAATTCTCGTAATTCATTCAGCTCGGTGAAATTTTCTTTGATCACTGCTCCAATCTTGAAAAGTCCCGATTATTCACTATATTTCATTATATTTTCTTTTGCTTATGAGCATACTTTGGTAGTGGTAATTATGTAGAAAAAAGATGAGACAAAGTTGCCAATAGCATTTTTCAGTTGCACAATAAGGGATGCAGCCCTCCAATACAACATAATCAAGAAACATGCCTTTCCTTTGGTCAAAGAACTAAAAGACTTCCGTGTTTATATTCTGCACTCATATATTTTGGCATATGCTCCAAATGCAGCAGTTAAAGAAGTACTCATGCAAACAGATCCAAAAGGAAGAAGAGGTAGGTGGATAGCAGCACTCTTAGAGTATGACCTTGAGATCAAGATGACCAAGATGATCAAAGGGAAAGGCTTAGCGAAGCTCATGGCTGAGTCTAATCTACATGTACTTGACATGAATGTCATATCAGCGCTGTTCGATGACGAAGAAGGTGTAAGTCTTGTTCAAGTATCGGATCTCTTTTCATCATCTCCACAGTATGCTAATATCATTTATGTTTTACAACACTTGAAACCTCCTTTGGGCATGTCAAAGAGTAATATCAAGTCCTTGAAGCTTAAGGCCTCTTGCCAGCATCATTTTCACCCTATCTTATAGCATCATTTTTCACCCTCTGGTGATTCATGATTGTCTTTATGGCTTTGGGCACCCATTCCCATGAGACTTAGACAAAATTCACTAAACGATGTTAAAATTTATAGTGGGTATGCCCAGAGACTTTCCCGCGTGTATCTGTGAGTCCACATGTACTTTTCCCGCGGGATCTGCTTCAACCATTAAAAAATATTAAAATTCCTATTTTGTTTGGGTGAATGCTCTTTGGTAGTTCAACCACCCTAGCACGTATTGCCTTATTCAATGCAGTGACTTCTTTGAGGGAGTGACTCTTCCCCTCAGCGTGCATAACCAAAAAGAAATTTTGTAGACATTATACTCTTGTTGGAATCCCAGTCGATCTGAATTCCATATCTGCCTTTCTAGATTTATCTGGCTCCTTGTTTCCTGGAGATGTTCATCCATTTATATGCCATCTCAAGTGCACAAGTCTTGAAAGTATCTTAGCGAGGCAAGGGCGGGATGGATCCGGACGACGGTCTGTTCGAAGATCGTGGAAGGATTCAGGTGATCTCTCCACTCTTTACTTCTGTACATGCTGTTCGTAATAATGAAGAACCATCTTGTTCCTGAACTTTTGTGTTAGTATCTATTTGTATATGTGAAAAGATTGATTATTAAGCATTTATTATGGTTTATATCATATTTCACATGGATTACACTAACGTTTAGGAGAAATATATGTTGTACAACTAGGTTTCCGTGCATGTTCTTTCTTGTTTTCCAGGTTGAAGGAGGAAGAAAGGTTGCTAGGGGTTTGGACCCCGCGGGATCTACATCGAACGTAAGACTACGGGTGAGTTCTGCTATCGTTGTTATCTAGTTTTTTGCATTCAAGTATGGTTGTGTGTGAGTCCTTCTGAATGGCATGCCCTGCTCTATGGAGGTTTTGACCCAACAAACCTCTAGGGTGATTTTCCCCGAAACAGAACTGGCGACTCCACTGGGGATCACATTCTTGTGATTCCCCTGTTGGGTGGTTTCAGCTGTTTGATAGGTTTCCAACAGTTTTAAATTTTATTTCCAGTCCAGTTAACTCTTTCTCAGTCAGACTGAAGTCCTGGTTTCTTATCCAGGCTTGATCTTTTTTAATTTTCATTATTTACCTTTGCATATGCGGGTTAGTCTGTACACAGACGCGTATACACGCAGTTTTTGTTAAAGGGAATCGTGTATACGGGGGTTTCCTTTAGCACAGTCGCGTATGCACGCTTGTTTCTAAACTGTCCAGTCACGTATCCCTAGGTCAATTTTGAAATTTTAGGTTTTTTGGCTTTTTGACCTTGTCTGCCTGTGGAGGCCTGTTCCTACAGTGTCTTTGTATCCTCTGGATTGTGTAGAAAGTGGTCTTTGGTCTTTTCTCTCTCTTGTTTGGTTGAAAAATAGCTTATTTGGCAAAAGTTTGTTTCTTGTGCTTGCATTTCTGGTTTGAGTACCAAGATCTCTTCCTGGGGATTCTTGGTTGTTCTGCTTCATCAGAACAGAGAGCTTCTGCTCATTTACTCTTTCCTACCTTTGTGTCTTGCTTTGCGCTTCGATTTTTGCCCATTGTTTGGTTGGTTTTCTTGAGTTCAGTTGACTAGGTCTTGTTGCAATTTTTGAAGAGTCTTTCTTGGTTCTTTGAAGTTTTTGTTTGCTGCAAGGTTGTACTATTCTTCTAGGCTGAGTGATTGAGTTTCTTGTCTTCTTTTGCTCATATAAATCTTGCTACTAGCTAGCCCTATAAGGTTTAGAGCATTTTTGAAGTTTTTGCTTGAAATTCAGAGTTGTTTGGCTTGGGATTTGATAGTTTTTCTTGGTCTTTTAGAGCTCTTCCTTTTTATAAAACTCAAAAGCTCAAAAAACATTTTGTTTTGTCATTTGCTTTTGTTTTTTCATTTTTGTTTTTGTTTTGTTATATCTGTTGAAGCTTTGTTGAGGTTTCTTGCCTTTGGTTTTTGACTTGATTTTGGAAAGGAATTGTCATTGGTTTCTTCCTCTTGTTTCAAGCGTTTTTGGTGTCTTTATATTAAGAGTTTCTGATTTTGGGAACTAGCTTTCTGGACAACCAAAAAGAGATAAAATTGAAGGATCTTTGGGAAATTTCTCTCTGCTTTAGTAGATTTTGCATCTTAGAATTTGCATGCTCTTAGTGATTTGCATCAGGTGCACTTAAGCATTTAGTCATTTTCATAATTTTTGTGAGTGTGAAGTTTGTTATCTGAAAAGAAAAATAAATTTTTTTAATCTCGTAGAACCTGTGTAGAAGTTGCTTTTCATCGAAAGACAATAACTGCATTCGCATGTAGTTTGGTTTTTATTAATTTCTTTTCTGCGTCAAAACACCACAAGTTTCATTTTCGTATCCCTTTGACTTAACATAACAGCCGATTAAAATAAGCGATATAATTTAAAATCAACTAGCAAGTTTTCTAAGTGTCATACACCAACTAGCTAGGTTGTAGGGCCTTGGATTAGGTGAGTGGAGAGTTAACTCTCCAAGGCCGCTTAAACAAAACATAGAAGTTGATTAATTGAGCGAAATCCAACTCCGTTAGGTGGACCGGGAAAGCTCTCCTCCAGAGAGTCAAGTGCGAGGGGAAGTGAAGGCTAAGAAAAGGGATACCCCCTCTCTGATTAGCTGAATCTAACCTCAAGACCGTTCCGCCCGGCTTCTGACACGGATTGGTGCCCATAGTTGCCACTCCTAGGTTCCACACAGGTGACTGCGGGGGGGAATACCCGTGGTACTTGAGGCAGACGTCGCATCACTTTCAGCAGTACTTCTGGGGGGTGCCCTTGCGAAGCTTGGGTGCTTGAGCCGGCAAAGGCTGTCGTTAGGAGGTCGGCGTAACTGTTTCTGATACCTTCGCTAGTTGTTCTGGGCCGTAATTATCCCAGACTGCTTTTGGGAGGTCCTATATTTCGCTTTCCTGTATTTTGGTGTCCGGTCCTCATCACCCGAAGCGGAAATACTTGAAGGCTGTTTGCTTGATTGTATCTCAGGGATTTTTCTTATAGTGAGTGCTCTTTGCTCCTAGCTTGCTTAGCTTTATATTTTTTGAGTCTAATTAAAATTTGCTAAAGTGGCTGATCAAGTGCCTCGTCGATCGAGGAGAATCCGGGGGTTATCTCCCAAGAGTCCAGAGCCTTCTTCGAGAAGGCGTAGGAGTGATTTAGCAGGTGTTTACCACCCTATGAAGTCTGACGCAGTGGAGAGAGATCCTCCACAAGGGTCTGAAGGTTTCATAGTTGATTCTGGTGTCGGTTCCGAGAGGAGCGTTCCGCTCACCTCGCGAGTTTTGTTTCCTGAGGAAGAAGATTTTCAAATAGAGGAAGTACCTGAACCTCCTGTGTCAGGTCCATCTCCTCTTCCTCCTGATTATCCATTCGTTGTTCAATACATCGGACCTGAGTCAGAGAGACCAGAAGATCCTCCGTATTATTCATACCTTTCGATGGCCACGACTGGGAACGCGGCTTCTGCTGTGAGTGCTGCAGGCATTTAGACTCCTGCTTCTGTTGAAGGAGGGGGCACTATTGCTATATCTTTGATTGCTTCTAGTGCTGCTGTGTTTGGCTCTGGTTTCACCCAAGCACATGCTTCTCAATCTGGTCCCTTCTGTTTTGGAATGCCCACTAGTGGGATTCCTTCTTTTTCCTTTTCCGCTGCTGCAGCTGCATCTACACCCATGTCTTCCATGGCTAGTGGATCAACTTCTTTTCAAGGGTTCCCCTTTGGAACTGGACATATTCCTAGTTCGAATCCTTCTTTAGGGTCCTTTCCATTTACTTCTCAGACCCAGAGTTTCAACCCTTGGTCTGGAGGTCAGAATTCGACTACTTTTACAGGATGGAACCCTGTATTCACTACAGCGGGGGCAGGGAATCAGTTTTACGCTAGTCACCAAGGGAATTCTTCTTTCCCTTCGTCGAGTGCTTATCATACTTTTTCCCCTCTGTCTAATTCCTGGAACCCCTATCAGGGGCTTTCCTCTTCATTTAATACTTTAGGAGGGGGAACTGGTCCGGTCTTTGGTAACTCTGCGTTGGGAGGAGGTTCTTCTCCTTTTTCTACGAGTTCTTTTTGGCAACCTGGTGCCTCATCAAATCTAGGGTATTCTTTTCAGAATGTTGGGAATTCATCCTATCAAGGATGGAATCCTCAAGCTCCGCCTCGTTTACCTTTTCTAGCAACGTTAAACTTGCCAGATCTGTCGAAATTGATGAATGATCCGATTCGATATAGTCCGGGGTGGCCTCCGGTCCTGACCAAACTACCTTCATACATTCCAAAGTTTGAAGGCAAGAATGGAGAGGATCCGGTTGATCACATCACCACGTTCCATTTATGGTGTTCTTCTAACTCCCTGGTTGATGATTCGATTAGGTTGAGATTGTTTCAACACACCCTAACTGGAAATGCTGCCAAATGGTATATTGAGCTAATTGGGGGCAGTTTTTCTACATTTGGAGAGCTGGCTGTTACATTTCTAAACCATTTCCAGTTGCCCGTCCGTTATGACGCTGGGACTGAACTCCTAGCTAATTTTAAGCAGGACAACGCAACCCACATTTCTGACCATATTCAGGAATGGAGGAGAAGGAAGAGGCTTATTAAAGCTCATATTCCAGGAGAATTCCTTTTGGAATGGTTCTCGAAGTCTCTGCAGTTTTTATATTTCAAAGATGTATCCCCGTCCGGGTATTTTCTCGAGGAGCAAAATATATTTTTAGGGCCCAGCAGTTGGAACTGATATATTCTTAGTCTGGGGTCCTTCATAAACATTTGCCCAATTCTCCTCGCTCCAAATTAGATTTCTCCAAAACTAAGCCTAGTCCTCATGGTGACGAACTGATTGGATCGATCAATAGTGGTGCAGCCAGCCTGCTTACTCAACTACAGCAGTTGTCTTTGCAATCTGCTCCTTCTGGTCAAGCTGTGCCTGCTGAGTCATCGCCTTCCCCCTCTTTGTCCATAAATGTTGTCCAAGCTTCTGATCCCAAAGGAAATCAACAATCTGAAGGGAAGAAGAAGGGACGAAATAATAAGAAAAAGGGCAAGAATGGGAAGGGTAATGCGAATAAAACCAACGAGCATGTTGGTGAGGGTCAAAAGGATAAAAAGAAAGTGAATTTTCCATGCAAGCTGTGTGCTGGAGACCATCTCACACACCTTTGCCCTAAAATTCAGGATGCGCAGCGCCTGTTAGCTCAGCAGGGTTCTTCTAGTTCCCAGGCTGTGTTAACAAACCCTTTTCCCCAAGGGCAACAACTAGTTGTTGGCGCGAATCAAAATTCTGGGGCTTCCTCTAGGGGCACCCAGGAAGGGGAAATTCCATCGAACATATTCATGATGAGTGCTCACGTGGATGTCGCTACGAGATCCCGTGATTATGGCAGAGAAGAGTCTTCGAAAGCTAAGGATGCTCCTGATGCTACTGAGCCACTTCACATTACAAGGCCTACTATTGAGCCTATACCTCGGATGCCCAAAGCATCTACCAAGCGGCCGACGATTAATCCAAACGCTAGGGCTGCCTAGAACTACTCTATTGTGGAAGATCCGGCGCAGAGTCCTTGTGCTATGTCGGCTTCAGAGGTGCTCCAGTCTTGTCTGACTCAGTGCAGTAATTTTCTCACTGCCATTGGGGCTATTGATCCAAAAAATTCTCTTTTGATTACATTTGATATGACTAATTTTAAGAAGAGACTCCCCCATCATATGGCTTTTCATATTAAACCATCGTACCGAAAGTGTAATATCTTTCAAACGGTTGTTGATGAGGGTGCTTCCACATGCGTGATGTCTCTCACATGTTGGAAGATAATTGGATCTCCCAAATCTGTTCCATCTACCACTCTTCTGATTGCGTTTGATGGTCATTCTCACAGACCGCATGGTATTATCCCAGCTTTGCCTATCTGTGTTGGGGGAAAAACTGTGAATATAGAGGTTGAGGTAGTTGATGCAAGCTTGGACTACAACCTTCTGTTGGGGAGAAACTGGATTTATGAGATGGATGCCATTGCATCCTCATTATTTTGGATTATTTGTTTCCCTCACGAAGGGAGGATTGTTACAAAGGACCAACTGGACTGTCCTCCTGTAGACCCGAATGCGTCTACTGACTCAACTATTCCAAAGTTGGATAATACTAAGGTGCCTGTTGAGAATTTAGGGGTTGGAATGTATTCTTCCTTGATGGGTACTTTCGATATTCCTCCTCCTACGGTTCATATAAATGCAATTTCATCCTCCAAGGCTCCTCTTCGAAGAGAGTTCTTCATAACTCATTATTTTTCGGACCCTTGGACCTTACCTTCCCCTACTGCCACATTAGCGGAAGGTCAAGTGGGTGGAATGGCATTTCCAATGTCTGCAGCTGAGATTACTTATCAGTCTATTATTGACTCTGCAGAATCCATCCCAGCTCCTCTCTCACCGGAAGAGTTGGATGGAGATGTGGCTCCGGCTTGGACACTTAGTTCTTCTTCTGCCCAGGATTGCCTTGATACCACTCTTCCATCTGAAGAGGCCATCCTGGAAGCTATGACTGGTATAGATAGACCGTGGGATGATTTGCATCATCGGTCCTACTTTTTACCTGATTTGAGCGAAGTTGAAACGAGTTTTCCAAGTCCTCCGTCTCCTGGTCCTGTTCGCCCAGTCCTGAACCCTTTAGCACCAACACAGGTTTATGCTAAAGGGAACATGGCTGTGATTTCTCCTACTATCCCGGTGAACATTTCCAGGGATCCCAATATTATTGAGAATGTCTTCATCGGAGCTGAATGTTCCCGTGAAGAGATTCATATTTACACCGAGCTCTTTAAAGAGTATAGGGATGTATTCGCTTGGTCTTATGAGGAAATGCCTGGTATAGATCCATCTATTGTCCATCATGAGATCAAGACTTACGAAAACGCTAAGCCCGTGAGGAAAAAAATTCGTCCGGTCAATCCTAGGAAGGCAGCAGCTATCAAAGCTAAGGTGGAGAAGCTGCTTAAGGCGGGATTAATTTTCCCTGTTCCTTTGACTGAATGGGTTTCAAACCCTGTTCCCGTAGATAAAAAACAAGGAACAATTCGAGTTTGCATTGATTTCAAAGACCTCAATAAAGCATGTCCTAAAGATAATTACCCCACACCATTTATCGATCAGATCATTGACGAGTGTGCCGGTAATGAGATTTTCTCCTTCATGGACGATTTCTCCGGATATAATCAGATTACTATCCGTCCTGAAGATCAGCATAAGACTGCCTTTATTTGTCCCTGGGGTACTTTTGCATACAAGAAGATGCCTTTTGGTCTTAAAAATGTTGGGGCTACCTTTCAGCGGGCCATGTCATATGCCTTTCACGACATCAAAAAGATTATCGAGGCGTATTTGGATGATTTAGCTGCTCATTCTCGAAAGAGGATGGATCATCCTGCTCACCTCCGTCAAATATTTGAACGATGTCGTTTATATAAGATTAGGTTGAATCCGAACAAGTGCATTTTCGCGATTACATCCGGTCGGTTATTGGGATTCATTGTGTCTAGGGAAGGGATTAGGGTAGATCCCTTCAAGGTTGAGGCAATACTTTGGTTGCCTCCCCCGTCCTCTATTCGTCAACTTCAAAGTCTACAAGGAAAGGCTAATTTTCTTCGGAGATTTATCGTAAATTATGTTGAAGTTACCAAGGGATTTATGAGATTGTTGAAGAAGGGAGTTCCATTTTTTTGGGATGAATTCGCTCAATGCTCATTCGATGCTTTGAAAAAAGCATTGACCTCTGCTCCTTTATTGAGTCCACCTGATTATAGCAGGGATTTCCTTTTGTATCTTGCAGCAGCAGAATCTACTATTGGTATGGTTCTGGTTCAGGAAGATGATGCTCTTGCAGAGCATGTTATTTACTATCTTAGTCGAGGATTGATAGGACCTGAACTCCGATACACTCCGATAGAAAAGTTAGCTTTAGCAGCAGTTCATGTTGTGCAACGACTCCGACATTACATTATTCTACGAAAAACTTATGTTTTGGCAGCAGCCAATCCATTTCAGTTTGTCCTCAGTAGGCGAGTGATTGGGGGCAAATACAATAGATGGATTGTGATTTTGCAAGAATTTGATCTTGAGTTTATGTCTGCCAAGTCCAAGAAATCATTGGTTTTCGTGGAATTGATCTCTGAGTTGCCCTGTGGGGATGAGATAGTCTATGATGAATCCTTCCCGGATGAACATTTGTTTCTTATCTCTCCACAAGATCCTTGGTATGGAGATATAATTGTGTATCTTCAGACTGCGAAGTTTCCCTCTACTTTTTCGAAAGATGAGCGTCGTAAGTTGTGTCACTTGGCTAAGAATTACTTGATTATTGGTGATGCTTTATACCATCGAGGGGTTGATTCAATCCTGAGACGCTGCTTAACTCTCGAAGAAGCTGAGGCTGTGCTGAATGATTCCCACAGTGGAGCTTGTGGTGGTCATTTATCTGGGCTTGCTACAGCCCAAAATATCTTGCGTGCTGGGTACTTTTGGCCTTCGATTTTCAAATATTGTATGGAGTCGGTCAAAAAGTGTCATCCGTGTCAAGTTTATACTCGAAAAATGCGCGCTCATCCAGCTCCGCTTTTTCCAGTCATTACTGTCAGTCCCTTTACAAAGTGGGGTATTGATTATACTACTTGTAACCCACCTTCGGCTAAGGGTCACAAGTACATTATTGTAGCAGTAGACTACTTTACGAAGTGGGTCAAGGCTATGCCTACTTTTGGGAATGATGGTGAGACTGCAGCTCTTTTTCTTTTCAACCAGGTTATTGCTCGTTTTGGTATTCCTAGAGATATTGACACTGATCATGGCAGTCATTTTCAGAATAGCATGATGGCTGAGTTGGCTCTCAAATTGGGTTTCCGGCAGGAGCATTCATCTCCGTATTATCCTCAAGCCAATGGGCAAGTGGAAGTCGTGAATAAATCCTTGAAGACAATTCTTCAAAGGAAAATTGATAAAGCTCGATCCAACTGGCATATTATGCTATATCCTGCACTTTGGGCATACAGGACGTCAGTGAAAACTGCAACTGGCTTTACTCCGTTTCAGCTAGTGCACGGGTTGGAATCCGTATTTCCCATTGAATGCGAGATTCCTTCTCTTAAATTAGTTGTTGAACTTCTTCCTGACACTTCTAGTCTTGAAGAACGGCTCCTTCATCTGGAACATCTCGATGAGCAGCGTCGGGATGCCGCCACGATGAACGAAGCACATAAAAACCGAGTTAAAGTTCAGTACGATAAGGCGGTCAAGCCTAGGGTTTTTTCAGAAGGTGACCTTGTTTTGGTCTATGCCCAAGAAAAATATGCCCTGGGGGCAGGAAAGTTTAAGTCTATGTGGTATGGCCCCTTTATCGTTAAAAAATTCCTTAAGAAAGGAGCATATACCTTGGTTGATTTTGAAGGGAACGAGTTGCCGGAGCCCAGAAATGGGCTCTATTTGAAAAATTATTATGCCTAGGCTTCGGCCTGGCATGTTGCTTTTGTATATAGTAGTTTTGCTTTGTACATATCTGGTTTTTCGATCTTTGATGGGATGGTGATGTTTTTGATCTGCTTTGGCAGGTTGTGTCGGATGTCATGAGTCATTTTGGTTTCGCCGATGGTGCTAGTAGACACACCTGGAACTTAGCTTCCGCGGCTTGGGTGCTTCATTATCCATCCGGTCAGCTGTTAGTATCAAGAGGGGTCTGCATTGGTCCTGCTTCCAATAACATAGCAGAATACACTGCAGTTGTTTATCTACTCTCGGAGGCAATATCCTTGGGTGTTGATTCGTTGGTAGTTTTCTTGGACTCTCAGCTGGTGGTGTCGCAGTTGAACAATACTTATTGGGTTCGAGATCCATTTTTACTCCGGTTGTTCTTGAGGGTACGCTTGTTACAAAGATCATTTCAATTTTTAACTTTCATTCATATTCCTCGAGTTGAAAATTGGATGGCAGACTCATTAGCTAATCAAGCAATTGATTGGCACATTAATCATTCCATACAATAAAATTTAATCATCAAAAACATCATACATTTTGATACATTTGTTACATCACATCAAACATCGCTGTATATATATCATCAGAATGTTCAAAACTATACAAAAATTTGGATCCATAAGTCGTACAAAAATTTGGGCTTATGCTCGATCATGTTCAGTCTCAAAAAATATACAGTCATCTAATACATCATATCTATTTACTCCTGAGGTCCCTGCCCAGAAGTTGTGTTCCTATAGAACACGATCGCAGTGGCTACACGGCGGAATAACCGTACCCAGTCACAGGGTACTCCTACCACCTGTCTCTAGATGGCTTCAGGAAGATCTTCCACTGCAGCCATAGGAACTTGGCGGGTTAATCCCTCCAAGTTCCTTTGTACAGCTTGGAGGGTTCTGTCTGGATCTATTTTATCGGCTTCGCCCCTGTGACGCTTATGTCGTGGGCATCCCTCAGGTCAAACTGGTCCAATATCTGTTTCATGATCATTTTAAATTGTAAGACATTTTGAATCCAATCAAAAACATGTTTGTTTTTCACATTTTTTCATACATATTGAAAAAATCCAAAAAATTATATAAGTCAAAAATTGTAAACTTACCGACTGTACCCCATGCTGCGCCTGGTGGCAAGACAAGATCTGGATCACCACGAAAGTCCATCCCAGCATAGGGATAGTCGTCCACAGCGATGATTTGTTCTCTCCACCATTGGAAGAACTCATCATCCCAAGTGGTCCGGGGAACTTCACTTCCCCCCAATCTCTTCATCATGTCTGCCCAGCGGGAAATTCTTGGGTCTCTCGGGCTGCTGATGGTAGAGATCACTCTGGGTCTTAGTACTGGAATCTTCTCAAAGAAGAATGTCATCAAAATTGTACCATATCCAAAATGTTTTGTCTTTACTTGGCGGATAGAGGTCAATTGTTGCTTCATGTTCATCAGTAGGGTTGTGCACCAATCATATACATGAGTTAAGCATTCCACTGCTATGCTCATTTGCGTCCTGGACGCCTGGTGTAGGGAGGCAGATCCTGCCACTCTGCCAATGGTGAAAAGGAGGATTTTCATGTGCAAATCCCTTAAATCTTTGATTGCAATTTGAGTTCCAACTTTCTTGGAACCCTATACGCAGTACACGTGGACGTAATCTTCCACGGTGAGCCCTCCCAAAGGCTTACCATGCAAGTCTACTGGCTCCCCCCTCTGGGAGAGTCCAGTGATAAAATATATGTCTTCCACTTCAATGCGTACAGGCATCTGATCTATCATAAAGCAGTCCTCTTCCGGTTCCCAATAGTTCACAAGCATTTCGAGCGACCGGACATTTCTCTTCATATTTGACATTTTGAAAAACTTGAGTAATCCACAATTCTGAAGAATATTTAGTGATGCTTGATTCTGCATGACTTCATTGTCTATTGCACTATGTTCACGCTCTCTCCATGATATGGTCATCCTGTCAAATTTCAATAATCCATTCATTAGCTACGCATTTTTCATATTGGGTTGCACATACGCGACTTTATTTGTACACAGTCGTGTGTATACGCGACTTGGTCATTACCAACCTGCATATGCGCAAACCCGTATCCCAACAGACAAATAGAAACAAACAACCATTTGAATACCTCTTTCCGTAAACTATTAGCATTTAGATTATTATAACTTATAAATGAGGAGGTTATGCTCCTACCTTTCAATGAGATGTTTGATGAAGACCTTGCCTTTCGCTCCAAAGAATTCCTTTAATGTTGAGAAGAACCTGTAATCAGAAACATACAAAGAGTCAAAAGCAGCTGTAGTATATAATAATAAAAAGCACGAGTTCAACTTAATGATAAAGGAGATTAAGAATTGTCATTGTATTAATGAATCTTAAAAAAAATAATGAGAAAAAAGAGATCCATATATATTATCAAGAATTATAAAGAGAAATCTTACAACATGAGCCTTGGTGTTGTAAAAATTTCTCCTGTATGGATTCACAATCGTTCTCCTTTGTTTTAAAAGCCTTCCTCTCTAGAATAACCAACATAGATTTATCTTCAATGAACTGTTGTGTAGAAGATGTAATATTCAATGTACATTCCACAATCTACCCAATACTATTTCCAATGCACTAAGTAAGTTGTACCCTTAACCCTAAAGCTTCATCCGAATTTATAAGAGAAATTGAGGAGATTTTAGATCCATAAAGAGAGGGATTAGATCCTATAATGAAGGGATTAGGGTTCCTTTATCTAAGGGGATAAGCTCCATGGGTGGAGGGATATAGCTCGAATTGGCGCGACTCAAGAGGCTTTTAGTTGGAAGAATATTCACCCAACCAAGCTTCAATAAGTTAATTTATTGTGTTTTACTTTCTTTGATGGGGGTGCACAGGTTTTACGAGAGAATATAGCAGAGATCATTGAAACTAATAGAGGAAGTATCAGCACATGCACAGGAAATGACCACAAAAAGCACAGAAGCAACCTTTAATAGTTTTTAAGAGATTTTTTTCCATATTACAAGAATTGGATTAGGAACATGAATGTTTTGACTTCTAAGGAAGCATGAGTATGGATGATGATAGATCCATATTGACAGTATAATTCCATGGTGACAAAACGACGTGTAACAAAAACATTCATAGTACTTTTTAAACTTCACATAATATTAATATATTCACCAATTATTATTATTTTTCGAAAGAAAAAATAGCTCGTGTATATAATGTACCAACAACATTTTCCAAAATAAAGTCATTACATGCCTTCAAAATTTTGAGCAAATATTTCAGCAGGTATACGACTCATAAATCTAGTACAAAGACCAGAAATTTATCCCTACAACATAAAAAAATATATACCATACCATATTTTCCATTTTAATCTTTACATAGATACAATAGTCGTTTATGAACTTCCATTGGGAAATTTATCACTATCTTCAAAACTACAAAAAAAAGTAAAGTTTAGAAATGTTATGGTGGAACAAAACCACTAAATTAAGATACTTGAATGTCTCCTTCAACCCTGATTGAATTTCATTTTATATGTGTCAAGTGCATATATTAAGCCTCCATCCTCAGGCCTTGTTGATAATGAATCCGCTTCAGTATTAGCTTCTTTTTAGATATGTTGAAAGGTAGCTTGCCTGAGGGACTCGATAAGAAAGTTTGTTTTCATAAGTCACCCATCAAGTTGGGGGGTAGTAAAAGTGGTTTTCATAAAAACCCATCTATGATAGCTTTGTAGTCACCATATATATGAATAATATCGACCTCATTTTCTCTGGAAAAGCACAACAATCCCCATAATTCCACCACTTCTTCCCTGGTATTTGTAGTGTGAACTATTGTTGATCTGAAGCCACACCCCAGATCCACATCTCCCTTGTTGTGCAACTCCATAAAAAAAAAAACAAGATATTCTATAGGGGGAGGCACAAGGCGACATGAGATATCCTTGGTAAGTGAAATTGCTAATATCCGAGAATCAAGGCAGGTACAAACCTTAATATATCCAATAAATATCCATCACAATATCTTCAAGGATGGATTTGCTTCTTTCCCTCTATAACTCCTAAAAAACATATAAAGGAAATGTTTTCCTACCTGGCCCCCTTTTGGAGCACCATTTTAGACATTCCTCAATGGAAACAAAACACCTGATTAAAATACTATATATGCTCATGATATGAGTCCATAATTGTATAGTAATGGAGCACTCTAGAAATAAATGAAAATTGTTTTCTAGGGCGTTCTTACACATTGCGCATCTTCCTCAAACACAAAAGACCCTTCTTAACAAATTTTCTCAAGTGAGTACAGAATTTTTCCAGACCAACCAATCATATAAAATGAGATTGTAAGGTAATTCATATTTCCATATATTACAAAACTAGTTGGGTTGATTATTAGAGTGTGTTTTTTTTATATACATGAAGACATCCGTGACAACGATGGACTTATCCTTCAGATCGCCCTCACATGTGTATTGATCCCCTTCCTCCCTCCTGCATAAGGTTGCCCGAAAAAGAGAAGTAGTGTATGAATCCAATTCTTCTGCGATACCCTATGGTATATTCAAGTAAGTAGCCCGACACCAATTGGGAGTTTTTCGCCTCCATCCATGGATAACTTGTGAGAGAAAACAAACCCTCTAGCATGTAAAATCCTTAGTGTCATATCATTTAATTTATTTCCCTCTTCCATAACTTTAATTTTATCCCCAATAATGATGTGGTTACCATAGCTCAAAGTCCAAATGAATCATTGTAGGAACCATATTTTAATCTTGTTGAACCCATTCCAGATACTAGAGTGCCATTCTTCCCTCTAGAAATCCATATCACAACCTCCCTCTATTTCACATATTTTGAGACAACGATTTCCCACCATAATCCATCCCCAAACAATTCCCTCCATATTTATTTTATAATAAGAGACCATCCAAATAATATTACATCAAGTATTTCCCCTCCTCCATGCTCCTTGGGGATCGTGATTTTTTCTCATCTCAAAAGATGAAACTTATATCTATTATCTAAATCTTCCCAATTGATATTTTCTATTATTCTCTTTATATTATTTAAGCTAAAAGAAGGAAAAATGTATAAGTGAGCACAATATATGTTGAGTTTTGTAGAACCACCCGACTCAATGTAAATCTGCATTCCATAGATAAGAATTTGTTAGTCCACGTGTCTAATTTATAGTTGAATTTGTCCACAATCCATGTCCAGTCTACAATACCATATTCATTTGGCTTCAAAAAAAACCCAAAATACATGAAGCCCTGTTGCAATTGAATCGTTTTGAATTGATATAGATCAAAAATATTTTGTATCTCCTCCTGCACACCCTCATTGTAAATAATTAAGTATTTACCTTCATTTACAATCATGCCTAGGGACTTACCAAATTTGTTAATTACTTGGTGCATATCCTGTCACTGAGCCTTGTCCACCATGCCAAATGTCATTAAGTCATCAATGAATAGGTTGTGGGTAATATACTTCTGAACGCCCACCTTTATGCTGCTGAAGCAACTAGAATTATGGATGTCCTTGACCTTGAGACTGAGATCGTCCATAACTACAATAAATAGTAGAGGAGAAAGTGAAAAACCTTTTCTGAGGCCCCACCCTACTTTAATTTTTTTTTAGGGAAATCCATTTAATATAATTGAAAATTGCACATTAGTCACACAAATCATGATCCATTCAATCACCTTAATTGAAAAAACTATTTTAGTTAGAATCAATTAGTATACCCTAGTCCACATACTCATAGGCCTTTTTTAGATCAATATCCAATAGCTGACATATTTTTCGATAGTATGGAGTGTATTAACTCATATGTGATTTCCAAAAAATCATGTATTTCTATATTTTTTAGGAATATCAATTGTTCTCATGATATATGTGTAGAAAATATCCCCTTTAGCCTCTCCACTATGTTATTATAAATTAATTTATAACATGTATTACATAACAAAACAGGATGAAAGCCACCAAAATATTCACAATCAAACACCTTGGGTATGAGTGCAATGAAAACAAAGTTAAGTGCCCCCGATACCTTGTCTTCCAACCTAGATTTTTCCACCATATCTTTGAGCTCCTCCACCATCAACTCAAAAAAATGCAGATATAAATATATAGTACATCCATCTAGCCTAGGACATTTATCCTTATTGAACGATTTGAGGACCCTCAATATTTCCTCAATATTCACAGCGTAAAAAATCATGCAATTTGTGTCTACTGTAAACATAGTAGGGAAATTTTTTACCTCCCACAATTGTGCCTCAATGTCCGGGAACAGTGTAGTATGATAAAAGTATCAAAATAATGTCGAGCCTCCCTTTGAATTTACCCATTTGAAAATAACTTCTCTCCATTTCTATACTCACTGTAACCATATAATATTTTTTTTGCATCTATGATTTACAAAATTATGAAAATACCTTGTATTTTAGTCCCCCATCCTATATCCATAAATCCCTATTATTTAAATGCCATAATTACCTACTCTTTAAACGCCATGTAATTTCCTAAATCCTTAGGATTTCCCTTCACCTCTTTTCTAGGTGCTTAAGAGAATCCCATATAACATCAATAATAGGCATATATTCCATTCCCACATGAATCAGAGCCATATATTCCTTAATATTTATAAGCTCTTCCAGTAGATTTTGTTTTTTTATTGTGCTCCCATACTCTAAATGTGGACTTCAAGATTTTCAATTTTTCCAACATGTTTCCATTGTAGACCCATAGGGGTTATTTCGAAATTATTTCCATGTTTCTTGTACTAGTGAGTTCAAAGACGAATCCTCCAACTAGGTCAAGTTAAATTTGAATGGTATCCCGACCATAGACTTTATAATCCTCCATTTTAAAACCAATGGGCTATGTTCAGACATAATGGAACAATCAAACCGAGACTTCGAGTTATCCATATTATGTAGCAAGCTATCTTGCATCATGTATCAAATTATGGGAATAAAAAATATCCGTCAATCGATCAACTAGTGGATCTCTTTCGGCCCTATTTACCCATATTTCATCCCCATTCAATGTTATGTTGAAGTCAATAGCTATGATGAGCAAACAGACCATATATAAATCATTGGAAACCAACCTATCCTAGAAATAGATTAAATCCTTATATGGTGTATACATATTCAGAAAATGAACCCTCTCTTTGAACCCCCTAATATAACCTAGAGCCAAAATACTTGCAAAAAGTCAAATTCTTTCAGTTTGGTCCTACTACTATCATCTTCCATATCGATGTTCATCTTGATATCATTCTCATCCAAGAAACTTATGGATTCTTTGTTGTCGGTCATATGGAAGAAGCTCCAATATCTAAGTACCAAAAAACACCCAACACCCATGACATAATGAATGTGATGAGGGTGAAATCCAACTCGAACTATGAAGAAAGTGATTCACCTACTACTCCTCGTGAGGTCTTCTTATTGGTCTTATTGCATGGACACCTTGTATCAAAGTTTCCAAGGTCATGATAGTGAAATTTTTTCGCCTTTGATAAGTATCGATTCTCATCTATGTTGGCTCCCTATAATTTACAGTATTGACAAGAACAAGTAGCAGGGAACCACATCAAACCACTTTGGATTCCAAGGACCTAGGCTTTCTTGGCTCAGAGAGGGCTCTCTCTATGTTTATGATTTATTGATTTATCTTTATGCTTATGCTTTTTGTTTTTTGGCTAGATATGAAGTTTGGAGTTTTTTTTTTTATTGATTGATTGTAGGTTGGATCGATATAATATGGGAAGCTTAATCCATTGGGCTATGGAGTCATAAAAGGTTTAAATTCTACATCAACTCTCAAGGGTTTTCATAGGGAAAGATAACTATAACAAATGGATCTTCTTAGGTAAGATGAATATGAAATGAAAACCAGTTGTCAATTTAGTAAAACTAAAGGGAAATTAAGAATCCTTTAACTATACTTAAACATGAAATGGCTTTAAGATAACAATTTCGTAAAACCAGAGAGCAGGATGCCCCTTAATTCTCTAATTAAACTTTACTAACAAAGCCTTAAGACAACAATCCAGTAATCCTAAAAAGCAGTTAAGAATACTTTAGTTATTACTTTTAGACAAAGAAAACATTCAAGATAATAGTTTAGTGAGATTAAAGAGAAAGACACCCTTGAATTCTTTAACTAAACATCAAATAAGGCGTTTAAGATACACAATTTAAGAGAAACTAAAGAGCAAGACACCCCTGAGTTCTTCAACTAAACTTTCCTACGAAACCTCAATACAACAAGCTAAGTGAAACTAAAGAGCAAGATGACCCTGAATTCTTTAATTAAACTTTGCAGAGGAAAACATAAAGATAATAGTAACAGACAGAGTTAATGTGCCACAACAACATATCTCAATCTAAAATTTCTATTCTATTATCAAAGAAATGGATGTAAAATATGTAAAAAGAGAAGAGAAAACATTTAACAAAGAGGGATAACATCACCATTAACATAGCTGAAGAATCCCGTGAACATGATTGTATTACTGATGTCCAGCTCAAAACAGTTACAATGCTCTGGTGCAATAATCTTTGCAACTCAGAGTGTGATCAAAATCCAGCTTAGCAACCAGCCAACCAACCAACCCACCAATAATAATGATCAATACATGCAATATTTAACTGTATATAAGGAGGTTGCCCTAATCTAGGGTAAAAATTTTGTATCTACTACAAAGTAAATAATGTTTGACAATTGAGACCATGCAGGGCCCAAAGCCAAAATATCTCTAATTGACCTACTATAGTAATAAATTTCTAATTTACTGCTCAGATAACTTTAAGATATTCTCGACCAACTAGTTGTAACATTAACTTCTACAATAACTTGTGAGTAGATGTCAAGATATCTCTAAATTTCATATTGATTGAGGTGGATTTTGTTTAATCAGAATCAACCTGTAGTTGGCCAATGTGATTGTGAAGAAGTGAATGTTAAATTGCCTTCACAGCTGGCCTAGTCTTACTCATTGGTTTATTTTTTATTTGTCTTTAAAGCTTCAAAATGTCCTTATCCATATCTTTTATTTGCTTTTATCTCTAATCTCTCTTCGACTGCCTTGGGTTATTATAATCGCTTCCTTAACCTCTCTTATCTATCTTTTGTCTTACCCTCATCCTCTAACCCTCTCTTTAGCCTTTGACTGATATTTTTATTTCTTTAACCTTTTATTGTTCTATGACTGTGTTTTTCATTTTTCTTCATCTCTATCTATGCAGCCACTGAAAAAACTCACTCTTTTCCTTACTCTATCTTTTGAAGAAAACTTTTTGCCTCTGTAGTAATCATATGATAATTAATGGTCATGATCCATTGTGATTATGTTTTAATCTTATGCTCCTAATCCTTTAACAAATAACGTTCCTAGATAGTCACCTAGAGAACTTATTTTAAACAATTTTTGGACTTATAAATGAAAATTATGCATTTTATTATATATCGGTCACCTGCACAGTTAAAAAAAATTTGTTAATTAAAAATTGGATCCAAAAGGGCGGAGAGCAATGGTGGCTTGCAGGATCTTGGGAGGTCTGTGGAAAGAGTCTGGATAATGGAGGATTTTCATCTTTATGTTTGGTTATGGCCTTTTCGGGTTTTTACAGATGTTGCAAGTGGTACATGGTGGCTTGGGGCTCATCGTGGTGACACGGGGCTTTGAAAAATTCAAAAGCGTCAATGGATTTGGGTTTATGGCGCGGGAGAGGTTTTTTTGTTTTCGAATGGTGCATAGGCGGTTAGGTGGTATTAGGCAGAGAGATGCGATATGATGTTGGGGTGACACATGGTGGAAAGAAGCGACGTGAAAAACACCCATTTCAAAAGTTTGCAAAGGTTTTAAACCTCGGGCATTTTGGGTTGCTAAAATTCTTGGTGGTCATCGGATCGAAAGGCAAGGATGTGACGGTGGTCAGGTGATGAGTGGACTGCGAGTAGGTTTAGAAAGTGGGTGTAGGATTTGAAATGACACATCAGATAACACTTTAGGGCCCAAGGTATATTAAGCAGATGCGCTTAAATGTAAACATGGGGCCATGGTTATATGAGAGCGAAGGGTAAGGTTTAAAAGGCAGGGGGCTTAAACATATAAGGAGTCAGGTAGTTTTGAAAATAAATAGAGTTTTATTTAACTAATGGGACCTGAGACGAAAATTTATTTCAAAACATTTTAAAAATGGTTTTTACAATGTTTTTCATGAATGACAGAGAAATGAATGAAGAGGAAGGGTTTTAAAAAGGATAATGGGGTTTTTAGCATAGGAAAAAGGTTTTAAGAAAGGGGAATGGCTGAATGAGGGGTTTTAAGGTCAAACATGTGTTTTTTCAGAGCATGAGAGTGTTAGGAAGGTAAAATGAGAGATAATGGATGGGTTAAATGAAAATAATGAAGGCAGTGAGATTTCTGAAAATAAATGATAGTCAGGGAATGTTATTTTCAGTAGACTGTAGAAAATCAACAGTCATCTAGTGATAGTGTAGAATACAACAGA
The DNA here is from genome assembly GCA_034641835.2 of Pinus albicaulis. Lineage (NCBI taxonomy): Eukaryota > Viridiplantae > Streptophyta > Pinopsida > Pinales > Pinaceae > Pinus > Pinus albicaulis. Next base: position 8,714,317 of record CM076574.1, read on the forward strand.
CTAACAATGGTTCTAGCCGGGGAGGGAGGCTCCTTTAGGAGGTGTAAAGAAAATTTGTAGATCAGTAGCCTATGTATTTGACTAATTTTCATTCTGTAATTGCTAATCTAGTGCAATTTTTGTGACCGTGACCTTCAAAAATTTAAAACCATACTTCCTGCAAAACTGCTTCTGCCTACCCATCATCTAATCTAAGATTTTTTCTTCATTTTGGAGGTGCATTTAGACTTGAAAACTTTGATATAAATTTTATTTTGAAAGAAAACTATCTATTTCTAACCTTATAACTTCCAAAGGCTCAGATTAGATTGATGTGCTCTTTTATTCTCTACCTAACTACTTATCTACCAAAATTAAATAGTTTGACAATTTTTTTTTTTCTAACTATCAACATGAAATTAAAAACATGAATGAATCAATATTAAGGAGTTTGATCATCATGAATTTCTGCATTTTGGACAAGCTACACACAATATTATTTGCAACAGTAAACTATCATTGGTAAGCCAAGATTAAACGGTTTGGAAAACCTTCATTTCCTAACTTATCAACAAAAATTCAAACTTGTCCAATCATGTTTAAATTGTATGACTGAAAAATACCTTTTCAATAGTAGTGGCATTTGGACTTGCACACTTTCAGAAATATTCATTTTTGGTATGGGGCTTACCTTTTCCTTTTTATCTTCCCTCTTTTCTTATTTTCTTTCTTTTTTGGATCAATTTTTCTGAAATTTTGTTCAAGCAATGTTATATACAATGAAGAAAACTTAAACTGATATTCTTAACTGAAATAAAGTTTCAGCATCCTACCACTGACAAGACCTCTAAGCAGCTCTGTTCCATCCATTTCTTGTAATAAAAATGCATTATTACCTCTCGCGGAATGAATGGTGTATGGGCCTTTCCACAAGTTATCAAAATTTCCATGCTTTCCTTTGTCCTCTCTTCTTGAATCTCACTTTAGCACTTTGTCTCCAATGTTATAATCGTTTTCCTTGTTCATTTTTTCAAAGCGTTTCTTGATATTTTCTTGTACTAGCTGTGTTTTGTTGTACACTTCTTCTTTGGTTTGATGCAATTGAATAGTTTGGTTTACTCTTCTTTGCATGTCATTTTCTTTAGACTGCACCTCTTGAATGAGATTCATTCCTGGCACTCCCAAGGATGTTTGGAAGAATACATCCATTCCATAGACTATCTGATATAGAGACATATAAATTGATTTCTTATTTTTTAATATGTCTGCCCATAGTGCATGTACCAATTTGATGTGCCATGATTTCTTATTTTCTTCCAACAACTTTTTAATGATGTTCACCAAAATTTTATTTGAGGATTCAGCCAAACCATTGCCTTGAGGGTAATAAGCTATAGAATGCCCCAATGTAATATGATATTTGTGGCAGAAATCCACCATTTTCTTGGATTTAAAGGCAACAACATTATCAATAATGATTTTCCTAGGACAACAAAACCTAGATAGAATATTGTTTTCAAGAAATATGATAATTATTGAGTCTATGGAATTCATGGAAGGAATGGCTTCTATCCACTTGGTAAAATAGTCAGTTGCAGAAAGGATCCATTTATGCTGGGAAGAGGAGGAAGGGTGGATTTCTCTAATAAAATCCAGACCCCATTGTTGAAAAGGAGCCTCAACATAAATTGGATGTAATGGCAAAGGTAGTAGCTTTCTTTTCCCCTCAAATATTTGGCATTTATCACAAGCAATTACCATTTTGTGGATGTCTTGGAAGAGGGTAGGCCAATAGAAACCAACCCTAAGGATCTTGTTTACAGTTGTTTTCCAATAGAGGTGGCCTCCACACTCCCCTTCATGAAATATAATAATTATTGAGTCTATGGCACTCCTGGAAGGAATGGCTTCTATCCACTTGGTAAAATAGTCAGTTGCAGAAAGGATCCATTTATGCTGGGAAGAGGAGGATGGGTGGATTTCTCCAATAAAATCTAGACCTCATTGTTGAAAAGGATCCCCAACAGAAATTGGATGTAATGGCAAAGGTAGCAACTTTATTTTCCCCTCAAATATTTGGCATTTATAAAAAGCAATTACCATTTTGTGGATGTCTTGGAAGAGGGTAGTCCAATAGAAACCAACCCAAACGATCTTTTTTACAGTTGTTTTCCAATAGAGGTAGCCTCCACACTACCCTTCATGAAATTCATGCATAATCCTATCTGCATTTTCTTCAAGAAAATATTTAAGCAATACACTACCAAAATTTTTCCAACATAATATTTTTTCCAAAATGCAGAAATTTACAACCTTTAATTTCAAGAATTTGGCCTTTGTTTTGGACAAAACAGGAGGAAAATTTAGATTAAAAAGGCACATATAATATATCACCATACCAAGGAGATTTCAAGAATGCTTCCTCAATAGGTGAAGTCACCAACTCCTCTTGTTCATCCAATGAGTGAATCATATTGATGTTTAGTGCTTGAAAGTTTTCCTTTTTCCATTAGTTTAGCCAGTCCTTGTACTTTGATTAACTTGGTGGGTTTGATTTCCAGATAATATTCCAAGATGAAAACTATCCATTTACCTCTTTTTCCATTAGGATATTATGTCAAGATTTCTTTAACCACTGTGTGAGGCACAAATGCAATGATGTGAGAATGCATAATGTAAACTCTGAAATATTTTAGTGCTTTGACCAAGGAAAAAGCTTTATTTTCCATGATATTATATTTCGAAGGTACATCTCTTAAATCTTGGCTGAAGAATGCTATGGGATACTCCTATCCTTTCATACTTTTCTACAGTAATACAACAACAATTGTGTGTTCTGATGGAAAGGAAAAAATGAAGAAGTCTTTGGTGAAGTCAGGGCTAATAAAAACCGGCGTTCTTGTAAGAGCTTGGTTCACCAAGTCAAAATATTTATTTTCCTCTTTGGTCCATTGAACTCCTGATTCTCTTTTCAGCATGTTAGTAATGTTTCTTAGGAGTTCTGCAAGGTTTGGTATGAACCTTCTTAAGAAATTTATCTTTCCAATGAAAGATTGCATCTATTTGATATTTCTTGGGTGACTGATTTGCAATATTCCATCAATCCTATTTGGGTAAATCTTAATCCCTTCTTCAGATATGATGTGGCCTAGAAGCTTCCCTTATTGAAGGAAAAATAAGTATTTCTTGGGATTCAAATGCATATCACAATTTTTGCATTTTTTAAAGACTTTTTTTAAGTGAGTTAGGCGTTCTTCATGATTTTTTGAGTAGACTGTGATGTCATCAAGATATATCACAATGAAGTAACATATTTCTTCTGAGAAAGCAATATCCATTTCTCTTTGGAAAGTAGCTCGAGCAGTAATTAACCCAAAAGGAATTTTTACATACATAAAGGTACCCCAAGTTGTGGTGAAAGATGTTCTGTGTTGATCCTCTGGATATACCAACACCTGATTGTACCATGAAAAGACATCCAACAGAGATATTATTTTGCAGCCTACTACCCTTTGCAATATGTGTTCCATTTTTCGTATAGGGCAGTTGTCCTTTAGAGATGATTTATTTAAATTTATGAAGTCTATGAAGAGCCTAATCTCCCCTGTCTTTTTCCTCACTGATACAAAATTTGAAACCCATTCTGAGTACCTAAGTGGGACTATTATTCCAACATCATATATTTTCTTTATCTCTTTCTCAACTAGGGGCATTTAGACCGGATATATTCTGCGCAGCTTCTATTTAAAGGGTTTCTGGCTTTATTTGAGTGGAATTTTTTGCTGAATGATATCAATATCATAGGACTTAAAATCTTCATAGCTCTATGCAAACACATCAGTAAATTCTTTGAACAACTCATTATATTTCTGCTTTATGGGTGCTGGCAGTGTCTTTGATAGTTTTACCATTTTGGGCCCTTTCTCACTGCCTATGTTGCATTCTTATACATTTATTTGAGTGGATTCCATCTTCGTTTTTTTAGCAACATCATCAAAATCAAAGATTTCCTCTAGAGGGACAAGTCCTTTTGGTAAGGTATTGTCTCTGAACTTCAATAATTCAAAATATTCGTTTTCTATATTTTCACCCAATTCTACCCCATCTGGGTGTTCTTCTGCTAATATATTTATATAAACATCATTAGGGGACTCCTCCTTGCATGTTTTTTTCCTTAGTAGGGTAGTCCTCTTCATGATCTAAGTCTGAATTTGGAAATTCAAACTCATTCTTGGACTGTAGGAAATTCTTCAATCTGTTTATCACCTTAAAAAAATTTCCAATATCTTATATTATTAGGGACTGCTGGTCTATATTTAACCCTTACTATGTATTATTTGTTAGCATGAGGTAGTTGAAAATTACTACCTACAAATGCTAGTCCGTTGGAAAGGATATTTTGATTTCTTGGGATAGAGGCATGGTCGTTTTCTTGGAATGTTTTTAGGAGGTCAAGGGCAACATTTCAGTATTCTCTTAATCTAGGATGTTTAGCTGAATATTCTCCCTTAATCTGCCTAATGGCTAGCTCAGAATCCCAATGGACAAGGATCCTTTTGGCCTCTCATTTGTTCAGAAGTTGTAATCCTAGAAGGAGGGCCTCATACTCTGCTATATTATTTGTACATTGAAAGTTTAGTTTTCATGAATGACCCTCTACATGGTTGTTCTCGGTGTTGTGTACCCAAACACCTGTCCTGAACCAATTTTTCCACAAGAACCATCAATGATCATGCTCCAAAGAGGTTTAGGTTCAAACTTATGTTGTTCATTTCCTATTTGGTCTAACTGTTCTTATTTTTCTTCCTCTTTTTCAGTTTATTGTTCATTCATTACTACTTTTTCATTAATGTTTTCATCATTGTAAAGGATAAATAAATCCTAGTTTGTGTGCAAATAATACAGAGGGGATTTATCTGGCTTTTCTTGACTATTGACCATGTATTTCATATGAGTCTCCCTATACAATATCCTTGGTTGACTAAAGACTGGTATGGTAACATAGGTCATGTCCATTTGGAGGGTGCCTTGAAGTTTGGCTCCCCATGAGTGTGATAGAAGCATGCCATACTTAGGGGGGATGTCAGCCACTACTATATCCATTACTAGGTTTTTGAGTGGTATTTATGCTATATTAACACAAAGATATTTGATCAGGCCTAGACATTTAAATCTATTGGAGTCAAAGGAGTACAAGTCTTTTTATGGTCTAGTTATCTCAAGGTCTAGTCTTTCCATAACTACCTTTGGCATGAGGTTATGAGAAGCTCCTTAATCTAACATGGAATTATGGAGGATTTTATCATGAATATTGAAACTGACATAAAATGGAGGAAAACCTCTCTCTTCAAATTTTCCTTCTACTTTAGGTCCAAACAACAGTTTAGGTCATCATTCAAATTCACAGTATCAACATTTTCTCCTATGTTTAAAGATTTCAAAACATGGGATCTATATAAATCTTGGCCAACTAATTCAATAAGAGGAATGGAAATTTTTATCTTGGCAATTTCATTCTCAATAATGAAAGGTGTCTGTGTTTTTGGCAGATTTAAATCAGTTTTATCAGACACTTTTTTTGCAGCAATTTTAGATTGCTGATTCACACTAGAGATATAAGTTAAATCAATTTTGTTAGGGCTACTAGTTTATTTACTAGTGCTTCTTTCTAGATTGTTTTTGTTTTTATTTTTATCATAACTTTTAACCATTATGTTTGAAGTTTATGCTGCCTTTTTGGGAGAAGTTTTAGGAATCTTCCTAGCGTAAATTTCAGGGCTCTTTATCTTGGGAATGTATTCATTTTTCTTGCTTTTGAGGTCATATTTCCTATGCACTTCCATGATGGAATTTTTGAATCCTTATTTAGAGTCCTTGGATTCTTGGCATTCTTCTTCATTTGGTGCAAATATGCCTTGTTCTTCCTCAGTGAGGAAAATAGTATCCTCATTATTAACTCCCATTAGATTGATTTGACTTTTTTCTGGTTCTTCAATCACCCCCTCATCCTCATCAACATATTTTTCTTGAAAAGGGGGCCTGATTTGCTGGTTAGGTTCCCTCTATTATCTCTAACTTATTTGAGGAGGGTTTCTCCTAAAGTTTTGGTTTTGGTTTTGGTTTATATTCTGAGGAGCTGCTTCTTTTCTCTAAGGAAAGCTCTCTCATTCATGTTTATTCTCTCAATCATCCTCTCCATATTTCTAACAAGGTTATCAATCTTACCATCAGATGTGGAGGCTACAACCTCTTCCCTATATGTGACACTTTTTTCATTTTTAATTCTAGATCTTTTCGCAATCATATTTCCTTCCACACTTACTCCACCCCTATGCATGTCTTATAATGTAAGAGGGTCTCTTTCCCTTAGTTGATAAGCCACCACTAAGTCAAAATCATCAGGAAATTTCATTAGGGCTAGACCTTGTGGGGGTTTTATGTGGGGAGGGAGGGAATTGTATACACTTTGAACCTAGTTCAGTAATCTTGGACACTCTCTCCAACTTTTTTCTTAATGTTTTCATATTCTAATAAGATTTCTAGAGGGTTTTTCTTGACTTCCCATTTATTTAGGAATAACTAATGAAAAGTAGGGAGATCCTGTATACTATTAGGGGTTAGGCCTTTAAACCATTTTCTTTCTTCTCCCCCTAAACTTTGGGCAAACATTTTGATATTAACAGTTTCATCTATCGCTTGTCTATTAAAAGAGTCATCCATTTTATCCACATGTTGTTGAGCAATTATAGAAACACTTGCATCGAATAGGGGAATTTTGGACTGATAGTCTTGTGGTAGAGGCACTAAAGGTAATAGTAGGACTAATGGGGCATACCAGGCTGCCATGGTTGGTGGTTGGGGAAACAAAGGGAGTTTAACAAGTGTAGGATTGAGAAAAGGAGGTGAAGGTTGAATGGAGGAAGGTGAACAATGGGTGTATGAATGTGGGTAGCAGTTTGAACCAAAAAATTCTATTGTAGGATGGATGGGTCCAAAATTATCTTGGTTATCCAATTCTTGGATCTAGTCCTGAATAATCTTTGTTCTAAGTATGAGTCAAATTGGATATCCTACAAGTCTTTAAGGTTTTCTGGTAAGGAACTTTCCTTCTGAATCGGTTTGCTAACAGTTGCACTCTCAGATCTATGAGTTTTCCTTAGGATATTCTTTGGATCATCAACTATTGCATGAGGGTTCGGGTCAGGACAGGATCTAGTAAAATTTTTTCTATAAGCCAGAATTTATAACTAAGGCACATAAAATTTTGATTGGTTTAATTTGAGTTTCGATAATCTTATGTTTTCTCAATAATTTTCCAGTGGAGTCTGTAGGCCTACTCAAAACCAGTGGAGTCACGAGGTGGATTATTTCAACTTTCTTGAGGCTGGTTGTTGTCCACCATCAGCAACCAGATACCAGTCTTGGCGAATATTTTAGTCATCTAAATTTGAATGGGGTTTTCTGAGTTCTTGAGGAAATATCAGGCTTTTAATAACTCAGTTCCCTAGTATGGTCGCCACTATTTTGGTTCCTCGTAATTTGAAATATTGGCAAGAAAAAGTAGCAGGGAACCACATCAAAACACTTTGGAGTCCAAGGACCTAACCTTCCTGGGCTTAGACAGGACTCTCTCTATGTTTATGATTAGTTGATTTATCTTGATGGTTATGCTTTCTGTTTTTAGGCTCGTTATGAAGTTTGGAGTTGTTTGTTTTTATTTATTGATTGATTGATTTATAGTAGGTTGGATAGATACAATATGGGAAGATTAATCCATTGGGCTATGGAGTCATAAAAGGTTTAAATTGTACATAAACTCTTCAAGGGTTTTCATAGGGGATGCTAACTATATCAAATGGATCTTCTTAGGTAAGATGAATATGAAATGAAAATCAATTGTGAATTCAGTAAAACTAAATGGAAATTAAGAATCCTTAACTATACTTCAACAAGAAATGCCTTTAAGATAACATTTTGGTAAAACAAGAGAGTAGGATGCCCCTGAATTATCTAATTAAAATTTACTAAGAAAGCCTTAAGACAACAATCCAGTAATCCTAAAGAGAAATTAAGAATTCTTTAGTTCTTACTTTTAGACAAAGAAAACATTTAAGATAACAGTTCAGTGAAATTAAAGAGCAAGACACCCTTGAATTATTTAACTAAAATTCAAATAACGCCTTTAAGATACATAGCTTAAGAGAAACTAAAGAGTAAGGCACCCCTGAATTCTTCAGCTAAACTTTCCTAAGAAACCTCAAGACAACAAGCTAAATGAAACTAAAGAGCAGGACGACCGTGAATTCTTTAATTAAACTTTGCAGAGGAAAACATAAAGATAATAGTAACAAACAGAGTTAAGGTGCCAAAACAAAATATCTCAATCTAAAATTTCTATTCTGTTATCAGAGAAATTGATGTACAATATGAAAAAACAGAGGAGAAAACATTTAACAAAGAGGGATAACATCACCATTAACATAACTCAAGAATCCTGTTAACATGCTTGTATTACTAATGTGCAACTCAAAATAGTTACAATTCTCCAGTGCAATAATCTTTGCAACTAAGGGTATGATCAAAATTCAGCTTAGCAACTAGCCAACCAACCAACCCACCAATAATAATGAACAATACATGCAGTATTTAACTACAGATGAGGAGGTTTCCCTAATCTAGGGTGACATATTTGTATTTACTACAGAGTAAATGATGTTTGGAAATTGAGACCATGCAAGGCCCAATTCCAAAATATCTCTGCCTCACTTACTATAGTAATAACTTTCTAATTTACTGTTGAGCTAAATTTAATATATTTTCGACCAACTACCTGTAACATTAACTTTTACAATAACTTGTGAATAGATGTCAAGAGATCTCTAACTGTCAGATTGACTTAGGTGGATTTCATTTAATTAGAATCAGGCTGTAGTTGGCCAATTTGATTGTGAAGAAGTTAATGATGGATGGAATTGACACTTGGCCTGGTCCTCCTCATTGGTTTATTTCTAATTTGAATTTAAACCTTCAAACTATCTTTATCTATACCTTTTATTTACTTTTATCTCTGATATCTATTTGACTACCTTGGGTTACTATAATCTCTTCCTTAATCTCTCTTATCTGTCTTGTGTCTTAACTTCGTCCTCTAACCCTGTCCTTAACCTTTGACTAATATTTTTATTTCTTTAACTTTTTACTATTCGGTGACTGTGTTCTTAATTTTTCTTCATCTCTGTTTGCATAGCCACTGAAAAACCTCACTCTTTCCCTTACTCTACCGTTTTAAGAAAATTTGTTGCCTCTGTAGTAATCATATGATCATTAATGGTCATGATCCATTTCTTATTTTGATTTAATCTTGCACTCCTAATCCTCTAACGAATAAGGCTCCTAGATCGTCATTGAGAGAACTTATTTTAAATAATTTTTGGACTTAGAAATGAAAATTACGAATTTTATTGTACATCGGTCACCTTCACAATTAGAAACAATTTGTTAATTACAAACTGGATCCAGCGGGGTGGAGAGCAATGGTGGCTTGTAGGATCTTGGGAGGTCTTTGGACAGAGTCTGGATAATGGAGGCTTTTGGTCTCTGTGTTTGGTTATGGACTTTTTGGGTTTCTAGAGACGTTGTAGAGGTTACATGGTGGTTTGGGGCTCTTCTCGATGATACAAGGCTTTGAAACATTCAAAAAAGGGTCAATGGTTTCGTGTTTATGGCACAGTAGCGGTTTTGTGGTTTTCACATGGTGCATAGGCGATTAGGTGGTATTAGGCAGAGGGATGCGATATGATGCTGGGGCGATGTGTGGTGGAAATAAGGGGTGTGGAAACCACCCATTTCGGAAGTTCCCAAAGGTTTTATACCTGAGGCATTTTGGGTTCCGAAAATGCTTGGTGGCCATTAGATCGGAAGGCGAGGATCTGACAGTGGTTGGGTCGTGAGTGGACTACGGGTAGGTTTAGAAAGTGGGTGCAGGATTCGAAATGACGTGGAAGATAACAATGCGGGGCCCAGGGTATATTAAGCGGAGGAGCTTAAATATAAAAGTGGGGCCAGGGTTATATGAGAGTGAAGGGTAATGTTTAAAAGGCGGGCTTAAACATATAATGAGTCGGGTAGTTTTTAAAATAAACAAAGTTTTATTTAAATAGTGGGACCCGAGACCAAAATTTATTTCGAAACAATGTAAAAAATGGTTTTTACATTGTTTTTCATGAATGAAGGAGAAATGAGTGAAGGGGAAGGGTTTTAGTAAGGATAATGGGGTTTTTAGCATAGGAAAAAGGTCTTAAGAAAGGGGCAAGGTTGAATGATGGGTTTTAAGGTCAAATATGAGTTTTTTTAGAGCATGAGAGTGTTAGGAAGATAAAATGAGAGATAATGGATGGGATAAATGAAAATAATGAAGTGATATTTTCGAAAATAAATGATAGTCAGGGAACATTATTTTCATCACAGTGTAGAAAATTCACAGTTATCTAGTGATACTGTAGAATACAAGAGAGTAGCAATCTACATGACAAGAATTCGATTTGGAATATGATGCCTTCCCTTTCCATTCAATGCAGATTTATTCTCATAATCAGTGTTTGATGAGGATCCATTTTTGGTGTTCCACTGAATATCTTCTATACCAAGTCAGACCACAATCACTCCCACTCTAGTAGCTTCTCCCTCCCATTCACTAAGTCCTGGTAGCCATGCCAGCTTTTGGAAAGGCCCATAAGTGATAGGATCACCAAATAATTTTAGGAAACTATTATGCCAACACTTCCTAGGTCATCTCGACATTGAGTAACCTTTGAAAAATGTTTTGGGATCGTATCACCCTTCTCCATCTTGATCTTTATGAGCTTGTCCTTCAACACCATCTTCCTGTTGTCATTGTTATTCTAAAATTGATCTGTTAAGGCCTTCCACATAGCATATGGAGTTTCCTTTCCATGGAGGTTCGAGACAATATGATCTCAAGCTCCTTCTAACAATATCATTTTCGCCTTTGCTACATTCTTCTTCCATGCATCAAGAAGTTAAGCATCTAGTGGTGTAGGCTAGGGAATATCATTGTCTATGAATGCCTTCATTATATTGTCCTCTATCACTTCCTCTATCCTATCCTTCAATAATATGTCTTTCAAATTTCCCTCAAGGGAATATTCGAATCTCAAGCCATTGAAATACATCTTGATCTATTGTTGGTCCAAAAGAATAAATCTACAAATTTGATGTACTTGTTCAAAACAAAATATGGTTCTTCTCTTCTATTCCTGCTCTCATACAATGTAGAAATATTTAAATGGATTCAAATGATCTTGTAATGTATTAAAAAAAAATACTAAATAACTTCTACAAATTGCAGAAACCAATTTTGATCTCACAATCACATAACGAGTAAGAGAAAGAAATTATCAATCACATAACACAAGATGTATATGGGGAAAGAAATTTCTCAAAACCCCACTATTTTTATATTGCATAAATTCAACGTCATGAAAAAATACAATTTTATTTCCCTTCTTGAGAAACCTCTAGACTCTGCTGACTGTCTCACTCTGATATAGGAAAAATATGTACAATACTTAACCAATTATCTGCCTTTGTCTGACTAGACTTGCTAACACATTCCTCGAGGAATTGTGGCCCTATTTAATAGGAAATTCCTAAGAATTGATTGTGAAATTCCTTCAACACATCTTCATGACCTCATGTATGACCTATGCAATTTTATACATATACAAATAATAGTTATCTTCCCTTTAACCCCAATCTTAACTGGGCCTTCCTTCAAAATGACATGCAACAACTATTTGTAGGAATTATTAGTTAACTCATTGACCACTACTTGTGAATTAAATAAGATTTAATTCACTAGACCTATCACTAGCTCATCTCTCAATTAAAATTTGTTAAACTAATTTTAACTCAAATAATTGAGTTAACTAGTTAAAACTGACAAATAAGTGTAAGTGTACCCCCTAAAGCTTATTGTGGACTCTACATGCTTCAAGTTTGACCTCCAACTTGAATTAATTGAGCTAACTAAGTCTTCTTCCTCAGTAAACACTTGCAAGTTATTATGAGCTGGAATTGCAATTTTTCTTCTAGTTTAATTAAGGGAAAATTAAATCAAAAGCCCCTTATGAGGTACCATTTCTTGGTGCCATTTCAACACACACACACACCCACACACACACACATATTTATATAACCTATAGTTTCAACTATTAAGATGTTTCTTTTTAAGGGTAGCAATTCAATTATTATATTCAATTGATTTTTATTTATTTATTAACAATTATTGTATTTTCTTTTATTTTTAAAATATTGAATTAACAAAAAGTTTGTCCAAATTTGCTTTATTATTTATATTATTTAATAATATTATTCATGATAAATTAATTTATTTCACATACATATATATATATATTCTTGGTTATATATTATATTAATATATATAATTATTAATATATATTATACGAATATATAATTTGATATTTTTATATTATGTTTTATTTTTTCTTAGGTTTTTTTATTATATTGCTTTTTTGTAAGTAAGACTCATTCTGGATTTGAATCTGTCAAGGAGTGCCTTAACATTGCACCCATTCACCCTCAATCCAAATATATAGTCATTAACTATATTATTTAATAATATTTATTTATTTATATATTTTTTCTCTAAACATTTATTTATTTTCATATTTATTTTGACTTCTCTCCTTGCGTGTTTATATTATTATGTTTAATTATTATGAACATTTGAATCTTGTTTATCCCTTGAGATGAGCCAAACTTGATGTCTATAAATGTCTACCTTAAAAACTTGAATGTGAGTAATCCAAAAATGCTAGAACAAAATCATTCTTCTCAAATAGCCCTCTAATCTAAAAAAAAATATTCCACTTCCAATTTCTTCTAATATTTAGGCATTTTAGGCATTTGAATGTGAGTAATCCAGAAATGCTCGACCAAAATTATTGTTTTCATATAGCCCTCTCCTTTCAATATTTTTTCCACTTTCAATTTCTTCTAATATTTAGGCATTTGAATATTTAACTATAGTGAAAATTAAAAATAATCTTATTTATTTACTTACTTTATTTATATATATGAAATGAATAAATATTTTTAAAAAGGAAAATATAAGTTTTCTTTTATTTTTAATGACTTTACCTCTTTAAACTTGACTACTTTTAATTTAACATTGACCAATGCAACTTATATATATATATATATATATATAAACTATTTTTTAATACTAAATTTTGATGTAGAATTAGCAACATGCAAGCAACATATATCATAAATTGAAATTTCAAATTCTGACTAAGACATTAGAATACCACACTCCATCCAACCTATTTGTGACTAGTTTACTACTATTTGCTTAACATTGACCAATACAACTTTTATATATATATATATATATATATAAGAACTATTTTTTAATAGCAAATTTTAATAGGAAATTAACAGTATTTATATGTAACAACCTGCAAGCAACATATATCATAAACTTATTCAAATTAAGAGCAAGACATTAGAATATGATCACAACAAGCACTAAAATTTAGCTTGCTAGCCACATATATCATAAAATCATATTTCAAGTGAGCACTTTTAACTTAGCAATAAGACATTAAAATACCATCAAAACTAGCACAGGAATCTCAAAATCCATCGAAGCTAATTGTGACCCGTCATGTCGACTATTATGACAAGTCATGTCTTTAGGGACATGAATCCAAGTGGTTGAGATGGTAAACCACCATTTCACACATTGATTGGACCATAACATAAAGGTCTTATTGCAACCTCTGCCAAATGTAATACCATGTGGATAACTGACTCCCATGTTTTATGCCGTAAATTATGGATATAGTTGCAATATCCAAGTATGGATTTTAGATATTTGTGTAGTGATTTTTTTCTTAAACAAGAACCGTCTAAAAAAATCCTTAAAAATAACTTATTCTTTTTTTATTTAAAAAATATTTTAGTGCTATTAAGAAAATGAAATGTCTCAACTCAAGATTGACTACAACAAGAATTACACATTTCTCACTCTAATTATGAAATGGACCTACAATATATATAAATAAATAAATTATATTGTTAATAATTTAATCAAAATTATTAATGACATCATTACTTTAATAAAATAATATTTTTTAATTATTAATCCCATTATTATTTTAATTAAATAATAATTTTAATATATAATTTTATATAATCATTGTAAAATTATTTAATTTTAAATTCAATGTTTTTATATTTTTATTCTATAGGCAAATATAATTATAATCAATGTGAATAGAATTTAATTTAGATACAAAATAATTATTATCTTTTCCATAGGCTGTAGTCTAAAAAACTCTCAGAATAATCTAGAAATTTTGGCAGGAATATGAAAAATATTGACAGAAATCTTTGAAAATCTAGATTATTGTCAAATTTCAGGTTTCTGAGTGGCTCACAGGCTTTTGATGGTGCTGAATCTATTTCAACCATTAAAAATTCAAAAATTCAAAAGCTCAAACTATCTGATATTTTGAAAAAAATTATCTAATTCCAACAAAAACATGCCATCCAAACTATTCTATGTAATCAGTACACAACACCTTTTTCATAATGTTAAATTTTAATATACCATTTTTAAAATTAATTATAAGAAATTAAAAAATAGCCATCTTAATTTTCCTTTTTGGAATAAAATTTTAAAAATATATATTTTAAAAATGGAAATTTCTAAGTTAGTTCGAAATTGCATATTACACCCCACTTTTTTTTAAATGATTATTTTATAATCCATTTTCTTTCCCTCATCATAATTTTAGTTCGATTTGCAGTAGTGGATTTCTTTCAATTTACAAGAAAGAACGATGTTGCACAAATTGAATACTGAAATGGAGCGATATTTGAGAATGTCTAATAAAATAGAAATTTCACTGTGATACGATATTTGATAGTGTCTTAAAAAATAGAAATTTCGCTGGGATACAGTATAGAAAATTCCTTTCCCGTTTCTCATTTTTAATGAGATATAATATCACAATATAAGTGAACTATAACCATACAGACATCATAATACCATTGATTTTGGCAAAAGAAACCCACGAGTATTTATCATGCTTCCATTAACATACAGAAGGAGTTAATTATTATTGAACATACTAAGATCTAATGAAACTTGAATCTTTTCCACATTCCATGACAAAATACATAAACATCCTAAAATTTGACTATGGGGTGCTTCTGGTATAGTTTGGCATTCACAGCCACAGCGGACAATCTTTCATAAACGGCTTCTCCAAGTACATCAAACTGCTGTGCAAAACTTTAATTTTAGATGAAAAGCCCTGCAGGAGGCTGCTGAATTATGGAGTGGTCTTGCATCTCCATCCAGCGACGTCCATTGGGTATTTTCATCCCACAATCTCCAATCTTTGGTATTCAAATTCAGAATTATCATCTTGGCTCCCTGTACCCTTGGAATTATTATGAGGCTGTGCTTTCCATTGTCGTAGGCAGCTGCTACCTTATCGGACGGATATGGCATGCGGACTGCAGTCTGGATCTCCCACACCCAATGGTTGCGATTTGCCTGCCATAAAGTCAATATGGAGGAATCGGTTACTCAGCTACCATCAGAATGTTCCGCGACTGATCCGTTGAATATCGTAACACCCTCCCCTGTAGCGGCCATAAGTTTTCCAGCAACCCGCTTTCTATGTTATATTTCGCCATCACATACGGATTTAAGGAGGTGAGGTAGATGGTGCTGTTGCCATGATCTATGCTCGAAACAAATGGTCGCCTGAATAACCCAGCGTCTATGCCTGAACAGAGCCTTCCACTCCATGTGTCTGTAGTGGAGGTATAAACAAGACAATGCACCTGATTTGATCTCAGTTCTCCCCACACTATCACCCTAAACGCTTGACGGGCTGCCCCAGGGTTCTGATCCACCACTATCTCCATGTACATGGGAGGCTGCACACACCTACTTGTGGAGTTGCTTGCCCACAGCTTCTTCTTCAAACACGACTGCAGGCCAAGCCGCGTGCTCACCTTCGTATCGGGCAGTGGTCGAAATCGTTTTGTTAACATATTAGCAGCTACCATTTCCCCTTCACTGCTGACCAGAAGCATAACACCGTCTGCAGCTCCCTGGAGGAGCCAACCTCTACTCTGATCCGCCTGACAGTTAACCTGGAAAAAGACCCACTGGTTAGAGTTGTTGAAGAGGTGAAAGCCATGGGGATTCTCTGGATCATTTGTGAGAGCAATCCACGACTCGTGGTTTCTCTTCAGAGGACGAAATAGTGTGCTCGAAATGTAGAGAAGTTAACTGAAGCCTCAAGAGATCACAGATCTGTAACCTGGACAGAATGTCGTGGAGAATGGAGTCAGGCAGGTACTCCAATACACATTCCTTTGATTCATCAAACCGCTGTTTCTTGACAGCCTTTTCAATTTGCGTGTCATCAGAAATCTCAACGCCAGTGTTCATCCTGCAATTTCAATAGGAGGTAAGTGTTGCAGGTGTTGCAATTTCAATAAATATAGAGATTTGTGTGTTATGCATGAAGAGCTGAACTTTTCTGGGTGAACACATCATCCATATTCAAGGGCACAAAGCTTATCTGATGATAACAGGACCCAGATAAATATAAAGGATGACAAAGATAAACATTAGAGAAAAACAATAATAAGAAGATGCTAAGGTCATTGCTAGAATCGACCATTTCCATCATTGTAAGTTGAGAGAGGCTATTGAAATTGAAAAAAGGCCCATTAATCTCAATAGAGATGACAGTTAGAATATAGCAGGTGCTCGATTCCTGCCTTATATTCTTGACATTTTTTACTTATTTTTTATTTATTTATTTTTATTTTTTTATTTATACTTTATTTATTTGTTTATTTATTAAATAATAATAATAATAATAATAATAAAATAAATAAATAAATAAATAATCATAATAATAATAATTAATTAATTAATTAAAATAAAATAAAATATTTTTATTTATTTATATTATTTATTAATTTATATTTATATTTTATTTTGTTTTTATTTATTTATATTTATTTTTTATTTATTTTTATTTTTTACTTTTATTTTTTATTTTTTATTTATTTTTTATTTATTTTTTTTGTTTTTAGTTATTTTTATTTTTATTTTATTTTATTGTATTTATTTATTTATTTATTTTTTGAGTATGTTTGACTATTTGATAGATGGTTTGTTTTAATTAAATTACATGAATAAGAATTAATTATATTTACTAATAATAATTGATTATTATATAATTTAATCAAAATTTACATATATACACCAAGATTTGTTAAATTACTTACCATTATATTAATTAATTGGTCAATTAGTTGTATAAATAAATTAAAATAATAATAACAAATAAATAAATAATGGAATATTTACTTTTTCTAAGTCAAACTAGCCGTTATCCTAACGGCTAGTTGAGCCATTTCTACACATTTCTACATCTATTTATATTTAATGTCTGGATCTGATCTCTCACATAGTCCTCATGATGAACCACACTCGTTGGTTCAAAACGCGTCGACCACGTTCTTTTGCATGTGATTATTACCGAAAGAATTTCTACTACTAATTTATATTAAATGTCATTATTGGATATATATATATTAAATTAAAATTTTATAAGAGGTAAAAATGGCCCGTGACAATGAATTGGTAAATGTAATAATTAATATTTTACTAGATGTTGTTCGAGATTTAATATATATTTTAATATTGCAATTAAAATAAAAATATAGTGAGATTGAAATTGATTAGGGAATCATTTAATAGGGATTTAGTTAGAAGCAATTAAATAATACCAATTGTAATAGAAGGAGCTATGTTAAAATTATAATAGAAAGATTTACAAAAAAAAAACCCACCTTATTAGCTTGGACAATACTGAAATTTTTGCTTTTGCCTCTTACCTTTCTCACTTGATTATTAGAGAAGCTCTTGAAATTGAAAAACATCCTAAAAATTTTAAAGGATGATGGATACCATTTAAGCCACTCCTAAAAGCACAACCTTAATTTTATTTCATCTAAAGTGTAGCCTTCCACCTTAAATTCTAAACTCTCCTAATCTCTTTGGTTACTATAATTGTCCCCCATTTTTATATTATAAAACATATTCTGACGATTAATATTTTTTTTTTTTGTCTTCCTCATATATACCTAATGGTTCTATTAATCTCCCCCTTTTTAACTCCAATTTTAATTAATTTATTAATTGGTAATTTGAATACTTAAATTATTTACCTTTGACCAATTCATGTTTCTTGTCAATCTTTTTATTATATTTTTAACATGACTCCTTCTTCACTTCAATTTTAATTTATTTATTAATTAGTAATTTCAATATTTAAATTATTTACTTTTTGACCGATCCGTTTTTTTAGTCAACCTTTTTATTATTTTTTTAACATGCCTCCTTCCATTATGATTAGCATTATTTAATTTCTTCTAATTAAGTCTCTATTCTCTATTGAATTATTCTTAACCATATGAAAATTTTCAATTCCACAATCAATTCCAATCTTAATATATTTATACTTTAATTGCAATTTTAAAATATGTATCAAATCTCCAACGACATCTTACTGAATATTAATTACTAAATTTATGAATCCAATATCGCCAATCGTTTTTTTAACATGTCACTGAATATTAATTATTAAATTTATGAATCCAATATCACTAACTATTTTTTTAAGTGGAAAGAAAACCTCAGGTATATATAATGTACCAGCACAACGTTAAAATTTTCTGAGATTTACATTCACAGCATTATCCCGGTATACTTTTATCAAAATATTATGAGATGTAAGAATATTATCAAACTATTTCTAAGATAGTACTATGACAGTTCCAAACAAAAATAAAAAATCAAGTCAAAGGTTTATGTTTGAGAAGTTATATAGTGCATTCTTAAAATGACCCATGTTCTCCTATGTTCCTTCAAGTGGGATTTGCTCCAACCAGATCCAACCTTCTAAGAGTAATCAATATTCTTGTTCATGCCGCAAAATGGACCCCTATGATGAGTGCTTTCTCCCTTTCCGTGAGGATCTGGTCTTTGTTCTTATTACAAAAAGGTATTGTCTTCTAAGATCTATTCCATACCCTTATGGTTGAATCTCCAGCAATAGTAGCTTTTGAAAAAATTCGACAATGCCCGTAACCTCACTCCCTGCTGTATCTATAAGTTCATAGTGCATCTCTCTGAAAATCCCCTTCAGTGCCTTCATGGATAACTTGTCAGCAGTCACATTATTTTCCCTATATATATATGAGTGAAAGAGATGATGTAGAATGCTCTTCTAAGATCATTAATCCTGTCAATTGATGCTGAAAGATGTCTAGGAGCCATTGACTTGTGGTGGTTCAAATGATCAATTATAACCTCTGAGTCTTCGAATACCCATACCTTGTCAATATAGAGATGTTTGGAGAATCAAAGTAGCCCCCACAGGGCCAACATCTCAACCCTCATGTTTTTCCCTTGTCCTCCAAACCAGTGAAGTTTATAGTGGCACTAAGGAGAAATCATAAGCCATGCTCCAAATCCACAACTCATGTTTTGTGACACCCCGTCAAAAAATCCATAGGATAATGAATTTCAAAAGTCTTAATCTAATCGAAAGATCCCGAGAAGGTCGGTTTTGGGTCCTCATGGCCTCCCAAATCAGTATAATCCGTGTAGTGATCTATAATGGAGTACATTTTTTATCTTCAAGTAACCATTTATTCCTTCCACGCCACAATCTCCAATGGAAATAAAGTGGATGCCCCTGTATTGCTTACCTTGCTCAAACCACCATCTTGTACAATCTTCAACAGACAGGAACTCCCGTTCCTATAATTTGAAATGATTTCACAACATATACCAAATCTCATGAGCAAATTTACAATTGTAAAAGAGATGGATGTTATCATCCTCCGCTTCCATGCATAGACAACATATCCCAGGTCTGATATTACCCCTCTTCATAATATTAGACCACTTTAGAAGATAATAATTTTGTATTATATTTTTAACTTCCATATTTCCATAAACCAACATCTTCCTCCCTTATCGCCATGTAAATTATTTAGGTTTTAATATGTCTTGAAAATAGTAATTTGGCCATTTTCTAGGGTCCCCCCCACGTGATCTAATCCCCAGTCCTGATATATCTGCATCCCATGATTTTTAATCTGGCCACATATTAATTCAATTCTTCAGCCATGTGGCCATCAATCCCCATGTCCATGGTCTGCATCCACCTTGTTGCACCCTCTTCCCATTGTTTAATAATTTAACCAAACGGAAAATTCCCCCGCCCTATAATTGATTCATCATGTGTGCACTAATTATGTTATTCTATGGATTTTCTCTAATGTCCCTTTCCCAAATGAAAATTCTTCGGCCATTACCAAAATTCCATTGTAACATCATGTGAAACATGAACCAAATCATCCTAAATCCATTCCAGATATAAGATCCCCTCCTATCCATCTGTTGATCCGAGGTATACATATCGTCCATTTTCAATGCGATGAGATATTTAAATTTAATGATGTCATTCCAGATACTCGTACTCTTTAAGAATATCCAAAGTGATCTCATAGGAAGAGATTTTCCGAATGTATCCACCTCAAACAATCCCCATCCCGCCTGCTCCTTTGACAAATTGATTTGATCCAATCTGATAAGATGATATTTCCTTTCCTCCAGACCACCATTCGAAATGAAATTTTCAATGGATTTAGCTATTTTGTTAGTAATGATCTTTGGAATATTAAATAAGTGTGCCAAGTAGATGGAAAGTTGTTAAAGGACTGTCTGCACCAAAACCATCCTCCCATCGTTTAATAACCATTTTAGAGTCCATTCATTTATCCTTCTCATATATTTTTCTATGAGCCATGTCTAGTCTGCCACCCGATATCTTGAGGGTTTCAGTCGGAAGCCCAAATATGTTAGACCTCCCCTAAGTGTGCTAGTATTAAAATTGAATATCTCCCCAATCTGTTTGATTGTGTCTGGGTCCGCTTTAGAATTATAAAAGCAAGAATTTTCTTCATTAGCTAGCATCCTCGCTGCTTAAAAATTTATTTTAAATATGCTTTACAATACCATCCAATTTTCCTTAATTAACAACCCAAATATCAACACATAATCCATGAAAAAACTGTGGGTGATCTCCTGGTGTTCTCTTATTTTTTATTCCACAGAATTGTCCCATCCTTGCAGCCTGTGAGATTTTTATACTGACCACACCCATAACCAAAATGAACAAGACGGGCGAGAGAGTGCGCCCTTGTCTGTGTCCCCTGCCTAGTTTGAAGAATCTTCTCGCTCATCCGTTAATGGGAATCACCATCGACGTTCTGCAAACACATCCCATTATTCATTCCACTGCACTACTGCACATCTCGATTTTATAAAGAATCATTCTCAGGAGGGCCCAATCCACCCGATGATATGCCTTACTCATATTCACTTTTAATACAATAGCTTCCATTTTTTGGTCCTTTATAAAATGCATAATCTCCTGTGTGGATGCCACGACATCGTGAGTGATGCGACTATTAAGAAACCAAAACTGTTCTGGGGAAATATGCCTTGAAATTACATCCTTAATTCTATTCGCAATAATCTTCAATCTAATTTTATACAGAGTGTTACACAAAGATATGGGCCTATAGTTATCGAAGGATTCATTTCCTTTCTTCTTCGGAATGAGAGCCAGGAAAGTAGTATTTATCTTTCTATGTACCATTCCTTTCTATCTTGCCTCTTCTACCATTTCAGTGATATCCTTAATCAGAATGTATGCGAAGTGAATGAAGAATTCAAGAGTCTAGCCATCGGGGTCATGACTTTTGTTTGGGGAGAAATATTTTAGAATCCATTCAGCCTCTGCTACACAAACTTCTCTGTACAGTATTTGATTATGCGCTTCTAAGAACATGAGAGGATATTCTTCAGCCTCCTAAATATGTGCTTCCACCTTTATTGCCTCATTTGTCTTATATAAGGATTCAAAGTATTTAACGTACTGATCTCGAACCTATTCATTGGTGTTATATGAGTGACCATCGACCTCGATATTCCAAATAACATTATAATTCTTCCTTCCATTGGCGAAGGAATGGAAATATTTCGTGTTCCTATCACCTTATTTTAACAAAGTTGCACGAATTTTTAATCTCCATGTTTTCTCCTGGATAAGAAGAATCTTCCTTTTCTCAGTCTTCAGAAATTTTATCCTTGCCCAACTATCAAAATGCAGATTCCCTCCTACCATATGATCGAAAATCTGAGCAGTCTCTCGCTCAATCTTCTCCAAGCCAAGTATCATTTGACTTTTCTTGGACTTCTCCCACAATCGAACCTTCCCTTTTAGGCTTCTTAAACTCCTTGATAGGTATTCCATGGATGAAGTTCTGGCCAGCCTCCTGTGTGAGAAGAAGAAGTTCTGAACAATGGTCTTAAATTCCTTATCCTCCAGTCACACTTTATTAAATTTAAAGGGGAATCCCCTCATTTTCTACTCAAAATTCCATTCCATCACAATCAGTCTATGGTCAAATATTAAAAGTGTCACCACCCAAAACTTTACTCTTCCCATTTGTGCATGTAAGTCCTGCTGTACCAAGAATCTATCTAATATTTTACCATTATATTATTTTCCTTTGCGTCCATTAAAGCATGTCGGGATAATCACCGACCATTATATATATATATATATATATATATATATATATATATATATATATATATATATATATATATATATATATATATCTCAAATGGTGGCTTTTCAGCTATTTTTCAACCCTTCAATAACAAATCAATTAGTAATTAATAATTACTTCTCTAGCTCAATTTCCACATTTGCAAAGTTTCTCTTATTGCTCTTTTTGTCTTAAGTCTATCTCCCTCTCTCATCCTTTATTACGACGATAGGTGTATCCCCCTATTGGAATTGGCATGATTAGTGCTTTTTCTAATTAATATTTTTCATCCAATGGTCTAGATTGAAAGATGTCGGTATATTCTGGTCGTCGCCACTAAATCAATGGATGAAATTCAAACAAATAACTTCCTTGCCTATCTAAATCACATGTTTAAACCATACTTAAATTATTTTTTTACAAAACATGATTAAAAATTTACCATGCCATTTGTTTACCGCCACCTATCAAATTAACAGGTGATGGTTCAAACTTTATTGCCACCTAATTGATGGTTCAAATTCTCAAATAAACGTGAGCGGCTCAAATAAACTTGAACGGTTCAAATTATCAAATAAACGTGCGTGAGCCAATGAGTAAGTTCATAAACATGGATGCAATGGTTTATTATTCAAAAGTGAGCCATGAGTAAGTTGGTAAACATGGATTCTTGTTTATTATTCAAATTTTATTGCAAACATAAATGTGGAGAAAACGATTTTAAGAGGTATTGAAGAATCACATCACACTACTGAACCATCGGATGACATGGCTGTCTCAACGTGGAATGTAATGGCTGTGATGGTTGAAATTATGGAGGGCTCCTGACGCATGCCCGTCGTTCCTGGTCATATAAGAAATGGTGGTGTTCTAACCACCATGCCAACAATATTAGGTATTGTGAATATCATCATGACCAGCAAAGAAAGAACGAAAAAGAAGAATGTGAATGGTATGTAAATTTGTACTTTCCTCTTTGCATGAATGGCTTTCACTTTAGGAGAAATTGTGTAGATAACAGTGAGGTAAAATACTTCGTAAGCTGGGCAGGAGTAAGACTCTGAAATTTGGTTTAAAGGTTTGTCTGTACATTCAGTAATGGGAATGTATGAGAAACAGTGGGATGAAAACAATGTTAAGAACCCATGATAGTGTGTTGATTCATTTTAAGAAGTAATTTTATAGAAATGCGTAATATGAGCCTCTGTGTGAGAGGTTAGAATTGTAATCATGTGCATAAGGGTGTTAATGGTGTTCCTTCATGCCCTTGATAGGTCGATGGCAGTACTGTGGTTGAGAATTGTATGTAATTGAATTATGTATGTTAATTTGATTATAATTGGGGGTATCATTCTCTGTGCGAAAGGGCTTCACCGTTTCATTGGCACCATTGATTCTACTCATCGTGGTATATTTTCTGAATGTGAGCAAGCCCAACAACCAATAACTCATTGGTATACTGAGGGCTGAAGACAATAGCGCTCTTATTAGATCTGTTCAATGTGTTTTCTATATTTAGAAACAATGGATATGTTCAAGCCTTTGTCCGAAGTCTTTGTGAATGAAAAAAAGTTAAAATTATCGAACCGTGCCCTCAACAGGAAAACCCCTTGCGATGAACTAAGAGAATCCTTGAATGGATGTGTTCATTTGACCTTTCTATTTATGAGGTGTTTATTTGAAAAACAACTTTTGAAAGCTCAACCAAAGTGAACCCTATAAACATGGGTCAATCTTGAGCACTTTCATGAAAAATCATAGACAATAGATCTGCGCATCAATGCATCTATTTTGAATCAACATATGTGCGATGAGTCATGTTTGGTGAGAGATAAACATTTATTATTTTTTTCCCCTTTTTTCCACATTAATATATTATTTTCCATAGCTCGTCATTCTCTATATTTTTTTAATATTTAATCACTTTTTCCTCTACATCGCTGAGTCACATCACCTTGCATTAGTCTTAGCCCCTTATTTGTGCCCTCACCAGCAACTCTTTCTCCTCCTTCACTCCATGCCCAAAGACATTGCTATTTTTTTTATTGAATGGTAGAAACACCAGTTTCCCTCTTCATGTACAGATGAGTTAAGGATCTGGCCAAGATCGAGTGTGAGATGCTTCAAAGAGCTTGTGTCAAATCTTGTTCAACTTCTCATCGAATTAACTTCATGAATGAAGTCCCAACTGTGAATGTAAATTAACTTGAAATAAATAAATTGGAAAATTGATTATTTATGTTTATTATATGTTATCTGCGTTAATTGTCCAAACGCATTCGAATTCATGGTTTCTATTCTAACCATTAGCCCCTACGTGAAGAACCATTTCCGGTCCTTGGTGTTTCGTTGGAGTCATATGTTATTATATAACTCTGTGTGAACAAGATCCTGCCTTCTGGAATCCCAGTTGTTAGCGGTTGAATTTCGAAGGAACAGAGTTGTGGAACCGAATGTGTGTGAATTAATAGAGCAAATACATAACCTTGAATCATAAGTGGAACTGTGACGTGACCAGTGATAGTGGTTTCAAAGGTCAAGATAGGCAGTATCGCGTGGGGTCAAAAGTGGAAAGTTTTTTTCATAAAAATAACGCGATATCACTTGGTAAAAGACACGTGTCCAAAGGTGGTTTATAAAAACCATGTACATCACGTAATTTCAGAGGACTAACTACCATGCATCTAAATCGCATGATAGTCGTCCGATGTGCGTCCAAAGCATTGTTGTAGCGTGAGGAAATTCTTACCATCGGATTAAGATTGGAGGCGCGGGGAAGATAAGCCAAGGTTTGTATAGTAGTTGTGGGACTGGCAGACCTTAAGGTCTATTAGGTTTTTTTTTAATTCAAGTTGATATTTATTAATGGGTGTTAATGAAATTATGGCGAGCACTTTTCAACGGAGATTGTTTAATTAACAAGTGAAAAGCGCATAGTGGAGGCACGGGCCCGTAGGGTGTAATGTACAATTGAATGTCGCGTTAGTTGATTTAATGGATGGGTGAAATGTATCCTTTCATGATTAGGGTTAAGCCATATAATTATTTGATAATACTACATTTATTTGAAGTATATTTATTTTCCTTTTACAAATTTAATTTCATTTTCTACACAAAATTAATCATTTACATCTTTCTTATATCTGAAACACAAATATTGCAAGCTTCTCTTAATTTTCCATAGCTAATACTCTAGGCTTTGTCTTTTTCAAAATTTCCCAAATCAACAGGGTCGCTAAAACACCTTACCAGAATTTGCATATATGATATATGATCTTGAACGTGGAGTCGCGCTCAAAAGTGAAGAAATTTTTCATCTACGCTCCTTGAAATACTGGCATTTAATCTTCTATCTAAGCCTTTTTGGGATTTTTGTAACTCCCTCAAAAATGAAAGTTCCAAACTCTATATTCACCCTCCATAATCATAGTTCATTAGCAATGTTTGTGAGTAAAGTATTTGAACTTAAATTTTGTGTTGGGAGAAATGTGTGGTGTTCTGATGGTGTTTGTTAGTTTGTGATCATAGTTCAACAATGGTTGTGAGTAGTCTTTGAATTTTTTTTTTTTAAGAACCGAGTGGTGTTTTGTCTGATAAATGTGCACTCTTAGTATAAGAAGTATGACTTTCATTCAAATTTCTTAAGGTAGAGTAATCAGGCTGCATATGAATGAATGGAATCACCGTAATAGTATACTTTTGAATAATATGTTGATTTTCTATGTAGCTTGTAGTTTTTATGTTTCATTTATTTATTTTTTTAAATAAAAAATTTAATGGTTTAAATGAAAATTTCAATTCTTGTAAACAAATATTTTATATATCCATTATTCTTTATCATTTTATATATATTTTTAAGAATGTTTTCTATAAAGGTTATAGGTTGGTTTATATTGGAATTCGGTATCATCAATGTTGATTCTTTATAAAATAAAAAGTTATGGATTTTTGAAGGGCTTCATGAATGTTTATTTTTGTTAAAAATACAGAATTATGGATGGCTTAGGTTTAATCGTATAAGAATTTTTTTTTAAATTATAGATATTTTAGATTTAATAGTATAAGAATATTTTTTTATAAGACATCATAAATGTTGATTTTTTATAAAATAAAAAATTACGAGTTAAAATTATGACACCTAGCAGATGGTTAAAATTAAATTTGCTAAAACTTCCCTTAATTTAGTAATATCATTAATACTATTAATGATATGGTTAAAATGATTTTTTTTAATTTCAATTTTATTAAAAAGACTTTAAAACCCTCAAATTATTTTTTAACTTAAAGAAAAGAGAATTATAATTACTTAAACAATTATCATATTTATTTAGATATTATTTTAATTATAATTTCTTTAACAATCTAAACAATTATAACTATAATTAATTATTATAATTATTAATTATAATAAAAATTCACCATGGCTTATTATGGTTTAGGAGGGTTAACCATGGATTACTATGGCTAAACAAAGTTGATTAAAACCTTCAAAATGATTAATAAAATATTATTAAGATTATATATTCAAGGTTGATTCGACGTAAATTAAGAAGAGTTTTTGAAAATGGATCAAACAACATGACAATATGATTGGTAAATCTATGAGTCTTGAATATTGATGATGTTATAAACCAAGAAATAATATAATTATATTATTTCTTGGTTTATAATATTAAGGGGATTTTTTTAAAATAATATTAAAATTTATATTATTATTTTTATTAAAATAAGAATTGAATTAATATTAAAAGCAATATTACTAATAATACCATTAAATACAATATTAATAATGTTTAAAAAATCATATTTGTAATATTAATAACCTTAATAAAGTTTTTAAATTTTTAATATTTAGTATTATTAAGATAATACTATCTACATTATAATATTAATATTATTAAGAATATTAATATTATTAAAAAAAAATTATTAACATTGATGAATAAGAATAATAATATTTCTTTTGTAATAATTAAGAATATAATTATTAATAAAAACAAATTGAAACTTTCATTCACTCTAACAATATGATTAAAAGTATTAATGATATTATCATTAATGATTTTAATATAAATAATATTAAGATTACTTTTAATAATTAATAATATTTACATGCTAATCATTTTAATCAAATATGGTTAAACATTTCCAACACACTCAATGAATGTCACTCATTCTCACCAATGCTCAATAATACACAGTTTTTCTTAGCCATAGTCATCCATGGGTAACCTTCTTAAACCATAATAATCCATGGTGAGCCTTAATTATAATTAATAATTATAATAATTAAAATGATATCTAAAATAATATATAAACAAATATAATAATATCTAAATAAGTATAATAATGGTTTAAGTAATTATAATTCTCTTTTATTTAAAATAAAAAAATATTTTGAGGCAAAAAAAAAATTCATTGTAACCATATCACTAATAGTACTAATGACATTAAAATTAATATTGTTAATAGAAATATTATTAATATAATTAATTCAATTAATTAATCTAATTTATAAAAATGTATTTTCATAATAATATTAAATATAAATTAAAAAAACTATATTAAAAACAACTATCACAATAAAATTATTATTATAAAAAATATTATGATTATCATTTTAAAATAAAACATGTGTGGCTTTATAAAATATGGTTGTCTATGGATAATCATTGTTGACCAAGATTGATCATGGATAACCAAGGTTGATAATGATTGACCATGTTTGAGTCTATAAAACATGGTTGACCATGCATACACAAGGTTGACCATGATTGACTGTGGTTGACCATGTTTAACTTTATAAAACATGGTTAACAATTCTTGACCATGTGTGACCATGATTGACCATGATTATCATATTGAGACAATCTTTGTCATATTGTGACGTTGGACTAAGGTTCAGACGATGATTGATTTCCATATTGAGACAATCTTTGTCACAAAGCAAAGTTTGACCATGGTTGACCATGCATAAGCATGGTTGACCACAATTGATTTGATAAAATATGGTTGACCATGGTTGAATAATACAAAACCCAAAGAACAGTATTATAAAGAAAAATTATATAAACCCTAAGATAAATATTATAAACAATAAAATAAACCTAATGGTTGATATGAAAATCACCCATGGCCAACCATGGTCGTAGTTGGTCCAGCCTCGCAATGTGACAACAATTGTCTCAATGTTTAAATCAATTCCCTTGGGTTCATGAATTCCTTTGGTTTATAATATTAAACCCTTAGGTTTATTAGTTATTTTGGTTTATTACGCCGATAGGCGTATCCCCCTTTTTCTTTATATAATATGAATAATCGATCAACGTCATCCATGATCATATGTCACATTCTGACAAATATTGTCTCAATATGAAAATCAACCATTGCCAACGATGGTCATAGTTGGTTCAACGTCGCATTGTGACAATAATTTTCTCAATGTTTAAAGCAATTTCGTGTATATCCCTTTCTTCGTGGCTTATAAGCACATTAAAAGCCTTGGGTTTACTAGTTATTTTGGTTTATAATATAAATAATTGATCAATGTAATCCATGATCAAATGTCACACTCTGAAAAATATTGTCTCAATATAAAAATCAACCAAGGCCAAACATGGTCATAGTTGGTCCAACGTCGAATTGTGGCAAAAATTGTCTCGATGTTTAAATCAATTCCCTTGGGTTCACCAATTCCTTTGGTTTATAATTTGTTGGGTAATGGTTTTCCCTTGGGTTCACCAATTCCTTTGGTTTATACTATTAAACTGTTGGGTTTATTAGTTCTTTTGGTTTATAATTTGTTGGGTAATGGTTTTACCTTGGGTTCACCAATTCCTTTGGTTTATAATGTTAAACACTTGGGTTTATTAGTTCTTTTGGTTTATAATATGAATAATCGATCAACGTCATCCATGATCATATGTCACATTCTGATAAATATTGTCTCAATATGAGAATCACGTATGGCCAACGATGGTCATAGTTGGTCCACCGTCGCATTGTGACAACAATTGCCTCAATGTTTAAATCAATTCCCTTGGGTTCAACAATTGCTTTTGTTTATAATATTAAAGGCTTAAGTCTATTAGCTCTTTTGGTTTATAATATGAATAACCGATCAATGTCATCCATGATCAAATGTCACATTCTGACAAATATTGTCTCAATATGAAAACTACCCATGGCCAGCCATGGTCATAGTTGATCAAACATCGCATTGTGAAAAAAATTGTCTCGATGTTTAAATCAATTCTCTTGGGTTCACAAATTCCTTTGGTTTATACTATTAAACCCTTGGGTTTATTAGTTATTTTGGTTTATAATATGAATAATCAATCAAAGTCATCCATTATCATATATCACATTCTGACAAAGATTTTCTAAATATGAAAATCACCCACGGCCAACCATGGTCATAGTTGTCCAACGTCGCATTGTGACAACAATTGTCTCAATGTTTAAATCAATTTCATTGGGTTCACCAATTCCTTTGTTTTATAATATGAATAATCGATCAATGTCATCCATGATCAAATGTCACATTCTGACAAATATTGTCTCAATATGAAAATCACCCATGGCCAACCATGGGTGATTTTCGTCCAACGTCGCATTGTGACAACAATTTTCCCAATGTTTAAATCAATTCCCTTGGGTTCACCAAAAACCTTTGGTTTATAATATTAAACCCTTGGGTTTATTAGTTCTTTTGGTTTATAATATGAATAATCAATCAATGTCATCCATGACAAACGCTTTACTCGACAAATATTGTTTGAATACAGTACCCATGGCCAACCATGGTCAAAATTGATTCAATATTCGTATTGTGACAACAATTGGCTTCAATGTTTAAATTAATTCCCTTGGGTTCACCAATTCCTTTGGTTTATAATATGAAACCCTTGGGTCTATTTGTTCTTTTCGTCTATAATATGAATAATCAATCAATGTCATCCATGGTCAAATGTCACATTCTGAGAAATATTGTTTCAATATGAAATTCACCCATGGCCAACCATGCTCATAGTTGGTCCAACGTCGCATTCTGACAACAATTGTCTCAATGTTTAAATCAATTCCCTTGGGTTCACCAATTCCATTGGTTTATAATATTAAACCCTTGGGTTTATTAGCTCTTTTCCTTTATAATATTACGAACCCTTGGGTTAATTATTAGTGTTTATTAATTTCTTCAACTTGAGTATTTTTTTAATAAATTTATTGATCCTTCGCCTTATTGGTCCCTTAGGTTATTAATATTTTCCCCTTGGGTTCACCAATTCCTTTGGTTTATACTATTAAAACCTTGGGTTTATTAGTTCTTTTGGTTTATAATATGAATAATCGATCAATTTCATCCATGATCAAATGTCACATTCTGACAAATATTGTCTCAATATGAAAATCATCGATGGCCAACCATGGTTATAGTTGGGCAAACATCACATTGTGACAACAATTGTCTGAATGTTTAAATCAATTCCCTTGGGTTCACTAATTCCTTTGGTTTATAATATTAAACACTTGGGTTTATTAGTTCTTTTGGTTTATAATATGAATAATCGATCAATGTCATCCATGATCAAATGTCACATTCTAACAAATATTGTCTTAATATGAAAATCACCCATGGCCAACCATGGTCATAATTTGTCCAATGTCGCATTGTGACAGCAATTGTCTTAATGTTTAAATCAATTCCCTTGGGTTCACCAATTCCTTTGCTTTATATTATTAAACCCTTGGGTTTATTAGTTCTTTTGGTTTATAATATGAATAATCGATCAATCTCATCCATGATCAAATGTCACATTCTGACAAATATTGTCTCAATATGAAAATCACCCATGCCCAACGATGGTCATAGTTGGTCCAACGTCGCATTGTGACAACAATTATCTCAATGTTTAAATCAATTCCCTTGGGTTCACCAATTCTTTTGGTTTATAATATTAAACCCTTGTGTTTATTAGTTCTTTTGGTTTATAATATGAATAATCGATCAATGTCATCCATGATCAAATGCCACGTTCTGACAAATATTGTCTCAATATGAAAATCACCCATGGCCAACCATTGTCATAGCTGGTCCAACGTCGCATTGTCACAACAATCGTCTCAATGTTTAAATCAATTCCCTTGGTTTCACCAGTTCCTTTGATTTATAATTTGCTGGGTAATGATTTTCCCTTGGGTTCACAAATTCCTTTGGTTTGTAATATTAAACCCTTGGGTTTATTAGTTCTTTTGGTTTATAATATGAATAATCGATCAATGTCATCCATGATAAAATGTCAAATTCTGACAAATATTGTCTCAGTAAGAAAATCACCCATGCCCAACCATGGTCATAGTTGGTCCAACGCCGCATTGTGACAACAGTTGTCTCAACGTTTAATTCAATTGCCTTGGCTTCACCAATTCCTTTTGTTTAAAATATTAAACCCTTTGGTTTATTATTTTTTTTTGTTTATAATGTGAATAATTGATCAATGTCATCCATGATCAAATGTCACATTCTGACAAATATTGTCTCAATATGAAAATCACCCATGGCCAACCATGGTCATAGTTGGTCCAACGTCACATTGTGACAACAATTGTGTCAATGTTTAAATCAATTCCCTTGGATTCACCAATTCCTTTGGTTTATTATTTTTTGGGTAATGGTTTTCCCTTGGGTTCACCAATTCCTTTGGTTTATAATATTAAACCCTTGGGTCCATTAGTTTTTTTGGTTTTTAATATGAATAATCGATGAATGTCAGTCATGATCAAATGTCACATTCTGACAAACATTTTCTTAGAATGAAAATCACCCATGGCTAACCATGGTCATAGTTGTTCCAACGTCGCATTGTGACAACAATTGTCTTAATGTTTAAATCAATTCCTTTGGGTTCACCAATTCCTTTGGTTTATAACTTGTTGGGTCATGGTTGTCCCTTGGGTTGACCAATTGCTTTGGTTTATAATATTAAACTCTTTGGTTTATTAGTTATTTTGGTTTATAATATGAATAATCGATCAATGTCATCCATGATCAAATGTCACATTTTGACAAGAATTGTCTCAATATGAAATTCACCCATGGCCAACCATGGTCATAGTTGGTCCAACGTCGCATTGTGACAAAAATTTTCTCAATGTTTAAATCAATTCCCTTGCGTTCACCAATTCCTTTGGTTTATAATTTGTTGGGTAATGGTTTTCCCTTGGGTTCACCAATTCATTTGGTTTATAATATTAAACCCTTGGGTTTGTTAGCTCTTTTGGTTTATAATATCAATAATCGATCAATGTCATCCATGATCAAATGTCACATTCTCACAAATATTTTCTCAATATGAAAATCACCCATGGCCAACCATGGTCATAGTTTTCCAACGTCGCATTGTGACAACAATTTTTTCAATGTTTATATTAATTCCGTTGGGTTCACCAATTCCTTCGGTTTATAATATTAAACCCTTTGGTTTATAATATGAATAATCGATCAATGTCATCCATGATCAAATTTCACATTCTGACAAATATTGTCTCAATAAAAAAATTACCCATGGCAAACCATGGGTGATTTTCGTCCAACGTCGCATTGTGACAACAATTGTCTCAATGTTTAAACCAATTCCCTTGGGTTCACCAATTCCTTTGATTTATAATATTAAACCCTTGGGTTTATTAGTTCTTTTGTTTTATAATATGAATAACTGATCAATGTCATCCATGATCAAATGTTACATTCTGACAAATATTGTCTCAATATGAAAATCACCCATGGCCAACCATGGTCATAGTTGGTCCAACGTCACATTGTGACAAAATTATCTCAATGTTTTAATCAATTACCTTGGGTTCACCAATTCCTTTGGTTTATAATATTAAACCCTTGGGTTTATTTTTTCTTTTGGTTTATAATATGAATAATCGATCAATGTCATCCATGATCAAATGTCACATTCTGAGAAATATTGTCTCAATATGAAATTCACCCATGGCCAACCATGCTCATAGTTGGTCCAACATCGCATTGTGATAAAAATTGTCTTAATGTTTAAATCAATTCCCTTGGGTTCACCAATTCCTTTGGTTTATAATATTAAACCCTTAGGTTTATTAGTTCTTTTGGTTTATAATATTACAAAACCTTGGGTTAATTATTAGTGTTTATTAATTTCTTCAAATTGATTATTTTTTTAATAATTTGAATGATCCTTCGCCTTATTGGTCCCTTAGGTTATTAATATTTTTCCCTTGGCTTCACCAATTCCTTTGGTTGGTAATATTAAACCCTTGGGTTTGTTAGTTCTTTTGGTTTATAATATGAATAATCGATCAATGTCATCGATGATCAAATGTCACATTCTGAAAAATATTGTCTCAATATGAAAATCGCCCATGGCCAACCATGGTCATAGTTGGTCAAACGTCACATTGTCACAACAATTGTCTCAATGTTTAAATCAATTCCCTTGGGTTCACCAATTCCTTTGGTTTATAATATTAAACCATTTGGTTTATTAGTTCTTTTGATCTATAATATGAATAATTGATCGATGTCATCCATGATCAAATGTCAGCTCTTGTAGCTTCTGGAGATTCTGCAATTCTGCAGACCCTGAAATTCTGCAAATTGCAGCCCCTGCCACTCTGCAATTCTACAGTCCTGCACTCTGCCATTCCAGATTTTTGTAAACGCCCTCACGCCTTCCCCATTCTTCCACCTACCCAACGCCTTCCCCATCAACCATACTCTCTCCCTTCCAGCGCTGTCACTATACAACGCCCCTCCTGCATATGCTTTTATAATGCTGCCTCTCTAATATGCAATACGCTGTCATGGATATTCAATACACTACGCCCTCCACCAGCTTACAGTAACGCCCTCGACACCTGGTTTGACATGGCCCATCGGCCCTCCCCTTACAACACCTGCATACACCATATATCACCCGCCCACACTACAGCCATCTATGCGGAATAAAGTCTGACTCATCTCCATTTTAAACGTCCTCTCCACAACGCTTTTCTCCAGCCTGTCGGCCCTCCTCGTGGCCCGGCGCCTCCATTTATACGCCTCTGTCATATTCAATACACCTCCATATTCAATACGCCTCCATTTATACGCATTTATATATCTCTATCATATTCAATACGCCTCCATTTATATATACTGCCCTCTGTCCAAACTATCTCTGTCATATTTAATACGCCTATTTAATACGCTTGTCTGGTTTATAATACAACGCTGGTTTAATATACAATGCTTGTACATTTAATACGTTGTCATATATACCATACCGCTTCTTTATATATACTGTCCGCTCCCTTACATATACAGTCAAGTCCACTTTATATATACAAGTCCGCTTCTTTTATTTCCGCCCCTCCATTCATTATACAATACCACTATTTCAATTCTTTAATACCATTCCCCACATTACCACTTTTATACCACCCCTCCACCATTCATAATACCCCTTCTTACATTCATAATACGACCATTCATATCGACCTCCCATACAAATTTTTTCCGAAACAGAAAAAAATACATATTTTTTTTTGGTGCAGAATTCAGTTTTTTAGCAAAGAGTTTTTTAAATTCAAAGTATTTTTCCAGCAAGAGTTTTTGCCCCTTTAATTGAGAAAATTTCAAGAGTTGAAAGTTTTTATAGCAGAAATTTTTCCTCTTCAGAACATTTGTTTCCAGCAATCTATTGCATTCTCTCATCTCTATTGTTGGGGTGGTTCTCTCCGGCAAAGAGAACTATCTTGAATGGTCTCGGAAGATTAAACACACACTCATTTTTAATGAGCTGTGGAAAGGAATCTGTGAAGGACAAGGATAAAATCCACCAGCAAAGCCCACTTCAGACAAAGAGCTTGCCATTTGGGAAAATAAGAACTGCAAGGCCTATGCCTTGATTGCAGCCTCCGTAAGTGAAGAGGTGAGTCGCCATATTTCATCATTATCAAATGCCTATGATTCCTTGAAGAAGCTAAAAGAACTCTATGACTCACATTCAGAATTAGAAAATGTTCAATTGATGATTAAGCTGTTCAGTCTTGAAATGAAGAATGATGATCCCCTTGCTTTAGCTTCAGAAGTAATATCTATAATGCATGACATTGAAAACACTGGTGTAAAAATGGACATATCTCTCATAGCATATGTTAAGGCATTATATCCGACTTACTCACATTATCTTGAGTCTTTTCAAGCAATTGGAAACTTTGAGCATATCACCTTTGATACACTTGAGAAAAAGTTTGCAGAAAGAGAGAAAGATTTTGGGAAGATGACAGTCCCTTCATCTTCCGAAGAGGCTGCATACTTGGCACATAGAGAAAAGAGTCATGCTCCAGATTCATCCACATGAAGAGGTGGCAGAAGAGGAAGAGGAACAAGAAACTTCACAGAAAGGGGGGGCAGACAAGCTGACAAATCCAATCTTCATTGCACACGTTGCAATAGAGATGGACATGATGCATCCAAATGCAGAACACCATGGGAGAAAATTGAGCAGCAAAGAAATCAAGACAAAGGTAAAACTAATGACAAAGACAAAGGTAAAGCACCTGAATCCGCTCACTATGTTCTAGCACATTGTAACATTGGAGTAACTGAAAACCTATTTGATGTTTCATTTACTTCATGGAGAGATGATTGGTTGCTAGATTTAGGAGCAACATGTCACATGAAATTTAGAAAAGATTTTTTTGAAGAATTCACTGACAAAGTTGATGAAGCAGTATATTTCACAGATAAATCCAAACTCAAGCCATCAAGGCTTGGCATAGTCAGGCTTAAATTGCCTGGTCTTCCTGATCATATCCTACATGATGTTCTACACCTCCCAGAGTTGAAGAGAAACTTGCTGTCCCTGGTCGAAATCCGACAGCAAGGACACTTAGTTCACTTGTTTGATGGAAAGGCAGAGGTCAGAAAAGCGTCAGATCACTCACTTTTCATGGAGGGAATAGAAGAAGGGAGACTCTTGAAGCTGAAAGGTTCATCTGCTCATGCTCAAAACTTTGCATTCAGTTCACATCATGATGAAGGTACATTCCCATCAAGTATTTTATGGCATTCTAGATTTGGACACTTAAACTATGAAAGCCTTCGTTTGTTGAAGAAAAATGGTGTTGATGGACTACCTACAATTCCTAGAAAACCTAAGGAATGTGATGCTTGTATTCTAGGAAAGCATAGAAAACAGCCATTTCATGATTCACACTCTAGAGCACATAGAAAACTTGAACTTGTTCATTCAAATTTATGTGGCCCTATGCCTATTGCTTCTGCAAATGGAAACAAATACATGATGAAATTTATTGATGACTACACCAGAATGTGTTGGATTTACTTACTGAAGAATAAGTCTGATGCTTTTCAAACTTTCAAGAATTTTCATGCATGGATTGAAAATGATGCACAAACACATATTGGCTCTCTACGTACTGATAATGGAAAAGAATACACTTCAAACAAATTTGAAAATTATCTTCGTCAACATGGAATCAAACATCAAACAACTGTGCCATATAATCCACAACAGAACGATGTAGCTGAAAGAATGAACAGAACTATTTTAAATATGATCCGCTCCATGTTATTTTTCAAGAATGTAAAATTGATGTTTTGGGCTGATGCAGTTCTATGTGCTGTTTAAATAAAGAATAGGTGTCCTTCAAGTTTAATTAGAAACAAAACTCCTTTTGAAATGTGGCATGGCCACATTCCTTCGGTAAAGCATTTCAGTGTCTTTGGGTCCACCTGTTATGCCTTGATACCCAAGGGTCAAAGGAACAAACTTGGTGCTAGAAGCAGAAAATGCATCTTCTTGGGGTACTCCAATACCTCCAAAGGATATCTTCTCTATGATGAAACAAATAAGAAATTTGTAATAGCAAGAGATGTCATATTTCTTGAATCTTCCAAGAGTGACAAGGTTGTTGAGCGGCAACTTGATCGCCTGGATAGATTCACACATGCAAAGTATTTCCAAGAATTTGATAATGTGATTCCACATCTTGAAGGGGGGATTCCGATATTGAATGAAACTGTGGAATCATGTCCTGAAGCACTATCTCCCCCACGTGAAGAAACAACCACGGATGACACATTGGATGATGTGATTGACAGAATTGGGAGATTGAATCTTGAATCAATCCCAACTCAGTTAAATGACCAGCCTGGGCCATCTCAGAAAGGTCCTCCCAAATGGCTGACAAAGACAATGGAGAATTTTCATCCTGATGAGGCTGGAAAAATAGGAACAAGAAGTTCCACTCAACAAATCGAAGGTGATGTAGATAATTCTGATTCCCCTGTTGATATGGATATTGCTTATAACTATGAATTGAGTTTGTCTACAGATCATGAACCAACTTCCTTCAAAGAAGCCACTTCTCATGATGAATGGAAAGAAGCGATGCAGAAGGAGTATGATGCCTTGATAAAGAATGGCACTTGGAAGCTGGTTGATCCGCCTTTGGGAACGAAACCAATTGACTATAAGTGGGTCTACAAGAACAAGTACAAAGCAGACGGCTCACTTGAGAAGCACAAGGCCAGGCTTGTGGCAAAAGGATTCGCACAAAAATAAGGAGTTGATTATGAAGAAACTTTTGCTCCCACAGCAAAATGGACCACCATCCAGACTCTCTTTGCCCTAGCAGCTCAGAATGGATGAAAAGTCCATCAGATGGATGTAAAAACAACCTTCTTGAATGGAGATCTAAAGGAGAAAGTTTATATGTCACAGCCAGAAGGATTTGTGATAAAGGGTCAAGAACACAAAGTTTGCAAAATTGTAAAATCCTTGTATGGCCTCAAGAAAGCACCATGAGCCTGGTATGAGAAATTAACCGAGCATCTTCTGAAACTTGACTTCAAAAATTTTGATCTTGATGATGCAACTTTGTTTGTTAAGAAAGTTGGAAAAACAGTTGTATATATTGTGGTATATGTAGATGATCTTTTGATAACAGGAAACAATGAGAGCTATATTGCATCCATGAAGAAAGAGTTGAAGAAAGGTTTTGAAATGACTAATTTGGGTCATGTTCATTACTATTTGGGTATTGAAGTAATTCAACATCCTAAATTCATATTTCTATCTCAGAAGAAGTACATTGGAGATCTCTTGAACAAATTTGGCATGGATGACTGTAATCCCTTAAGCACTCCAATGGAACAAAACTTGAAGCTCACATCTATTGAAGGGAAGGAATTTGAGGATGAAACTAAGTATAGACAGCTTGTAGGAAGTCTTATCTACCTGACCACCACCAGACCTGACATTTCATTTGCTGTTGGAATCCTCTCAAGGTTCATGCAAAAACCTTGTGAAGGACATTGGTCTGCTGCAAAAAGAGTGCTAAGGTACTTGAAGTGGACTCAAGACTTTGGACTCAAATATACACAGGTAGGCGACTTCAGCTTGATCGGATACTATGATTCAAACTTTGATGGTGACAAAGAAACAGGGGTGTCTACTACACGTTACACCATGAGTCTTGGATCAGGAGTTGTCTCATGGAGATCACGCAAACAGTCAGTTCCAGCAGATTCCACGACCGAGGCAAAATATGTGGCAGCAGCTGAAGCAACAAAAGAAATTGTGTGGCTCCGGAAAATCCTGGAAGATTTGCAAATGAAACAAATGTAATCCACACCACTCATGATCGACAACACTTTTGCAATAAAGTTGGCCAAGAACCGAAAGTTCCATGATCGAAAAAAGCACATCAATACAAAGTACCATCTAATTCGACATCATGTTCAGGCCAAAACCATCCATCTACATCATTGTTCCACAAATGAGAAAACTGCTGACATCTTCACCAAAGCACTTGGAAGAGAAAAGTTTGAAAAGTTCAGATCGATGCTTCGACTCACCAACATCCCTTCGGATTAAAACGGGGAATGTTGACACCTAATACTATGGGATGGGTGTGCACATTTAATATTGTATATTATTTAATATTAGGAAATAAGGAAGGCCAAGAGTCATTGGGAGATGAATCCCAATAGCCTCACCTCCATGTATAAATCCATATGCATTCTTCAGCTAATACACATTCTGATTTTGAGGAGTTACCTCCTGGTTTGACAGATTATGAAAAATATTGTCTCAATCTTAAAATCACCCATGGCCAACCATGGTCATAGTTGGTCAAACGTCGCATTATGATAACAATTGTCTCAATGTTTAAATAAATTCCCTTGGGTTCACTAATTCCTTTGGTTTATAATATTAAACCCTTAAGTTTATTAGTTCTTTTGGTTTATAATATGAATAATCAATCAATGTCATCCATGACCAAATGTCACATTCTAAAAAATATTGTCCCAATATGAAAATCATCCATAGCCAACCATGGTCATAGTTGGTCTAATTTTGCATTGTGACAACAATTTGTCTCCATATGAAAATCACCCATGGCCAACCATGGTCATAGTTGGTCCAACGTCGCATTGTCACAACAATTGTCTCAATGTTTAAATCAATTCCCTTCAGTTCACGAGTTCCTTTGGTTTATAATTTGCTGGGAAATGATTTTCCCTTGGGTTCACCAATTCATTTGGTTTATAATATTAAACCCTTGGGTTTATTATTTCTTTTGGTTTATAATATGAATAATCGATCAATGTCATCCACGATAAAATGTCACATTCTGACAAATATTGTCTCAATATGAAAATCACCCATGCCCAACCATGGTCATAGTTGGTCCAACGTCGCATTGTGACAATAATTGTCTCAAGGTTTAAATCAATTCTCCTGTGTTCACCAATTCCTTTGGTTTATAATATTAAACCTTTGGGTTTATTAGTTCTTTTGGTTTATAATATGAATAATCGATCAATGTCATCCATGATCAAATGTCACATTCCGACAAATATTGTCTCAATATGAAAATCACCCATGGCCAACCATGGTCATAGTTGGTCAAACGTCGCATTGTGATAACAATTATCTCAATGTTTAAATAAATTCCGTTGGGTTCACCAATTTCTTTGGTTTATAGTTTGTTAGGTAATGGTTTTCCCTTGGGTTAACCAATTCATTTGGTTTATAATATTAAACCCTTAGGTTTATTAGTTTTTTTAGTATATAATATGAATAATCGATCAATGTCATCCATGATCAAATGTCACATTCTGACAAATATTGTCTCAATATGAAAATCAACCATGGCCAACCATGGTCATAGTTGGTCCAACGTCGCAGTGTGACAAAAATTGTCTCAATGTTTAAATCAATTCCCTTGGGTTCACCAATTCCTTTAGTTTATAATTTTTTGGGTCAGGGTTTTCCCTTGGGTTCACCGATTCCTTTGGTTTATAATATTAAACCCTTGTGTTTATGAGTTCTTTTGGTTTATAATATGAATAATCGATCAATGTCATCCATGATCAAATGTCACATTCTAACAAGCATTGTCTCAATATGAAAATCACCCATGGCCAACCATGGTCATATTTGGTCCAATGTCGCATTGTGACAACAATTGTCTCAATGTTTAAATCAATTCCCTTGGGTTCACCAATTCCTTTGGTTTATAATATTAAACCCTTGGTTTTATTAGTTCTTTTGGTTTATAATATGAATAATCGATGAATGTCATCCATGATCAAATGTCACATTCTGACAAATATTTTCTGAATATGAAAATCACCCATGGCCAACCATGGTCATAGTTGGTCCAACATCGCATTGTGACAACAATTGTCTCAATGTTTAAATCAATTCCCTTGGGTTCACCAATTCCTTTGGTTTATAATTTGTTGGGTAATTTTTTTCCCTTGGGGTCACCATTTCCTTTGGTTTATAATTTTAAACTCTTGGGTTTTATTAATCGCTATTGTTTTTAATATTGCCCTTAGCCTTATTGATCCCTTAAGTTTTTAA
The DNA here is from genome assembly GCA_034641835.2 of Pinus albicaulis. Taxonomy (NCBI): domain Eukaryota; kingdom Viridiplantae; phylum Streptophyta; class Pinopsida; order Pinales; family Pinaceae; genus Pinus; species Pinus albicaulis. The sequence goes on from CM076574.1 coordinate 8,756,004, forward strand.
TATTTATCCGTTAGGTTCACCGATTCCTTTGGTTTATAATATTAAACCCTTGGGTCTATTATCTCTTTTGGTTTATAATGTTAATAATCCCATTGGTTTGTTAATATCTTATGTTTAAAATACTTATTCTTATGGATTATTAATTTATTAGGTTTTTTATTTTAAAATATCAATTCTTACGGTTTATTAATCTCTTGTATTTTTAATATTGATCCCTTATGTTTATAATATTTATCCCTTGGGTTTTCCAATTCCTTTGGTTTATAATATTTAAACCTTTGGTTTATGATGACATTGGGTTTGTATTATTAATTATCCCTTAGGTTTATTAATATCTTTAGTTTAAAATATTAATTGTTAGAGTTTATAAATCTCCTAAGTTTTTTGTTTTTAAATATTGTTTCATATGCTTTGTTACTCTCTTGAGTTTAATATATTAACTCTTAAAGTTTATTACTTTCTTATGTTTTTAGATTTAATATTATTAATATATTAATATATATTATTAATAATATAACAAACTATGATATAATATATATTAATATATTATTAGTTCTTTTGGTTTATTAATAATATAACCATCTATGATATTAATATACTAATAAATATTAAAATATTATTTATTATTAATATATATTATTATTAAATATTATAATATTATTAATATATCAATAATTATTAATATTATTATTATATTAATAAATATTAATATATTATTAATATATTAATAACTATTATTAATATATATCAAATATTTTGGTGATTTTAATCATAATTATTATATTAATAAATATTATTATTAATATATATTATATTTATATCAAGTTAATATAATAATATTATTATATATAATATTTATCGATATATAAATTAATGTGTTGGGTAGTGGATATAGGCCTATCGGCGTATATCAACCACATTAGGAAATATAATGTGGTTGTGCTAGTATTTATCTATCTTACTCTCTTCTTATCATCACATAAACTTCGTACCCCTAAATATGTGTGATATGTTCACCAAAAATATTGAGATTTTCATACATAAGATAGAGATCTCCAAAAATTCTCAATACCATTCATATTATATTAGTAATCATATATATTTAAAAACAAAAAAAAATTAATTTTAAATTTAATTATAAATAATTATGAGTTACGGAGTAAGATTGAGTGAAAAATACAAGGTTGGTATTTATGTGAAAATTTGTTTTAAAATAATTTAAAATACTTTCAGTTTAAAATAAAATATCAGGTGTCAGTTTCCGTCTCAATTCAGTTTTGATTTGATTTCTCATCTTTATGGATAATAAAAAATAACACTTTACTTGGAAACACGTAGTGTCAACATTGGTTTGGGATCAGCTTCGATTTGGAAACGAAATGATTGAACGGGAATGATTTAAACTTGCATGGGATTAAAAGGTATAAGCGAAAATCTCCATACAAGAAGAAAAGCCCAAAATGTCGTGGAATCATACAACATTCTTATTATCAATATTACTTTATTATTAACAATACTAATTAAATAGCATTATTAGTTTTAATTTTCAAATTAATACTATCCCATTTGCTTTCTAATAATATTTGTGTTAATTTTGTTGTGTTTATTAATATGATTTATTAAATTTTTTAATTGATTATAATTATTAATATTACGAACAAATTTTATTTTAATATTAATAATAATTAATGAACTATTACTAATATAGAAATTAAATATTAATTAACAACACTAATAATAATATTGAAATTAACATTAATAATATGAATTTTTGGAATATTAATATTATGTATAGGTTAACTTGTAAATGAAATAGTTTATTTTTAGGGTAATTTAAGATAATGTAGTAATACAATTTTAAGAATTTTTTGGTTTTAAAATACATTTTCGAATATATAAATGGATTCAAAATCTTTAAAAACCTAAAGAGTACTAGAATTATGCAGATTAAACAATTTAAACTCAAATTTTTAAAATTCTTTGTTTGATTTTTATTAAAATTAACTAAAAAAATGATCATGGAAAAGAGACTAAGTTAGACTAGGCCTTAACATTGTAAATAATATTATGTACTAATTTTGATTGTCATACTAATATCATTTAATATTTAACAAAACAATAATATTATTAATAATACCTTAATAATATTAATTAATTTTTTAATTAATTAATTTTAAGATATCTTGATTAGTAATATAATGATGATGATGATGGTTAACGTCCAGCGAGACCAAAATTTTGTCTATCGGACCTAAAGAAACAGATTATTTATTTTGTTTTAAAATTGTATTCTTATGTTCAAAGAGCTTGGCGAGAAGCAGCCTAAGCTCACTATAATTTTGACATGTTAAAAGGATAGGAAGGTCAGTATTGCAACACATATTATGAAACTGAGATCTAATGTTAGTGTACACAGGGCACTCTAAAAGGAAGTGATTTTCATCTTCAATGTTCATATTCTCACAAAGTTGGCATATCCTTTCTAGCCTTGGTGTTTTAGGAACTGCCCAACGACCTATTTCACTATGGAGCTCATGAGAGTTAGTTTTTATCTTGGCTATATTAATTTTTTCTTTGAGCTACTTAAAACTGAGAGATAATTTTGATCTTCTAGAGTAGGGTTGATGACCTCGTTATAGTATCTTTTATTTCTTTTAGCCTATAAATCTTTCTCACACCATATTTTCTCTTTAATCATAGAAGTAACAATATTCTTAATGTTAGAATCGACGCTTCCAACCAATCCTTCGTGGTTCATCATCATGATAGATCCGTGAATTTTGTTAGATCTCATCATCAGTTAAAAAATGAAGGAGAACGAAAATGAATGGATGGAATCTGGGAGGCCTCCCATTTTCAATTCGTTCATTTTCATTCTCCTTCATTTATACCCGATGATGAGATCTGAAAAAATTCATTGATCTATCCTGATGATGAACCATGGAGGATTGGTTCAAAACATTGATTCTAAAAAAAATGGATGCGATAAATCTAAAAGATTCTACGCACAACACAAGTTGCGGAAGCCTCAAATCAACAATTTTTAATGTTATTAATATTTTTCAATGCAAAATTTTCCTAGATCCCCCAATGGTTTGACCAGGCTGGTGTATCTTTATACCAACCTTGTTTGAGCCTTAGGTGGTTTTGGCTGGAATTTAAAGCTATCTTAGGAAGTGTATGGTCTCCCATGTTATTGAGTTTGTGCTTGTACAATAGGAGCCTAGTCATAGCTATGTTCTTGATAGGGGAAAGAACACTTCTACAAGGAGAATATGATAAGGTGTATTGCTTTTAATTTTGAGGTTATACGTTGTAAAGTGCTTCTGGATTTGCTCAATATTTCTCTAAGATTCTCTAAATATGCTGCAACCCCAAACCTCACATCCATATAAGATAATAGGAGTGACTAAAGTTTCAAAGAGAAGCTTATTTTTATCCCACGTCACAAGGTTTGCTGCTTTACAATTATTTTCAAGACGAAAATAAGCTTTCCACCCTCCATTAATATTTTTATTAATGTTATAGTTCTAGTTGAGTTTGTGATGAATATCAATTCCCAGGTACTTGTAAGAAGACACTTCCTCCAAGTTTCTATTGTCATAAACAAAATTAGCGTAAGTGTCCTTCTCGGATTTGATAATCATAACTTTTGTTTTGTTAGTGTTAACATTCATACCCATGGTAGAGCATAAATCCTTAAGAATTCGAAGCTGTTTACCAAGATTAGAAGGACACCTTTCCAAAAGAACAATATCGTCAACATAGAGAATGAATATTCCAGTTAAGATTGTGCCAGCACAACCCGCTTCCTCCAAAGAACCTTCTATCTTGTCGATGAAAATGCCAAATAGGGTAGGGGAGAGGGCGCAACCTTGTTTAACTCCGATATTACACTTAATATCTTTCGACCATCCCTCATTTCTCTTAAACTTGACAATTACATTCTCGTATAACCTTATAGTAGCAACTCTCAACTCGAAAGGGAACTTTAGTTCTTCTAATCTATTCCGTAGGTTATTTCTAGGTACCATATCAAAAGCCTTTCTAAAAACCACAAAGAAAAAAAATAGATTGGATTTATCATTATGAAATTCCTCCACAGATGATCCTAATCATAACGAGCTTGTTCGTTGTTGAGTGCTACCATCTAAAATCCACTTGGCCTTTAGCCCGCTTACCTTCACTTTCAAGCCATATGCTCATCTTATTTTCTAAAATAATACCATATAGCTTGGCTAAGAGAGGGCTAATCATAATTCTTTGATCATTAAAGGGGTTATTTGTGTTCACACTTTTAAAAATAGGAAGAATGAGGCTCTGAATCCATGGTTTAGGGAACCCTTGTTTGACTACTTGATTGAAAAGCTTGTGGATGTGAGGAATGAGGACAAGACCTACATTTTTTAATATTTCAGCCTGGTAACCTTCAATATCCTTAGCTTTTCCATTTTCCAGGTGCTTAACCCCAAAATCTATGTCTTATAAGGTGAATTTTTTTTCCGTTGTGAATAGGGTCTCAAAGTTATCAATGTCATTTGGAGATTCATAAATATTTTTAAGATATGAATTGCAGTCGTGTAAAGGAACTCTATTATTATCTTTTGTTTTTCTTGTTAAAACCTACCTCCAGTATTTCTTAGGAGCTACCTTAGAGAGGTGTAAGAGATTTCTTGTCTTTTATGAATATATTTCATTTTTTTCTCTTAGTTAGGGCTTTGTATATTTTTATCTTGCCAATTTTAAGGGACTCATCAACAACTTCCTTAATTTCTATTCTCGCACTTTTACCATCTTTATCATACCAAGGGTTTCTTTTACTATTTCTTTTATTACTTAAAACATTAAGTGAAAACTTGTTAATATAATATGAGAGAGTTGTAGTAAAATTATGATAGAGATCTTCTATATTGTCTATAATAAATAAAAAAAGAAAGTTAATTTTTAATTAATTTTAAAAAATATTATTTTATAAATATAACTAATTCATTAAAACATAATTTAAACAAATGAAAATTTCTTTCTTAAAATTGGTTTTTAGAAATATAAATTACAATTCTCAATTAAAAATTTTTAAATGGTTCTAAATTTCTTAGATTATCTATTTCAACTATTAAAAAAACATATTCAACTACTCTCAATTTCATTTTTTTTTTAAAAACTACTATGAAATTTCAAGGAAAAAATATCTAGACAAATCCATTCATTAAAATTTTTTAATTAATTATTATATAATAATAATATAATCTTAATAATATGATTACTTATAATACTCAAATTAATATAGATACATGTCATTGGGCCCTTCATGATAAATCTCAACCATAGTGTTCATCCCGCAAATTTCGTAGGTAACTATTGCAAGCATACCACCTAAGAGCAATCAATGTAGATATGCATCATTGTTGAAGATTCCTCATCACAACATATGATAGCATCAAAGACATACCATAAATTAATTCCACGTCAAGAGGGGATGCATTTTTCCCTCCACAATGTAGTTAGGGTTAATATGTTTTGAAATTTGACCAGTTTCATCTTTATTAGATTGATATTTAAGCATATCAATAATTTTGTTAATATTGATTTAAGTGGGTGTTTGTAGTTAGAATTATCATTTTAGTATTTTAGTTGGAAATTAAAATTTTATTTATAATTTTAATTATAATATTTATATAATTTTAAATTAGAATAATTTTGAAATAATGATATTAATTATATATTAAAAATTTTTATTTAAATTATTTGTAGAATAGAAATTTTGTTTCTGTATTTATAGAACATTTATTTCTGTTATAACTATGAGCCAAATTTTTATAGGTTTGGGCCAAGTTTTGTTGGAATCTTGTAAAAAAATGTGTAGAAAAATATTGGTTTGTGTTTTTTATAATAGTTTTTAAACTATATATGGATTCAACATGTTAAAAACTCCCTAAAAATTATTTACTTGTCAAAAAACTACCTTTGAATAACTTCTTCTCTTTTTGGTGTTTTATCAAGTATGGTAGTGTTTTCTTTGGGTGAAGATATTCAAAATCATATATTTTTTCAAGGGAGATATGGAAGATAGCCTCATGCAATCATTAAATAAATTATAAGACATAGAAAAGAAAACAGTTATGGGTCGCAAAGTGCGACTGAAGAAGATTAAGAAAAGGAATTGAAAAAAAGAAGCAAATATTGTTGTCATGTTTAGAAAGGTCTACACTACTGTCGAGGAACTGAGAAGTCTAGAAGAAGACAAAGAATAAATTGAGGGTGATTGGTTTAATTTTGATTAGCTACCACCTCTTATGTTTACTCGTAAATATTTTTATTTTTGGATTATCAAAATGGTAACATTTCTTCAAGCTAAAGAGCTCATTGAGTACCAATATAATAATTCATATGATGAAGCATGTGATGCTTTAGCATTGAACTTTGTAAAACATGCATTGGATGAGAATATTTTGTGCAAGGTAGAAAAAGCAAAAACTTCCAATAAGGCATGGAAGATCCTAGAAAAATAATTTAGTGCAAGGGGGAGTGACATGGAGCAAAAAATGTGTCATAGTATGTCAAGTGAGCTGTAGATCTAAGAGTAGATGAGCAAGACTTTCAGAAGACATCAAAATTTGGATAATCTCACTCGAAAGTGGATGATGGTCATGAACACTATAAAAGTGAAACTCATTATGCATGCATTCATATGGATGAAGAGAATGCAACAAAGATGGAAGAGAGAGAAGTTGAATATTTTGTGTGTTCATTTGCATCAAGAAGATGTAAATGCTCAAGGACTCTACTATAACGTGGATGGTTCAAATGATGGTGAATCCTACAGTGATGAAACAAATATGGATGATGACTGCAAAGTGAGATGCGCATTGGTGAATCCAGTCACAAACGATGAGTTTGATGAAGAATTGAAGGCCGAAGATGCCATTATAACAAAAATATATGAAGCAGTTGGAACTATTCATGAAGAAATATGCGATACAGCATCAGTTGATGATCAAGAAGAGGTTAAAGTGATTGAATATTTTTTGATGAGAATATAAGAAAAAAATAGTGCAAGACAATCTCCATGTAGCAGAAAAGAGGGTAGAGAAGGAAGAGGTAGAGCAAGAAGATTTCAGTGAAGAGCATACAAAATATGTTTTTAACATTTTTTTTAATATGAAGGTGTTCAAAATAGCACGGGGGAAAAAGTTGAGAACAAATATGGTAATAAATTTGATGTATATTTTAAGCTCATTGAAAAATTGATTCAGAGGCCAATTGAAGAAATTGATGAGAGTCTTAAAGTATCAACAAGAATAAAAGAATTAAATGAAATGGTGAACATGAAAAGAAGCAATATTATGATTTTACATCTAAGTGTAATAATTATCTTGAGTGTGCATACTACAAACAAAAAACTCCAATACTTAATGATGAAAGTGAAGAGAAGGACATGGAAGTTTTTGAAGGCAAAGATGAAAGCATTGAAATAACTTTTTAGCAATGGAGTTAGGAAGAGATAATATTTTTCTATTAAGAAATATGACAGAAATAAAGTTAGCAATATGAAGCAAAAGAAGCATAGAAAAAAATACAAATTGAAAATGAAGAGTTGTGGTAGTAGTCCATGGTTGAACTAATATTGGAAGAGAAAGTTGTAGAAGATAGGATCAACTTGTTTTTCAGCACAAATTGAAGAGGATTGAAATAAATATTGCAACAATAACAATTAAAGAAATATTGAGCCTACATGAGGAATGCACAATAGAGAATGAAGCAATTTTCAGGATATATAATCTAGAAGAAACACAAAAAAATGCAAATTTGTAAAAAAATTTAAGTCATTGTAAGCCTAGCTGAGACTTAGACCAATAGGCATCTTTGACATATGGTTGAGTTAATATATATTATAAGACTATAAGGCTTAGTTGAGCCATATTGAGTCATATGGTCGTAACTACGGGGGAGTGTGGAAACAATAATTACTCAGGCATGAATATCCAGCAAGATCCAAGTCGAGTGATGCATGAAGGGATAAATTGAGAAAGGTGCAATCCATATTTATAGTGTGAGTTAACTGGGTTAAGTGTGATTTAGTTTGAGTTCAGTCTATATTTGGAGATGTCAAAATTTAGTGTGTGTGTGAATTTTAAGTTATTTTGGGTGAGTCACTAGTGGAAAATATTTATATACCCTTCACTCAATTCATTGTAATAATCAAATTTGTGTGTTGAATATAAGAGAAACAACTCATATTGTGTGTGATAATTTTTCATTTTCCTCCTTTGTTCCTTTTCATCAATCATTTCTCGTGAGGCTAGTGAGTCTAAACATCTATTTTCTGATCAAGGTAGTGTGAATAACATTAATAGTGCTCAAATCCCAACACCTTCAAATGGGAAACTCACCATATTATTAATATAACTCTCCAAATGTAACAAAAAATTGATGAGAATTATGTGTAGTGGTTAGGAATTCCATTGTTATTGATTTTGGATTTCTCTATAGTCCTCAAAATTTTTAAAATTCGTCGCGGTGCTTTGAATTTTTGCAAAATTTTACTTTGAAAACTCAAGCATCTATGTAGGGTTTAGCTCAACTTCAAAAAATTTGAAAGAGAATGAAATGAATTGGTTTGGATCAAATCTATGTGAAGAGAATTAAAATAAATCACAATTTTTTTTTGCGAATAAGATATTTCTATTAACAAGGAAGGAAAATAATTATATCATGGTGAGTTAGTCGAAGCAACATGTATCAACATCCAAACTATGAAATATTTGATCATTGTAGGACTTTGGAGTTGTTGGTAAAGCAGTTGCACAAAATTTATAAGAAACAAAATTCCCCATAGTGCTGAGTAGGAGGGATTTTACATTGGGGAAGATAGAAGAAACAAAAAGGAACTGTGTAGAGGCATGTTTTTGGTGGTTGGCCAGGGGGAACAGAGGGATATCAAGAGCTGAATACATAGTAATAGCGAACGAGGCAGATGGAACCAAAGACAAAGCTGAAACCAAAAAATAAAAACCAGAAAGTGGTTCTCATTACGTTGTTTCCTCGGCCGAGTTGGCATCCAGGCCGATTGGCCTCTCCAATGCATTGCCTTCGATGGTGTTATAATGGAATGGCCTGCTGGTGGAAGCACCCCCAAATTCTCCTTTGAAAATGGGTGAAGCCTCCACACTATCCATCATCTTCTTAAGCAACATGTAGCGAGGAGAATCTCTGGTGACAAAGTGGTGGTGGTGAAAAAATACGATGTAAAGTGTGAACTTCTTAGTGAGAGCATCCAAATTATTTTGCAAGATGTTTTTGTGATCCTAGTGAGCTTGCATAGTAGGATCTAACATATTTTTTTCTTCCAATGCAATTTGATTTCCCTACTAAATGGGTTTTCCGTAGCTCTTGCCAGTCCGGGGTTGGGAATCCAATTTAAGTCTTCATCAACCTCCTCCATAAAAATTCACTGGTGAACCAGCCTGGCTTAGTTTTCCAACTCATAAACCCTATGATAAGTGTCTAGATTAACTACTACATCATAATTCTTGGTAGCCTGCCATGCCACAGACTCTACCCTAATGGTGGGAGTCAAGTTTGGAGAAGCCCAATGTGAGGCATAAGCTCCCCTGGCACAGCCATGGCCACGATTTCTTTGCCTCTAAGTGGAGGAATTGGCACGTCGAGTGGACATATTAGTGTAGGAATTGGGGTTTTAGAGCGAGTAGGGACAATGTGGGAGATGGCTAAAAGGGAGAGCGTTGAAGGGATAGAGCACAGAGAGGATCATAGGATGAAAACTAAAGTCAAATGCAGAGAATGGAGAGACGGTCAGGTATTCATAGGCGTGGGATGGAGGGGTCAGGTGGGAATATAGGGGGTGGGGAGTAAGGAGTGCTAGAGTGAGGTGAAGGGGGTAGTTAATATTGCAGGTGCTTCCAAATGAGGATAGTATTTTAGGATGGCTCAACATAATGTGGCTGGTACTTCCTTTATTGTGATCATGCATAATAGAGGCATGGATCATGGTTAGCGTCTAGAGGTGGAGTACTCTGCACCTGAAACCTGTCAGGTGTGTCTTGGTAGTCTTGTCTCAGGATGCTAGCGCACTCTGCCTTAAGTGTCCCATGACTAAGCTTTTCCTAAGCCATCAAGATGAGCCTTTGGAAGCTCTTCAACCCTACGTTGGTTAGCTTGTCATCCAACTCATTTCCGGTTCCCCTAATAGCCTCGAAGGTGATACCTTTCGAGTGATTGATGTGTGTTTGAATATTTCAAAGGATTTTTCTAAGACGCCAACTTTCGGACACCTGCATAGTTGTTCTCCCATGTTGGATTTTCCTACAACATTGGGTAGATACCTTCGATTCTCCCTCGACAATAAGAGGGCATAGGTTCCTAGCATGAGAAATCACAATACCATGCTCCAGATCCTGCAATTATTCAACGTTATCGGTGGAATGAAAAATATTTACGACATAAACCCAGACGATTTGTCCTCTGTAATTCCTGAAGACACCTCTGAAAATTTCCATCCTAAGGTTGCCTTTGGTGGCCCCATCATAATTTAGCTTCAAAATTTCCTGAATCTGAAGGGAGCTAGGATTGATCAGGGAAATATTTGGAAGAGTTCTGGGTGATCCAGGGAATAGTGGAGATAGGGTTGTCAAGAAATGGAAGACTACAAATAATTTCCCAGGTCATATGGTTGGTAGGGGCTTCCAACTTAGATAGGGTGATTTTTTCTATGATCATATTTTTTATTTATGACACGACCCTTTCTTCCATAGTCATAATTCCTTGGAATGTTCTATCATTCTGCTCCTTCCATAAATACGAACAAATCATATTCGAGAGGAGATTCCAGGCCTGGTTAGTTGGATGTTTTTTAGAGATGGTAGAGCACTAGAGTTAAATGGTGTTGAGGATGGAGGAGGGGTATATTTAAGTGGTTTCCTCATTGTCACCACAGGGAATTCATGTAGAGGGGCCGATGAAGCCCCTCTTTTTTTAATTTTCCCAGGTCAGGATCTTCCTATGCAGTGTGAGTCAAAGGAAGATGGAAATTTTAGGCCATTGCTTTCACTTCCATAGGATCTTCAATTTTTTCTCAAGAGGTGTGGAGGTGGTAGATGCCAAGTAGCCATAGGCTTATTTGATGTTGACATTTCCTAGCAAATTCTTCCCACATCTTAGCTTGTACTCCTCATTTCCTATTTCAATCTAACAGTGCCCCAATTCTTGAGAGAGTTTTTTCCTGGCCTCAAGATAGAAATTGTGATCCCATTCATAATCAGTGAGCCAAAACCTCTAGCCATCATCTTCATTGTTGGGCTATCGGTAGTGATTGACATGTGTTTTTTTTTTTTCGATATCCATCTTGATCTGGTTGAACTGTTTGTGGTTCAGGATTTGGCATTGTTTCCATTCATATCTATAGAACAATTATTTATCTCTAGTGTTAATTTCCTAGAAGCAATGGTTTTGTATTACTTCTCTGTTTTCCCAGGCCTGGTTCCAAATAGTAGATCCTCTAAGTGTACCATTTAGTCTAATAAGTTGGTCGTGATGGTGGGAGGGGGTGTACTTTTCCTTCCATAACTTACCCCATGGGGAGTGAGGGTTGGTGATCCTGCTCCACCAGGTTTTTGCTCCCAAGAACTTACCCAAAATTTTCGAGTCTCTGAGGCCTATTTCGCATTCATATTTTGGTTTGTAGACTTTCTTCCAAGAAACCAATGCCCATTTTTATTTTTTCTCATTTCCATTCAACAAGAATTTCCTCTGTATACTTTTGAGATGGTGGGAGATGGATTTGGGAGCTACCAGAGCCAAATGAAGATAACGAGGAATGGCTTGTAGCATAGATTAAACCAGAACCAGATGACTGGCCAGGTCCAACGATTTGAATGTCCAATTGGCTATTCCCTTTACCAACTTAGTTGCTAGGCTGTCTCAATTTGATTTGGCTAAATGCTAGTCCGTGAGGGGGACTCCCAGGTGTCTGGAAGCGAATATGAAAATTTTGAAGTTGAGAATCCTTACAATGTTTCTTTGGATATTTAGATTTTTATTTAAGAAAAAAAATTTTGATTTATCCACATTAATGGAGGTCCTAGAGGCATTGGAAAACTCAGCCAAGAGGGATTTGAAATATTGGGCTTCTTTGAGAGTGGGAGTTCCCATGAGAAGGGTGTCATCCATAATTTTTTGATGAGTGGAGGGGGGTATAGAGTTGTAAATATTGATGCCAGAGATTTCCCCTTGAGAGGAAGCAACATTGATGGAGTGGTTGAGGCCCTCCACCATGATAACAAAGAGAAAGTGGAAGATTGGATCCCTGTGTCTAATGCCTTGGGAAGGACTTAAGGTTTGGGAGGGGTATCCATTGAGAAGGATAAAGAAGAAGTCCCTAGAGACCAAAGCCATGACCCATTTGATGCATGCTTTGTTAAATCCAAAAGCCTACAGGACTTTCTTCATATGTTCCTAGCTGATATTGTCAAAGTCTTTGGACATGTCCAGCTGATTTAGCATTCCTGGATTTATTTGTTCTTTGAGGGAGTGCATAATTTCTTGTGAGAGAATAACGTTGTAAAGGTTTTTTCGGCCTTCAACATATCCAGATTGGTTTTGCGAGCTGAGGAGGGGAATAAATGTCTTGATCTTGTTCGCCAAGACTTTGGAGATGATCTTATAGATGGCACCATAGAGAGCTATTGGTATAAAATTTTCAGGGGAATCAACACTTTTTTATTTTTGAATTAATGTGATGAAGGTGGAATTCAAGCCTTTCAAGCATAAATTTTGAATGAGAGATTCCTGAACAAGATCATGGACGTCCTCCTTGAGCATAGGCTAGCAAGCCTTGAATAACATTTTGGTAAATCCATCCAGGCCAGACGCTTTCCTGTTGGGCATGGACATAAACACTTCTTCAACCTCCTGCATAGAGAATTTTTTCAACAAAATATATTTACGTTCCTTAGTCAAGATGGTGGGGATGTGCCTTGTAATTTTACTGATTGCAGTAGGCCTCTCTTCACTGTTTTCTGTTAGGAGCATGCCAAATTACTTGGTGATTTCCTCTTCCATCTCATCATGAGAATGGATGACAGCCTCCATTGGTATTTAGGCTTAGAATTATGTTGTGTCTCCTATGTTGGATCATGGACCAGTGGAAGAAATTTGAGTTCCTTTCTCCACATTTCAACTAGTTGATGCGAGATTTATGTTGCCACAATTTTTTCCAGTTGAGCAACCCTTTCCTCCAAACTATGCTAGAGTTGGAGTTTTTCTTGTTTCATTTGCTAATTTAGGCCTTTTTCTATGATTTTTTGTTAGAGGTCTTCTTCTCTAGCTTCCAATATTGTTTTCTCCGAAGTGATGTTGCCAAACATTTCCTTGTTCCAACTCCTTATCTCTGCATTTATGAATTCTTCCCCCATCTGAGCTTGTCCTCCTCATTGTCTCTTTTAATTTTTTTGTGCCCCAGTTGTTCAGAGAGTATTTTCTAGGCCTCAAGATAGACATTGTGATCCCATTATTATTGAATGAGCCATACCCTCTAGCCATCATCTTCATTGTTGGGCTACCAGTAGTGATTGACCTACGTTTTGTTTTTGTTTTCCATATTCATCTTGATATGGTCAAACTATTTGTGGTTCATTTTTTTCTTTTTTTCCAGTCATCTCCCAAGAAAAATGCTTTCTCTCTAGTGATAATTTCTGAGAAGCAACCATTTTCTATAACTTCTCTGTTGTCCCAAACCTGGTTCCAAATAGCAGATCCTTTGGGCATATAAGTTGATCGTGATGGTGGGAGGGGGCACATTTTTATTGTCGTAACTTACCTCATGGGGTCTGAGGGTTGGTGATCCACCTCCACTAGGTTTTCTTCTCCCAATGCCTTAACCAAGATTTCTAAGTCTCTCAGGCCTAGAATGCACTCAGATTTTGGTTTGCAGACTTTGATCCAAGCAACCAATGCCCATTTGCCTTTATTCCCATTGCCCTTCCACATGAAGTTATTCTATATACTTTTGAGATGGTGGGATATGGATTTGGGAGCTGCCAAAGTCGAACAGAGATAGTGAGGAATGGCTTGCAGCATAAATTTAGCCATAATCAGACGATCGACCAAATTCAATGACCTAAATTTCCAATTGGCTAGTCTCTTTTCCAGCTTAGTTGTGAGGTTGGCCCAATTTGATTTGGCTAAAGGATTTTCAGTGAGGGGGAATCCCAAGTATTTGGAAGGGAATTTGAAAAATTTGTAGTCAAGAATCCTTGCAATTTTTCTTTGGATTTTCAGAATGGTATTTAGGAAAAAAAAATTGGATTTCTCCACATTAATGGAGGTCCTGTAGGTGTTGGAAAACTCAGTCAATATGGATTTGAAAGACTGGGATTATTTGAGAATGGGAGTTTCCATGAGAGGGGTGTCATACACCAATTTTTGATGAGTGGAGGGGGGTATAGATTTGTAAAGCTTGATGCCAGAGATATCCCCTTCAGAGGAGGAAACGTTGATGGAGCAGCTGAGGTCCTCCACCATGATAACAAAGAGAAAGGGGGAGATTGTATCCCCTTGTCTAATGCCTTGGGAAGGACTACGGTTTGGGAGGGGGATTCAATGAGAAGGATAGAGAATAATTCCCCAGAGACCATATCCATGATCCATTTGATGCATTCTTTGTTAAATCCAAAATCCTCTAGGACTTTCCTCATATATTCCTGGCTGATTTTTTCAAAGGCTTTGGACATGTACAGTTGAATTTGCATGCTTGGTTTTCATTGTTCTTTGATGGAGTGTATAATTTATTGTGAGAGAATAATGTTGTAAATTATTTGTCGGCCTTCAACATATCTCAATTGGTGTTGCAAGATGAGGAGGGGAAAAATTGTCTTGATCCTATTCGCTAGGACTTTGGAGATGATATTGTAGATGATGTTGCATAGAGCTATTGGTCTAAACTGGTCGGGGGAATCAAGACTTTTTGGTTTTGGAATTAGAGTGAGGATGGTGACATTTAAAGCTTTCAAGATAAATTTTTGAATGTGATATTCCTCAACAAGATCATGAACGTCCTCCTTGAGCAGAGGCCAACAAGCCTTGAAGAAATCCTTGGTAAATCCATCCGGGCCAGGTGATTTCCGGTTGGGAATGGAAATAACCACTTCTTCAACCTCTTGCATAAATAATTTTATCAACAACATTTGCTTATGTTCCTTATTCAGGATGGTGGGAATGTGGCTTGTAATTTTACCGATTACAGTAGACCATTCTTGACCATTTTTTGTTAGCAGCATGCCAAATTACTGGGTGAGTTATTCTTCCATGTCATCATGAGCATCGATGACAACACCTCCATTGGTCCTTAGGCTTAGATTTAAGTTGTGTCTCCTATGTTGGATAATGGACTAGTGGAAGAAATTTGAGTTCCTTTCTCCACATTTCAACCAATTGATGCAGGATTTCTATTGCCACATTTTTTCCTCTTGATAAACCCTTTCATCGCAACTATGCCAGAGTTGGATTTCTTCCTGTTTCCTTTGCTTAGTTAGGCCTTTTTCAATGGGTTTTTGATGGAGGGATTCTTATCTTGCTTCCAAACTTCTTTTCTCTGAAGTGATGTTGCAAAAGTTTTCCTTGTTCCAAATCCCAATCTCTGCATGTATGAATTTTAGTTTTTACTGAAAGTTGTACATTTTGTGCCCATGATGGGGTTGCGGGGTGTGCCACCACTCCTTCAAATTTTCCTTTAATTCTTGATGGTAAATCTAAAATGCTTAAAATATGAAAGGTTTGTTTTTTGTTCCAATAGAGATATGGATGGTCAAAGATATAGGCCTGTGATTCGAGCCCACCTAAAGTAGAATCCTGGCCTCAGTTTCCCAAGAGATGAGGTATATTTCCTCCGATAGGAGAAAGGGAGAAATCTATATGTCTCCTCCACGCTTGTTATTCCAAGTGAAGGTTCCACTTTTTGTTGGGATGTCTATGATCTTGAGGTCATCGATGGTGGATTGGAAAGCTATAGAGTCTTTGTCCAGCTTCTGAATGCCCCCCTTATTCTCTCCCAAGTGGACCACCATGTTGAATTCCCCTGCAATTATTTCATAGTGATGGTGGAAGGAGTTTAGATTCTAACTGAGACTGTGCAAAGTATCAGTTTTCTCTTCCACTCTATGTGGAACATAAATGTTGGTGACAAAGATGCTGTCATTTTTGCATATGAATTTTAGAACAGTTTTTAAAGCATGTATGTTGGTAGCCGACTCTGTAAGCGCGAAAATAGAGCTTTTCGATAGATTTTTTATTCCTCCTGTAGTCCCATTAGCTGAGATTGCAATGTGATCATATTTTTTTAAACAACTCTTTTGTATCATGTCGCTTCTGTCCAAGGAAATCTTGGTTTGTTGAAGCAAAAGGATATATGGCTTGTCTGTAGCAAGTTTGTTTCACAAGATCCATTTCTTTCTGGGACTATTGAGTCCTCTAATATTCCATGTAGTGCAAATCATTTCAAAATTTTAGTGGGTATGTCCAAAGATCCTACCTTTCCTTCGTTTATGGGATGGGCACCCAACTCTTGAACGATTTGACTGGTGGTTTTTCAGCCTCCTTTTTAGTTTTGTCCTTTTGGGAAATATTGACCTCCCTTTACATTTGTGAGAATGACCTTTTATGTTCCCTTTTTCTTGGCTTATTTTCTTTAGTTTTGTATCATTACCTCCCGTAAGAGGTATGCGTCATCAATTTTTTGGATTTGTTCCTTTGGTATTTCTTCTATTCCTTTTTGTTGCCATTAATTTGCAACTGTTAGTAGGTGAATACCCTCCACTGCCTGTTCGATAACATTTTCTTCCATCGTGGTAGCTTCCTGTACTTGTTCCATCTCTATATATTCTCGTGGCTGTTCAATTTCTAGCATGTTGTAATCTTCTTCCCCTTCTACTAGTCTGTAGTTCTTTGGAACTTGATTGCTTTGCCTATAGTCTTCCTCCATTGAGGTTAGATGTATTTGTTCTTCCTCCTATGTATTTAAAACTTTGTATATGTTTTGATGCATATTTCTTGTGGTGCTCAACACTCTTTATTATGTTTGTGCTTATTGGAAGCTCTAGAGTAGCCTTTCTTGTCCTTCTTTTTGTTGGTTTGGTCCTTTCTTGGGGGGGGGGCTTGTTTTGAGGGCATTCACGGAAGAGGTGCCCATGTTCATGGCACTTACTACATGTGAAGGTAATTTTCTCATAGTCAATGCTTTGAATCCAAGTTTCATCCCTGTTGGTTAACTTGATTGACTCTAGTAAGGCACCTGAGACATCTATGTAGGTGCAAAATAATGGCGTATGAGATGTAGTGCACGTTTCTGGTTTGCTCTGACATCTTCAAGTATTCTCCTAGTTTATCTCTGATTCCTTTGAGGATTATGGGGCCCCTGTACTCCATGGGAAGGGAGTAGAGCTGAATAAACACATGGACTCTTATGAAGTCGTCCTTTTCTAGTGTGAACTTCTCCTTCCAAAATCTCATATAGAGAATAGTTGAGTTGAAGAAGTATAGTCCTCCTTTGAAAATTATATCTTTTTCTTCTAGGAGGCTAAAAAATACTGTAAAAAATCCCTTGGAGATAAGTTGCAGTTGGATCTCTCCTTTTGGCTTCCATTTAGAATGGATCCAACCATTGAGGGCTCTTTCTGTTGGCCAAATTCCCATGAATTTATAGATTATGGTATGTTCCTGCATCTAGTCTCTATAAATTTATATATCTAAGTCCTAGATGATCATTTCTAGTGTCCTTTTGGCCTTTATATGACATTTGTTGGTCTTCTTTGGTTAGATTTTTGCTCTGTCTTCTACAGAAGCTTCTTACTGTGCCTCACCTATAGAACAAGCGGAAAGAGTATCATTTCCGTCAGGGGTTTAGTCCTTTGAGAAGTCCAAGGTTGCCTTTCCCTTACTTTGATGATTTTCCTTGGCGACCGTGATCTGATATGGAGGGGTGAAGGAATAACCAAAATTCAACCTTGTCAAAAAGGAGGTGTCCTGCTTAGAGGAGTGACTTGCGACCAGGTCACAGAAGGAGGGGACCGATTGACCACAATTTAGCGTAGTGGAGGGGCCACTAGGGAGCCCATTCTAGGCTACTGTGGGTAGGGGCCTCAGGGCCAAGCTACGTAGCACATCTAGGTCATACTTTGGAGCATCATACCTAGAGCATGTTCCAATCTGAAAAGTTGCATCTCAAAGAAATTTCATTTTAATCAAAAATTGATATATGGTTAAATTAGAACTATTGGTTCGAAATATAAATCAAAATGATAAGTTCGGTTTGGGATTTTGAATATTTAATAAATTATAGTTGTTAATTTTGATAACTTTTTAATATATTAAATATTTAAATATTTCATAAGATGTAAATTTTTTTTAAAGGAAATCCTATTAAATAAACAATAAGTTGATATAATTTATATTAATATTATATTTTAGAAAATTTTAAAATTTATTTATCGTTTAAAACTATTATTAATCATAGTTTTAATGTAGGTTTTTGTTTATTGTTTTTTCATTCATAGTCTTCTTTAAATATTAATTGATTTCACTATGTAACTCATTATTTATTTATTTTAATATTGTTTTCTCCCTTTTAGTCCAATCAAGATTTGTTTTTCAAATTTTTTTTATTAATTCTTATATTTTAGAATCTCAATATAATTTTCCTTTAATATGGATTTGTGGTGTCTAGGGATGTAGAAACAGATGGTGACGGGGTGTATTTCAAGTGTTGCAGAGGTTATCCATTTCCCAAACCAAACAAAGAAAAGCATTTCCCTTATTAATCTTCTCTTTTGAGATTTATTTTTAATAAGTTTGACTCAATAATATTATCTTTAATAATACTATAATATTAAATTGTAACACCCCTACATTTTTTTTTTAATATGTTTTGAAAATTTACTATATTTTGACATGAAACTATTACGGGTCTGAGTGGAAATGGAAGTCATGATTGGATATTATGATAATGTAATTATTTTATGGAATAATAAATAAAATTATTTGGAAAATACTTAGGAAAGTGCACTAAAGATTCGATATTTTCTTGCCAGCATGGAAACAATTCTTGGTGGGCATGTCCAATATGGACCTTCTCAAAAAATATCCAAGAATATCCATAGGGGATTTTTTTTTTTTAAATGATTGAAGTTAATATGATGGGAGAGAAAGACCATATTAAATTACTTAGTTGTATAAAGACACTAATTAGACTGAAATAAGGCACCTCGTGAGAAAATGGAAAGCTTTAAAGAAAAATTAAAATAACCCTTTTGAAGAAAAGAATAAAAATCCCTAGAAAAAAATGTTCACAGACCCAAAAGTGGGAAACTAGTAAAAATATGTTGGGAAGAGAATCTATAAAATAATACCTCAAGGAATCAATGTGGTTTTTTATTCTAGAGGAAAGAAGATCTTAGCTTTGGGGGGGCTAGCAGGGGGAGTTCATGGTTGGGAGGAGCATGCTAGAATCCTAAGTGTGTTTCAGATAGGTACCAGTTGCAGTTAGATATTTTTTTGTGGTTATTGTGTTAAATGAACAAAAGGTTATTTGTTAAGCATTATGATGACATAAAAATAGTAATTGATATATATTTAGTATAAAAACAATATACATGTGATTTACCTATGATTATGTTCTAATTGTGTTTCCGGGCCGAAAAATTATTCTTAATATGGAAAATGTTTCATAAACTAGCACCATGTGGTTATTGAATCAGAACATGCAATTTGTATAGATTTTCATGTAATTCTTGTATTATCCATATAGTGCATGAATAAGAATAGAAAGAAATAAAAATTTTAACTATAGGTTATAATTGGAGGTAAATGAAATTAGAAAATTAATCCACGATAGAGGTATTCCAATTAAGAAACTCATTAAAGGAAATAGAGATTTTAATTCCCTTTTCTTTCTCCAAATATGGAGACATAAAAGAATCAAGAGTTAATGAATTATAACTTGGGTAGTGATTACAAAATCTATACTAATTAGTCTCGCCCATGAGACTTTAATGAATATAAGGTGCATACAAATATTAAGCAGTTTGAACACATGTTAGGGATAGACCCTTGTACGCATATAAACTATACAAAAAATATGGGTAGGTGTATTCAATTCTGATTGGATATTTACAAGGTTGCAGAATGATATTTTAAAATTAATAAGTTTGTGTGTGTGTGTGGGCATAAGATATTTCAATTTTATTGTACTCATTCAATAAACTAGAAAATCCTTCCATGATACATTTACGACACACACATACAACAAGAAATAAACTTCTATCTATTTTAAATATTCTAAAGCAAAATAAAAATATCTGTACAATCAATAGATATGGATGGTATGTATATGTAAGGAGTGCTGAAAATTACGGACCAGTAAGATCATATGTATCAAGAACGAACACAAGTTTTATATCGTATTTATCTCATCCTAGAAAAATGTTTACAAAGTTCACTCTATTAGCTAGAGATAAGAATTTGGTATTTAAACAATCAAAATACAACTTCAAAAATTAATTCTAATTGGGTTTCAAGCTGAAACAATTAGGTCTCAAAAAGAAGAAGGCTTTTATAGTGAGCACCTCTGCACTGTTAACTAGAGAGGAGACTTCGTGGTAAGAAAAGAGTGCAGGGTTCTAACCTAGAGAAATTGTAACAAAACCGATGAGTACCCTGAACTGTAAAAATACCATGACTCAATACGCACAAAACCAGATATGACTACTACCCAGTTATCATAATTGAAACAATCAAAGGGCATAAGTCAAGAGAATAGTACTAAGTTGAAATAAAATCAGATCACATTAGAAATTAAAAAGAGCCAAATTCAGCAGGAAGAACAAGCATTATACTGAAGAGAGAACAAATTAAATTAATGACTAAAATAACTATAAGGGGAGCACAAGTGGAATCGTCCTCACAAACCTTATAAATGAATGAAATTAAACTTTAGTATGGTTAATAAAATCCTAATTTCTACTTCGGACTGTGGAATAAAACTGTAAGTATGGAGGAAGTGTATAATAGACTCAGATTTACATATAGGGAAAAAAAAGAGAACAATAAATGAAAAAAATTTACGAACTACAACCTTAACGAATCTCAAAGGAGTGAGTAAAATCTAGGTGATACTACTATACCAAGGGAGAAACAAATTCCATGACAGCAATTACAACAATAACAAATTTCATCTTACAACCTTAAAATACACTTAAATATTGATTCAAGATTCAAAACCATCAAATTTCCCCTTATTAGAGGAGGGTTTGACTGCTTGGAACCAGAATCCACATTCGGTGCTTAAAACATCATAAATTAAAATGAAAATAACCACACCTAAGAGGGCCAACTCAAAAAAATTATGTGACAATTGGATGAATACATCGCACAAACCTATGAATGCGAATGATATATTCATAACGAGATAATGCAAATATCAATCACTCTTCCACTCATGGAAAGATAAATGAAAAATACAAAATACAAAATACAAAAACCCAAAGTTACCTATAGGTGTTGACGCTGTCACAATATGATGTCATATATTAAGCCCTATAGTTACAATAGGTGAGGGTTAATACAAAAAGGAGCACATCAGATTTTCACTTGAAGAGGCAAAGAAGATGCATGGGAGGGTAAC
This sequence comes from Pinus albicaulis, assembly GCA_034641835.2. Classification (NCBI taxonomy): domain Eukaryota; kingdom Viridiplantae; phylum Streptophyta; class Pinopsida; order Pinales; family Pinaceae; genus Pinus; species Pinus albicaulis. Next base: position 8,777,692 of record CM076574.1, read on the forward strand.
CTTAGAGAGTAACAGAAAAGATGATTCGAATTGAAGACCCACCATCAACAATTGTTTTTGAAAAGAGCTCAGGTGTACCAACATTTCACCAAAGAAACAAAATAATACTAAACTTATATACACCGATAAAGTAAATAAATGAAGTCACTCTGGGTAGAAAATAAAAAATATGGAATATAAAGTCCCTCTTTCTAGTGATTTAGAACCTAATGGAAAACTTCCCAACATACCTGTGATGGCCAATTGGTTTCAATCCTGGAGGCAACAAATGTAGTCATGCGAATCTTAGAAGTGAAATAGTAGCCTAGTGTCCATTGCATGCAGCTACAGGTGTACCAAAAACCTTTGTTCCATAGTTACCCTCTAAAACGCGATAGAGGAAACAAAATGTGAATTTGAACTACAGGACACAAAAGTGAGGGTTAGGGTTATATCTGGATGAAATTTCCACCCTTGGATGCGAGCAAGGAGATCTTCACCGTTGATGAATATGAAGTACCATAGTTCACATGGAGTTTTCATGAATGACATGACCGCAGTCACTATAATACATCCAAGAGAAAAACATAAAACCAAGCGAACTTTATCATCTCATCAATATTTATGGTAGGGTTACAATGAATAAAGCATTCCACCATATCATACAAGATACTAGTATACAAGCTAGTTTTGAGCTACATATATCTACCATTTATGTTTGAATTCATGTGTAGTAAATTAGGCTCCCATTACATGGAAGCACATGTGGGTGAAGATAATATAAGAATAAAAGAAAAAAATAAACCAGAATATAATGTTGTTCATGGTAAATAATCATATTGTCAAAGGAGTAACTATAAAAAGGGTTATCTCCTTCTCTATTAAGGGAACATGCAAATTCGTATCATTGAAGCAGATGAAGAATAGTTAATATAATTTTAAATTTCCCTAATTGAAATAATTTAAGTAGTTGTTATTACTTATCCTATGGTTGTGCTATTAGGGTTTGTACCTGAAATAATTATGTGATATAGGTATTCGATAATTTTTTTTTGTGGAAATTATGATATGTGACATAAATTCATAGTTTTTAAAGTTAATATTAATATATATTAATCATAGCATTTTAGAATACTAAATAATATTATTAATTTCAATTTTTAATTTAATACTAATCACATTTCCTTTTAATAATGCCATTTTTGAAATATGTTATGTTTTAGATTTTTTGTTGGAATCGAGTGATATTTTTTTGTTAAAATATTAATTTTTCTTGTTTAAAATGGGTTTTTGATTGCATATATACATTAAACACTATGAAAATCCAATAGGGAAGTCGGATTGTGTAGAGTTCACAACTCAAACTTGTGATTCCAAGAAATTCGTGACAATTTTTTTTTTTGATCAATTTTCTCGGATAAATTTTCTTGAGATCATAAGTCTAAGTTGTTTAATTTGAAAAAATATAGTGCTTCATACATTTTTAAATGTGTTTATTACATTAATGCATTCAAAAGATCATTTAAGATAACAAGTAATGACAACCTCGCTAGAAATTATATTTCCAAATTCTAACTGGAAAAGTCATTTCATTTATTAGTTAGACTGAGCCCTCATTAAGTAATATAAAAAAAAAATCCTTACTAATTAATTAAGTATTAATTAAGAATAATATTAATAATATTAATTTATAGCGTTATTAATAAATACTAACCTAGAACCATCTTAACTCTGAATGTGTCATGTACCCGTTTGATTCACCGTTTCTTTTTTGTTTTTTTTTTCGAAATTTACTTCTAAGGGTTTTTCCACATAGGTATAGGTATTTTATATTACTAATTATAATTTGGAATTTAAATATTTTCACTTTTCTTATATTAGTTAGTCATTATACTCATTATCTATACTATAGGTAACTTTTGTTCCCATTTCGATACTCTCAGGCTTAGTTTGTATTTATGCACTACATTATAATCCTTAATGTTAGCCCAAAAATATGATAAAAAAATGTATATACCAAGCTCATCATAACAATCACAATTATTTTTATCACTAAGCTTATTATGATGAGCTTGGTACTTTAAATTATAGCTTAGATGATATTGTTATCATTATGTTTATCACTAAGCTTAGGAAAAACTGTTGAATTGATACAGAAAATGTATATACCAAACTCATCATAACAATTAAAATTGTCTATTACAATTTAAAAGTATCAATTCGACAGTTTTTCCTTCTTGTTTTGGTTTGGGTCTAACACATGTGTAACATTAGAGGAAACTTCAACCTAAAAGTTCCCATGAAATTTCAAGTAATTTCCATGTCATATAATATAAACCAATCACAATCCTTTAAATTTAAAAAGAAGTAGAAATAAATATTTTGGAGGGAAAAGGAAAAAAATATTTTTTAATTGTTTTTTTAGATTATCTCCTTATAGTTTACTCAAATTTCAAGTGTAGACACTCGTTGGATACAAAATTAAATTTCACATCCAGTGCATACCCATTATGCATACTTTTGAGAAGACCCACATTAAAACACACTTTTTTAATGTATCTTCAATTTTAGAAATGTGAGTCTTCTCAAAAGTATGCATAATGAGTACTCATTGGAATTGGAATTCAATTTTGCAACCAACGAAAATTTACACTCGAAATTTGAGTAAACCTATAAGGATATAAGCTAAAAATAGAATAAAAAAATAGTTTTTTAATTTTCCCTACAAAATTCATAACTCTCATTTTATTATTTTAACTATTTTTTATTATTTTTCCTGAGGAGACCACTTTTAGGCTAAAATTTCCTCTAATTTCAGCTTTTGGTAGGTACTTTCCCTTTGTAGGGAATATACTTCTTTCAGGGATATTCGACATCAAACTAATCTTTTTTCTTCTTCTTCTCATCGAGCTCAACTAATTTTTTCTGCACCTCCCTGGTTGGAATATTTTCTTCCACTTTGATGTTTCTGAATGTGTGCATATAGACTTGATGTCTTGGTTCTAGGTTATCTATATAATATTTGTGTTGTACACATTGAGTGAGTACTGAGATATTAGGTATAAAATGACTCACTGGGTGTCGTTGACAAAGTATATTGTTTATTTATAAGAACCTTGGTTGAAATTTCTTACAAAGTCCTTATGTATGATAAGTCTTCAATTTTTTTTATCTTATAACAATTTTAATTCTTCTTTCAATATAATAAAATATAATTTATGATGTGGTTACTTTCGCTATATGTATGTTTCTAGCCCACTAGGTGTCTTTGTATTCAATGGAATGCTTATAATATGGAATATTTTATTACTTCTATATTGGTCGTTGCCTATTAAAACTTACATATATTTGTACATGTATTTCTTTTTTATCTACAAAAAATATTCATAGACATAACTAGATGTAGTAATTGACTATTGTGTTAGAATTAATGTCAATTCATGATTCATTTACAAATTTGTGTTATACACCACTAATGGGGTTTGTCTATTTAATTCTATTCTTCATTTTATCAGCATAGAGTCATACAAACACACTAATTGTAGTATAGAATAATATTCCTTCTCTTACTTATCTAACTTCTCACAAAGGAATTATTAAGTGGTATCCTTTGGTATCTCCTAATTTTAATTCTGGATGCATGGTCTTGAGTTCCTGTAAGATCAATTTAACAATTATGCTCAGTGTCAGGGGATACTCTTAACAAAACATCATAGTAGAAAGTTTGTTTTATTTCCTTAACCTATGCACCGTAAACCTATATGTTATCCTCTCATTTAATTTAAGTTGGTATATTCCTTCTAGAATATTTATCTAGTTTTATTCACTTATTTTTCCTATTTTCAGAATTCGGGAAAATTGGTTACAGATGATGTTTAACATTAAGGATAAAAATTAAAAAAATATTACATTTCTATCAATTAACTGTAAGGTTCCCTGTCTCTCATCCCATATGCACTCACATGAATTAATATGAGAACTGTAATTTATTTACATAACTAATTTATTTCTCAACTCGTACTTACCTATGAATGCATAAGAATGTATTCATGTGGATCTTATGTTCTGGGCTAAATTCCACCCTGTGGTTGTGGTGTTGAGTCCTCTACATCTACTATATGCAACATGATAATATTTTATATAATATTACACTAATAATATGTCCAAGACTTGTTGATTCCTTTCAATTTATATAGAAAATTATTTAGTATTAAATGCATCTACTTGAATATGTAAGAAAATTCACAAGTATCCAACGATTTGTAAACACAATTTTTTTGATACATGCACAACGAGAGTTACATACCAGTTATGAAAAACATATTGGAGATTTTTTATATTATGCATGTATCATTGATCCTCGTCCCAATATATATGATTCTACCTTCAATAATCTACATTCATCTACCAATGATCATCTAGAATTTATCATTAAACATATAGGGTATGCATAACATTTAACATTTTCTATTAATGTAGTATTATAACTATAATTCTAACTATAATTGATGCTTGAAAAATATAGAAACCAAGACAGTTTGTCTTGACCATGAAGTTCCTCTGCTAGTTTTTCCGGAGCTAATATTTAATGGCTTCCATAATCAACAACCCCGTTGATTCCCGGGTGGTTTGATTTTTATCAATTACCTTCCCAAGATATTTTAGTATTTCCCTATTTTTGGGTCTACCAACCCATTTACCTAGGCCTTTTGTTTTTGGTTTTTTAGAAACAGGTTCTTTCCTTTTGTCCCTAAATCCTACCTTTTCCTCCTACAGTGCTTTATTTCACCTAGACTTAGTATTTTCTCCAACTATGTGATTTAATATAATATTTAAATCCTATCATATTAAATCCATTTTTTTTCATTCTAATATTTCCTCCTAGGTATTTTTAAGATATTTTTAGTGAAGATTAATATTAAATTTAGCCACCAACAAGGCAAGAAGTGTTCTTTCCTGAATCAATCAACACTATTACCTTTCTCTTATTGATATATCCTTCTATCTTGAGAGTTTGAGGAGTGGTAATTCCTGCCTCTGCATTACAATATATATTCAAATTAATTTATTTTCTTTGTGGTTAGTTCCTGGTGTATATCCTCTTCTTTTGATGTTTCTTGTTCCTTTGCTTCCTCCTCTTCACAATCTATGTAAAGTAATTTCTTCTCAATGCACTTACGACCTATAGTGTATTTTCTATGACAACAATAACAAATCCTTTTTTTCTCCTTTTTCCTCCAATTGTTGTGGTGTCAACCTTGCAGGTTGTAGAGGGCTAGGAGCAATGAAACTTCCATATTTATAGTTGTGAGTGGTAGAACTCCTTGTTTCCATAATTTTTCTCTCAAATTTTCTTACCACCGTGAATGCCTTCTCCAATGAATCAGGATCCTAAAGGAGAAAATCATGTTGGATGTTATCCTTTAAATTCCATATGAATATATCAATATTATGCTCTTCTGGAATATTTTTTACGCTGATATTCAAGTTTTGAAAGTCCTCATTGTGGTCTACCATTGAACCCTTTTGTTTGAGATTTATCAATTGGCTAAAGAATGTTTTTCTCCTTGCATCATCATAATCTGATATAATTTCCTCCATAAAAATTAACTAGGTGACAAGTGTTTTATGAGAGAAAATCCATTGATACCATACAAATTGATTGGGTTATAAATATAAGATTGCAAGGCATACCTTTTGTGAGTGTTGCACACCATGGAGATAAAAATATTGCTCCATTTATAGTATTCATGTTATTGGATCCTTACCATGAATCTTCCTCATATTGATCTTTGGAATGTGATGGTTCTTAAACCCAACATTGGAGTTTCTAAAATCACAATTCCTATTATCCTCATCATGATTTTCATGGATTACCTTGTCACCACTGGGAACCCTTTCTTGCAACAACTTTGTCAAACTTGAATTCAAACCTTCCATATCTTCTTTCAAACCCTCCATATTATCTTACATGCCATACTTCAAACCATCCATTTCATCCTTCAAAACATCCACGATAGCTTCCATGTCAGCTTTGAAACCATCCATGTCATCTTTTATTTCATTTTTTGTTGTTCTTTTTGAGAGCTAAATTTCTTGCACTTGGTCCCGTAACTTCATCTTCATGCATCCTAGTATATATTTCTAAGCGATTAATGGGTGTGTAATTATTTTTTTTGGGAGGAATTTTATAACCCAACACTAATATATATGCTTCAATATGCCTTTGGAATCACCTCAAACTAATTTTTCAAAAAAGCCTTATGCAATTTACAAAAAAATACACACCATTTTCTTGCTTTTGGGAGCTCGTCATTGAAATGATTGTAGCAACGTAATTTCAGATCTTGAAGTTCTCAACTTGGATCATGTGGTAGCCCTATGAATATACATTCGAGCCCCACAAGTCAAACCGATATTGAAGTCATCAAAAAATAGTTATGCCCTATCTCCTACGATGACATGTTGATAGACTAGTTCGATAGAGAGAACTTGTACGGGGTGTCATGTGTACATGCTTCTACATTTGGTCCTAAAATTTATTCATGAAAAACTAAAGTCCATGAAATTTCAGCCACATCTTAGATAATTCAAATCTGATGCATGAAACAAAAGTTATGATGATTTTCCCAAGCTCACATGTTTGCGACTTAATTTTGGAGCCTGCAAAAACCATAAATTCCATAGATCATATCTCCGACATTATATCGAACCAAGATCTGAATTTTTTACAAAACTTTCACCAAGATTTCAGCTCTATGTGGTCAAAATTTCATGTTTTGAATCCTTGTATAAAAAAATATATAGTAAAAATCCTAGGATGATGTATTCGAAGAAACGAAACTCTATAATCCAATGCTTTGATACCAAATTTTATGCAAACAGCTTACAAAATAGAAGAAAAGATAGATCAATGATTTAAAAATTATCCACTTCAAGGGGGAAACCTCCTTTAAATTACATAAATGAACAATTCTTGGATGATTCAAATGACAAAACCTGATTTCTATTTATAGGAGTATAAGGGTCCACAGTATAATCAATATCAACCTAACAATAATAATGTAAGGACACAACAATAATAATAGTGAGCTTGGACGGGGGAAAATAATAACACTATGGGGACTACATAGGCAAACAAATAAAAATAAGGGAGCTACACTAACAATAACAATAAGGTGATATGCTAGTATTATAGGGACCTAACATGCGCATTATAGGAAAACCTAGATTATTGGAGCACCCAATTCATTCAAGGTTACTGACTCATGATGGTGTGGCATGTTAGTTACTTACGTGTATAAATTTTTTAGTGTAGGGAAGAGGTCCTTGAAGAGTGTGGGATATATTCATCATTGTTTTCCTATACCGAAGTTATGAGGGCATTGTTCAACTATATGGGTTAAACTTATTAATTGTTGACCTATAAGTAGTTTTGACTGGTTGTGAACATTGAGTTCCCATTGGTCCATATTAGGGTCTCGACTACATGTGTTGAGTCGACTATTGGTGGTAACTCAAATAGACATTAATTTGAGTGGATTTGGTAGGTCAATTAGATCTATTAATTTGACTAGTCATATTAACTCGATCGGATTGACTAGTTATGTTAAGAGTCATGTTAAGTTGATTATTGTGATAAGTTATCTAGTGTTGCTAAGTTGACTATCTCTCGTAAGTTAGTTATTCATGTTAAGGTAGCTCATTGTGAAATTTCTTTAAATTGCAACAACTTAAGTTTATTCTAATAAATTATTATAATTATATTTCTTTCATGAAAAATAATGAATAAATAAAACTACAATTATTTACAACAAAAATATGTTGCAAAAGTAAAATTCGAAAATGAAAAATAAATTCAAAAACATAAAATTGACATAATTATTTTGGACGGAAATGTCCCTGAAAATCCCCAAAGGGAAACCATTTAAACATATGAGGGTTTATTTTAATATTATGCGGAAAATTTTAAGAGTACAATAATCTTGATGCCCAACTAGAAATCCTCCAATAATTATGTAGAAAAAATAATATAGAGATCCCAGATCTCCTCTGCTAAATAAATCAGCCTTTTTTACCTTTCTCGAAACCGAAATTCGTTGTTCGCATTGTAGCTTGGAATTAATACTATTAGTGATAGGTAAATTTCACTTCCTGGATATTAGCTCTAAGTGAGTCACCTTTCCTCCCTCTACATCTAGAAGTGAATCCATTTCACTGTTGGAAGTTGATTCAGCCTCCAACAACTATATTCTCTCTCTTATAGAAAGTCACAAAGTGTTTTTGTCTATTTGCACCAGCTTCGATGGCCCTCTTTATAGATAATTTGAGTTTTTGTCTCCTTCCTAGAAGACACTGGAGAAACACAAGAAAACTCTGCAAAATCATGCTCTTTTATTTTTTTCTACTCCCTCTCTCTAATGCTCTCCCTCTCACTTGAACTACGCCCTCTCTGAATTTGTGAAATTCTTAGCTCAATTTTCCAAGATGACTGATGCTGTCACAATTGTGTGTCACTCCACCCCATCGAGCCATTCTTATAATCTCTTGTTAAGAATTCAGTCACCAAGATTAAATATCCATCTATGGATAATATCAATTAGACTTAATCAATATATTTCTCTTGAAAAATCTCGAACATCCTTAATTAATTAACTTTATTAACCAACTTTCCGAGGTTAAAATTAGGAAATAATTTAATTATTGTCTAATTAATTTAATTAAGGTGTTTCAATCTCACAAAATAATTTATGGGTATTGGAGATCATGTGTTCCTTGGCCTTTTAGCATGATATAAAACTATAAAAAATATCTGATGCTACCAAACATCTAGAAACTAAAACTCCATGTTAGTGAGGAAGGTGTTCTCCAATATATCCATATATTCTTTGAAATAGAAAAACTTAGCTCTCCCTAGAGGTTTTGTGAGTTTATATGTAACTTGCTTATCTGTGGAAATATGTTTTAGATGGACTAATCCATGCTACACATGATATATGATCAAATGGTACCGTATTTCTGTATGCTTCGACCTATCATGAAAAACTATATTCTGAGAGAGCTTGATGCAACTCTGATTATAATAGTAAATATTGTTCACCTCCATCTTATTACTGAACATACTCACTAGGGTCTTACCGACCAAAGTAGATTCACATGTGGGTAGGCTAGCCACCATGTACTATAATTCTACAGAGCTCAGTGACATGGAATTACGTTTCCTAGTGAAACAAGATAGAACCCCTCATCTAATGTTGAATGAACACCGATATGTGCCCTTTTGATCGACTGAATTATCTTACCAATATACATCTTTATAACCACATAAACTAACACAAAAACCTTGAGTATACCTCAACCCATACTTGATTGTGCCATGAAAATACCTCAATATATGAATCATTGTTGTCTAGTGCACTCTCTTATGTCTCACCATAAACTAACTGAGAGTTTTGATGTTGAAGCATATATCTGGCCTAGAGTTGACCATATACATGAGGGAACTGATGAGCTATCTCTATAATATTAATTCAACATCTTCAATATTTGATGTATCAATCTTCCTCCAATTTTCAATCATAGGCATATTCATAGGGCTACAATCTTACATCCTTAACCTCTTCATAATATTTGTGGTGTATCTCCCTTGACCAAGGAATATCTTCTCATCCCTCTTCCATAATTCCATGCCTAGGAAGTAGAGCATCAATCCAAAACAATTCATGTCAAACTCTACTGCCAGGTTCCTCTTATAGTCCTTTATTATCCTTGCTGACCCTGTTAGAAATAGGTCATCCACATACAAAACTATTTTGAGTGACTCACCCTCTACCATCAAATATTATAGGTCAGGATCTACGCACTCTCAAAAAATCCCATTTTCCGGAAGTAGATTTCAGTCTGACCATACAGTGCCCTCAGAGCTTGTTTTATCATGTATAGAGATATATTCAGTTTGGACACATGTGTTCCCATCTCATGTGTCTTGAAGCTCTATGGTTATTCGATGTATAATTCATCCTCTATCACCCTATTCAAGATGGTTGTCTTGAGGTCCATCCAATGAATCTTCCATTCCATATATGCTGCTAGAGATATATTAAACTAGATGGAAGTATATATGGCAACTGGAGTGAAGGTCTCCTCATCATATACTCCTTGATTTTGCACATGACCCTTTGTTATGAACCCAACCTTTTACTTCTTCACATTTACATCTACAACGTACTTCACCTTATAGATCCATCAAGATCCCACAATTTACCTATCCATAGGTATCAACACTAACCCCCAAAATTTTTTCATCATGATATAAGTATGCTCCATCACCATGGAATCCATACAAACCTTATGTTGTGTGGCCTCCGGATAGCTGGAAGCTTGAACAATCTGTGCCACCAATGCCTACTACCTACCTTGCTATGTCTTTTCCATCTCATTTGTCCTAGGTGCTCCTATTAACTCCTCCCCATCCCACAATGTCTAGTGAAATTCCCTACTGGTTCGACCACTAGCTATGGGAGGATCGTCAAACTCCTCATATTGCCTATATTGTTTTGTTTTTTATGAACTGACAGGATTTCCTACACTTGAGGTAATTCTAGTGTTTTTAATTGTACTAGGTCCCTATGACTATAATTGTTGTTATCCGTGTGGCTACCCTTGTGGATGCCCCTACTACTAGACCAATGGAGATTCTATTGCCTTAATTTTATCACCTATTGGCATCTCATGCAATATCTTGAAGAACTTTTCCTCCATAAAATTCACGTCACGTATCACGATAATATTCATGTTTTTCATAAATAAAGATCATGTATGCTTTTGAGGTTTTTATATACCCAACGAAGAGCCATTTGTCTGTAGTTTCATTCAAATTAGTGTATTTTTCCTTTAGTATATGGAAGTAAGCTACACTGCCAAATGTCCCGAAGTGACTAACTTCTGCTTTCCTCCCTTAGAATACTTGTTCTAGTGTTAGCTTCTTTGTGAGAATCCTGTTCTTGAATATACATTTTTGTGTTACATTCTCAACCCATAAAGACTTGGGCATGTCCTGGTTACATAACATAGCCTTTGCCACCATAACTATATACATGGTCTTGCTCTGCTACTCCATTGAATTTTTGATTATGTGGAGATATCCACTCTCTCCTAATTCCTTCCTTTGCAAAAAAACTCATGAAGTCATTGTATGTGTACTCTCCTCCATTATCTGTATGAATTACCTTGATATTATTTCGTTTCATATTATCCACTAGAGCTTTGAACTCTTGGAAGCAATTAAAAAGGTCATCCTTGGTATTCAAGAAATAGATTCAAGTCTTCTTCGAATAGTAATAAATGAAGGTGATGAAATGCTCATACCTTCTAAGAGATATAGTGGACATAGAGCCATAAATATCCAAGTGTATAAGTTTCAACACACCATCTGATCTATTATCACTTCATTGGAATGATGCGTTAACATATTTCCCAAGTACGCACCCCATGCACGCATCATCATGTTTCGTGTTTAATTATAAAAACCTTTTCATTATCTCCCTAATCATCTTAAGTGCTCAATGGTGTAAATTGTTGATTATCGTATGTCCTATTTCATTCAGGTTCCTCCCACTACTACTATTATCACTATTGTTGTTGCTCACTAATTCCTTTAGAGAGTCAATGTAGAACTTGGATAGTTTTTGGCTACACACTCCAATCTACCTCACCTTTTTCCAATTTCAGTGTTTGATGAACACCTTATTCCCTACAAATTTTACATCATATCCCTTATCCTCTAGCCAGGACACTGAAATTATGTTCATGCCTGGGCCATACACATGAAATTCATTTGTAATACTATTGCTTGCTCTTGACTCCATTTGAATCTTGACGGCACCTCTCCGAAATAGAGTAAATTTAATCTTGTTTCTCATTTAGATATGAAATTACGTATTCTCCTCCTTATAGCTAGAGACGTAGTCTCTAACTCTTATCATGTGAGCTGACACTCCACTATTATATGAACTAGAATCCTTATGAATTTGAGCTAGAGAGGAAAGCTATCTATGCAAATTAATCCTCCAATAGGGAAGACAATCTCATATACTACTAAATTTTGAATCTCCCTGTGACCATACTTAAGAAATCCAAAACATTTATTGAAGAAGTCTTGGGTATAAATTATGGAGAAGTCTTGGAGAAGTATTTTCTCTTTGTGTCGTATGCAGATCTGTTATTACAACCCTTGCTTCAAATCTTCAGCTCTTAGATCTATTATCGGAATCAACTAATCTACTGACTGGAATTTCTTCTTGGCAACCACACTTCTTATAAGCTCTCCTCTGAGGCCATTCTAACTTTTCTCTAAACTGGATCTGGAAATCAAACCATGTTCCACTTCAATTAACACCCCTAGCTAGGCCTACACATATATGAACTATGTGCTTTAGATATCCCTCTGAAACTTCATGATTTTCCAATATTTCACCTTTGAACTACTAATCCGATCGACAATTCTCTGATACCATTTAAAATTTCCTTAAATTGTAGCAACTAGAGTTTTTTCCTTTTGATGTGTTTCATGATAAATAAAAAATAAATTACATTCAAATTATTCACAATAAAAATATGATGTGGAATTAAAATCCAAAACTAAGAAATAGATTCACACATATAAAAAATTGACAATTATTTTGAACTAAAAGTCCTTAAAAAAACCTCGAAGGGAAAACTAGTGTAAAAAATGAGAGTTTATTTTTTTTATTATGCACCAAATTTATGGAGTAAATAATCTGGATGCCCACATGGAAATCCTCTAGCGAATATCTAGCCAAAATAATATGGATATCCTAGATATCCTCTGCTAAAAAAATTGGTCGTTTTTCCCCTAGTATAACCCCACACTAGCTACTCTCATTACAACCTAGAGCTTGCACTGTTGGTCTTGGGTAACTTGCACTTCATGGAAATTGGGTCCAAGTGAGCTTTCCTTCCTCCCTCTAACTCTTGAAGTTACTTTCTATACATTCTATAAGATGATACGACTTCCAAAAACTAAATATTCCTTCTTCGAGAAACTCACACAATATTTTTTGACTCTTTGCGCTCGCTTCTATGGCCCTCTTTGGAAATAATTTGACCTCCTATATCCTACCGAGCTGACAGAGAGACATTAGAAACCTCTCTAGAATCCTACTCTATGATTTTTTGTTGCTCCTTGTCTCTGATTCTTTTCCTCCAGCTTGAACTTTGCCCGCACTAAAGCTATGAATTGGGTAGCTTAATTTCCCAAGGTGACTGAAGCTCTAACAACTGTGTCTCTCCATACCTTCAATATTCTCCTATAATCTCTTGTTCAGACTTCAACGACCAAGAATAAATATACTTCAATGACAAACATAAATTATAATTTATCAATAGAAGTCTCTAGAGAAATATCAAACACCCTTAATTAATTAACATTAATCAACCAACTTTCCTAATTGAAACTTAGGAAATAATTTAATTACTGGCTGATTATTTTAATTAAGGTGTTTTAGAGCCATATGTCGCAAAAAAAATTTTGGGTATTGGTCATCCTGTGTTCCCTAGCCTCTTAGCACCATATGAGACTATAGAACCTATTTGATTCTACCAAAACCCATAAAATAACACTAGTTCTATTATGTTGAGTGGTGTTATGATGTTGACTACTCATGGTTGGTGGACTACTTGGGTTATGTCCAAAAGTGCTCGACAACATGAGTATAATGGTGTATTACAAAGTTAATTTCACAATATTGGGAGGAGGAAATTTATAACCCCATTTTTATAACGAGACCCTGGAGGGCAGGTTACGATAAAGTAATGCCTCCTATTTGACCTAGAGGGAGATAGGGTGGTGGGAGAGGGTTTTACAAGTCTCCCTTGGGTTCCATATGATAACAAAGCCTATTTATTAATTGTTTGCATTATTTTTTGTATATTGACATCTCACCCATCCTAGAGAGGCTATCATAGAGATCTAATCACTAGTACATATGGATTCTTGTATCATCATTGTAACTAGATATTGTTACTGTATTTTTTTCTTGGTGCTCCTTTATTTTCATTTTCATTTAAGGTCATTATATTCCATGAGATATTTTTCATTATGTATGGGAAGTAACAAAGGAGAATTCATGTATCATAATAATTATTCTTCCTAAATTGAACAATATTTTCTCAATTTCCTAAAGGAGCTACTTCTCACTTCCTTTTCTCCTTATTTAATCCTCTTTTGACATAGTAGAAGGGTACTTAAAAGAGTTAGTGTGTATTCATAAATAAAGGTTTATATAGTTTGTATTTGATGGGTCCTACTGTCAATTTTACTTGGATTTTTAAGGAGGGACTTGTGCAATATCTACATTTGGTGTTCCATTATCAATTGTGAATCTACTATTTTACATGATGTTTAGTCTAAGGGAATATCCAATGCATATATATCCATATCATTTATATATTTAATAACAAGAGGGTCGTCCATGTCTATTATTAGTTCTTTAATTACTTCTAGATCTTGTGTTGGTTTTGTCGCTTCTCCTTCAGACTTTGTAATAGTCTTAGGTTAAGACTTCTTGAGAGCTTCTATCAATATTTTGGTTAAATATATCTTACCAAAGTCTTTTTTTTTGGTGATATTCAATATAAGCAAGGGTTTCAAAAATATTTTCATTATCTAAACCTTTTCTTGAAGCTTGGTGGGGCTAGGAGTTGGAGTTGTAAGGATGTTTTTGAGGATAGGGATTAGTTAGTGGGATAATGATGTTTATAGGGTGTTCCATGAGGAAATGAACATATTCCTAACATTTTCTACACCTTTACTATATGTGGTCATAGTTCAAAGGTTGTTTCCATCGATATTCATGATAAGAAATATAAATTTAGGTAGGAAGGGGATAGGAGATGTTCATATATGCTAATATGGTATAATAACAAGTGTATGTTCCTTACTTTGTGGCTTCAAATAATTTCAGAAAGTGGCCTAGATCATTGACAATTCCTTCTGGGGTTTCCTCTTCCTACAGCTCTTTTGGTAGGGAGAAAAGGTAAACACAATCTTGAGCTATGAAAAAGGTTTAATTTTCAAGGTTGAAAATACATATTTAGAATCAAGATTAAATTATATGGATGACCATGAAAAACATGAGTTATATCTTAAATATTATAAAATATCACAGGGAAGAAACTCTTCATCTTAAGTTATACATGAATTTTCTTGATATGCCAAATAATCACAATTCAACTCCTCAATTTAAATGTCAATCCATGGTTCATACACACTTGTGAGGTGTTGTGTAATATTTGTGAAAATATAGTTATAAAACCATGTTTTGGAAATGGATCATGCTAATTCTGATAATGTGAGATCTAAAGAAGAAA
Organism: Pinus albicaulis; assembly: GCA_034641835.2. Classification (NCBI taxonomy): domain Eukaryota; kingdom Viridiplantae; phylum Streptophyta; class Pinopsida; order Pinales; family Pinaceae; genus Pinus; species Pinus albicaulis. The sequence continues at coordinate 8,793,061 of CM076574.1, forward strand.
AATAACATAAGGAAAATTCTAATTCTACTTCAAGAAAAGTTGTAAATTGAAAACAAACTAATATGATAATGAGATAGGAAGGATATGATAATGTAAATGTGCATAAATGAAATGAACATAAAATACATTTAAAACATCAAAATATTCTAATGACAAGAAGTAAAAACTATAAAGCGAGCTATTCTAGTGAAAAACTATAAAGCAAAACGAATAAAGTAAATACATGAAAGTAAATGTATTCTAGTAATGGAAGTACAATAATTGCATAAACAAAACACAAACCTTAGCAGAGGAAAAATATAATAGCCATAACATCCATAGATACAGGGGATTGAACCTCCATTATAACTCCAAAGTTTACCAAACCCTGAAGACAAATTTTCATGCAAGTTATGGCTCAGGGACAACATTTTATGTAATGAATATGTAAAATGGGACATAAAAATATCTAATTTGAAGGCCTACATCCCCCATAGAATGAGTTTCTTTCCACACCTAATGCAACAAAATAGTTTCCTTGAAATTTATTTTTATCATGTCCAATCCTCTCGCTATATTCTCCCTAGGCTGATATTGAATATTTTGAGACATTGGGGTTTTGGAGAATTAATTAAAGGAATTTCAATATAATTTCCTAATTTTTCTTAATTATATTACTGGTGTCTATAATTTTTATTTTTTTGAAATAATATCCTTAATATTTCTTGAAGAAATTTACATTGGAAATGGATAAATATATTCCTTAAATTGAAAAACTTTTAGAATTTGATTTTATGAGGGAGAAATAATCAAAGCACTTGAAACTTTAAGTTTTATTATATTCTCTAAATTTTTCTTATATATTTTTGTAAAAAATTATTTTGTCCACTTAAAATATTTATCCTTTCATGAGTTTTTTGTGTGATTTAGACAAGTATGTTCACAATCCTTACTAAAAATACCAATTCATGGTTCTAGTGAATGGGTGTGAACTGACCAAAATGGTGGATCATTATTTATTTTAAGTTTGTATGAATATTACTATAAGTGACGATAGTAAAATAATTTAACCCAATTCAAATGAATATAATCTCATGAGACATAATTATGTTTTTTTTTCCACTGAAAAAAATCGAACTTTCTATTATATATAGAGAGTCACATAGCATATGCGGAGCATTTCATAGCAACTCCATTCCCATTTTTCCAAAGGAGAATGGTTGTCTCAACTACTTTACAACACCTAAAAGTATTGTCAAAGCAGCTTGTATACAAAAGGATCAAAAAACAAAGGCACCTCCAATTATTCATCATCCCCCGGTGTAAAAAAATGAAATAAAGATGAGAAGAAGAGGGTGTAGTGCCAATAGAAGCACAAGTTTCCAATCTAAAAAAGGAAAGACCGGCAATAATAACTATCCCAGTCTCCAGAAGTTTAGAAATAGGTTTTTTAAAAATGAGGACCCGGAACACAGTTCTGGTTCATCAATAGTTAAGAGAAATTTTGTAGATTATGAGCAGCTGATTATGTACAATAAATAAATAAAACATAAATTTTAATCAAAGACCAGTTGTTCCAGAAAATGAACAGCCCCATTTTCCATCTCTGTTACTATCCAGGACTCCATATCTTGCTGAGAACCTGCTTTAGATAGGTGGTCTGCATCCCGATTCCTTTCCCTGTAAATGTGACAAACAGATATGCCACTTCTAATCTTGGATGCGGTAATTATCAAGTTTGAGGTGGAACCCAAAATACTTGAAGTTATCCTGAAGGGATTTGACATCAAAATGCAACAGTGCTTCAACCCTTCCCACATCTTCAATGGAAAGACTGGAGGTGGTAAAATTCAATTTTTGTTCATTGATTTGGAGGCCTGTAGCCTTCAGAAAGAGGTCCAAGATAGTTTTCAAAGATCGACAGTCCTCCAAACTCCCATTACAAAACAACAGAATATCGTCTACAAAGAGAAGATGAGTAATCCAGAGGTTTACCGCAAATTTTATTCCTTTAAGCTGACCCTGTCTTTTTTCTTTGTGAATCATTATGCTAATCCCCTCAGCAGCCAATAGGAACAGAAGGGGCGAGAGAGGGCAACCTTGTTTTAAGCCTTTCTCAGGATTGAAGAATGAAGTGACAACTCCATTTATCAGAATAGCAATAGAGGATGAGGTCACACAACTCATTACCCATCTGAAAAAATCATATTTGAAACAAAGATGAGTTAGCAAGAGGTGCAGATACATCCAACTTATTCTTTCATAGGCTTTTGACAAATCAATTTTGATAATAGCCCCTTTCTTCCCACTTCTCTTCAGACTATGAAGAGTTTCTTGGGCAGCTCCCATAGCTTCAAGAATCTGTCTACCATCTAGAAAACCAAATTGTTCAGGGGAGATATGTCTGGATAAGAAAGGATTTAATCTTGAGGAAATGAATTTTGCAATGATTTTATAAACATAGGTACAAAAAGAGATGCGTCGGAAGTCAGCAAAGGAGTCAGGATGGTCGGCTTTAGGGATCAGGGCTAGGAAAGTTGAGTTAAATGGCTGGTAGATAGACCCAGAGTTCCTAGACTCCTCCACAGATGAGACACAATTATGTTAATTTCAATTTCTAATGATTTGAAATCCTAATGTAAAATAACCAATGAATATTAATCAAAACATCATAACAATATTTGTTTTTTGAGTTTTTAGGACTATTCATGTAGGTGAATATGATAAAATTATTCAATCCACTTAAGTTGAATATCCTTTCATGAAATTTATATTATATGTATACAAGAATTTACAATACAATATATAAAAAAAAACAATGTTTGATACAAAATAACCAATGAGTACCAATCGAAACATGAAACAACTATCACTATAGGTAATTTGGAAAGAATGTGAATAATTGGAGTGTTGAATTTCCTTTCCCTATTCTTCTTTTTCTCATTTAAACAATACCCAATAATTTATCCTCGATGTGAATTATTTTAATTAAATCAAGCTCTCACCCTACCCCTACCCACTTGATCATAGATGACCATGTTAAAGGAAGACAATGTTGAACTAAGAAGGGGAATTCAAATTGAGGAATTGATGACTATATAATATGACATGCAGATAAAATATACATATAATTAGCTCAAAATAAGATATTTCCAACACAAATTTCTCTTATTGTGTTTTGGATTTGTTTTTTGGATCTCTATAATTGTTGTTCCATAATGGCTATGAACTGATCTTGTCGCGATAATGATACCACTAGTGTTGACCATAATATGCAATAATATGCAAGGTTGAGCTCTATGAGACATATTAGCTAGATCTAATTCTTCTCTTGAACATGGTGATTATTAAATTCCATCCTCTTTTTGGACATTGAATTTTGGAATTGATGCTTGTGTAGGTGCTAGTTCCTCATTGGAAATCTACATTGAGCTTCTAAAATTTCTAGTTGTATAGGATCCCGTAATTATATATGGGTCGTATACAAAGTGAAGGACTTTGTTTTACTTATTTTTGGGTTTCCCTTAGGTGATATTGATGTCCTTTGAAAAAAAAATCTTTTTTTCTATGAAAATTTCTACGTGTTGTTATTTTTGTAGCGACCTATAACGTGTCCTATATAAACTTGTAGGCATCCTATAAAAATTCAGGGACTTAAAATTTTCTTGTTGTTGCATATTATTTATGTCATAATTATGTCCTCCTATAAAAAAAATGAATTTCTTTTTTGAAAATTTAATATTGTGTCTTTTTTAGCAACCTATAAGGTTTCCTTATAGTAGCCTATATATACTTTATTTTCTTGGTAGCCAATTTTATTTTATTTTTATTTTAAGATTATGAAGGTTGAAAATGAAAGGATAAGGATGATAGGTGATAGGGATGATGGGTAGCTGTAGGAGTTTGTTTCATGGATTTATTGGTGCTATGTACTAATGATATCTAATATAAAAGGGAAGGGAATGATATTAGTATAAAATATTTATGTGTGCGTAAGGATAGTGTAAATAAGGTACTTAATAAGAATATAAAATGAAAAATAAGTGATTGAGTGAAGAGTGAAAAATGTATAAATTATTGGTGGAAAAAGTGCAAAGGAATGTCGATAAAAAATTTGGTTTGATTAATGGTATTTTTTTCTTACGAGGGTAGAAAAAATACATAAATAGTTTGGAAAATAATGAATTTTTTTGGCAAGGTTATGATAAAATTCGGCATAATTTTTGAAAATATGGATTACAACTATCAAACTTCTGGATTTTGGATTCCCCAGATGCTGATGTTGAATCCATTTCCACCATAAAAAAAGTATTCAAACACTCCAACATTTTGATTTTTTGAAATTGTTTTACAGGATTTCTGTAAGACAACTACCATCTAAATGAAAACTACTATCTACCACTTTAGAATTTTTGAACCTTATCTTTATAATTAATGATCTTGTTACATGCTTTTTAAAAATATATATAAATTTAACTTTTTTTTTTATGATTAATAATAATAACTTGGACCAAAGTTATAATGTAATTGATTTTTATGATAGTTTTCATTTTATCAATGTGAAATGTATGGTGAAGTGTTTGATTTATTTTATTTATATTTCTTTGTTAATTAACTATTGCATAATTTTATTTTTCAATTATAAGTAATTATAACATATATAGTGAGATTTAGAGAAATATAGAAGGTTTATATTTATGTAGCAAAATAATCTTGGCCTTTACCTTCCTCATTTCCAAAATGAAATGTTAGTTTTTGTTTAAATTCAATTTTAATTTATTTTTTCAATTTAATTAAAAAATAATGTTATTTCACTTTGAAACACAAAGTGTTCACTTTGGTTTTGGTTAGGCTCCAGTTTCCTTTACTAAAAAGATATTGAACAAAGAAGATTGTGCAGGAACTATTACAACTTTTACATCTTGGATTATAAGCTAGCCAAATTTTCTCACATATGAGAGGTAGCTTCATCCATTTTTTTTCCCTTCTTCTCACTCTAAAGGTAAAATCTAGGTGCATGATGCTAATTTTCCAAGAGACAAGACCATCTTGCAATGAAATTAAAAAATCTAGCACCATGGGGGAGATATTCCACATATAGTAGAGACGACCTACAAAGGTTACAACAAAACATGAGGTTGTGATTGATGGACATGGACTCCAGAAAGTGAGTATCATGGGGAAATATCCTACTTGTCACTGTGACACCCCTGGATAAGATCCAGTTACAAACATTTCTCTTTAAATGAATTTAGTTTAATTATGGAAAAAATATTAATATTTAGTAAAATATTTACACATTTTCTTAAAAATATATATAATTTGGAATTCAAGAAGACCGTGTTGGAAATAATGAAGTCCAAACACCAAGCACTCAGAGCAGTTCAAGAAATAATTACCTTATCCTCATGAGATAAGAAGGGCGTATCAAGGAGGAAAATGGGTTCTTTGTTTTTCTAGGAAAATAAAGCAATGGGGATTGGAAGAAAGAAGGATGTTGCTTAAGAGTATCCATAGTTGGACGGGTGTTAATCAACAAAACTCGAGTACAGACTCTGAGGTTCAGGCTCGATGGTGATCTTAATGCCTACCTCTTTTGTTCCCAAAGATTGTGGTGATCTTAATGCCTACCTCTTTTGTTTCCAAAGATTGTAGTTTATTGCTCGGTGACGAGCTCACGGGTGGGAAGAGGATGTAATCACATTTCTCAAATGTTGGGTGGACCTTGTTGTATTTTCCAATAATTACACCGTAAGATGTCACTATTTGAAAACAACTCCCCTAGCTTCCACTGTGTCCATGTTTGAGCCATTGGATCAAATGTTAAACAATTGAAATATTTTATGCCATTAGATGAAGTAAATATTTTTATATATGTAATGAACATTTTAACTAGGTCAAAATACAATAAAAAATAAAAATAATAAAACAAAATAATGAGATGATAGAAATGTTGTAATGTCATGTTTAACATTTTCACTATGTCAAATTACAAAAAATTACAAATAAAAATAAAATAAATAAAAATATTGACATAATGTAATGAATATTTTAATTAGGTCAAAATGAAATTAAAAATAAAATAAAATAAAATAATGATAAACTATAAATACAGCCCATGGTATTCATGTGGAATGTAGTTTCTTTATAGGGGGAATAAGATGGCCTAAAAAAATTTTAACTCTCGATCTAAACTAATTATTTAATAAAATTCATACATCCAAATTTATGTATTTTAAAATAAAACTAGAATTAACATAAATTAGTTTAATGAATAAAAAAATACAAGTATTTTATTATTGGAAAAACACATGGTTTTTTTTGTTATTTATTATTTAATGAAATTTTAAAAAATATGAGTGAAATTTCTAATACTAGTATAAGATGAATTCAACATTAAGAATGTGATAGAAGCAAATAATTTCATGGAAGGGTGAAGTCTACCCAACTTGGTCATAAAAACCAAGTGCATCCTTCATGCAGAAAAAAAAATAAACATGCAGAGTTCGTCATATAGAGGTATTGACTACGTTGGCCAAAATGTCTCATCAATTATGAGAAAACACATGTTACATGCAGTTAGTAACAACGAAGTTGTTCCACATCAATTACCCAATATGGATATTTTGATTTGAGGTAAAGTAAACATAATTCTCCACCCCTTATTCTCCACAATCAGTTGGCTTTGCAACATATGGTGTAATTGCTAGTTATTTTAGTATTGCACTTTGTAATTAATTCCATCTATGTTTAAAAAGATAAGGAATGTAAGTGGAATGTCATTTCTTTATTATTTACTTACAAGCGTATAAGTCAACATAGATATTTGTTTTGGAATATTGCAGAAGGGTTACTTCTTGTTTATTTACTGAAAGCTGACAAAATACAAAATGGATATCTAATCTGAAGCATCGAAAATATTTTGTTTAAAGATAATAAATAGCATGGTTCGATGTTCTAACTAACCTGTGGAAATTCTGGTTAATTTTTGGCTAAATTTCTCATTTGCTCTTTCGAGGGTTATTACTAAAAGTCTGTTTTAGAATTATTAAATGAGTGTGATATGTCACTAACCCCACCGCGACTGTTTTGGGTTCATTACAAAAATATAATAACAAATACACAAGTATAGGAACTTTATTTACAATATTCGGCCAGGACCTTACGGTCCGGGGGTTAATGGTTATGGAAATCCTAACAACTAATCGAATCTTAAAAGAAAATAATACCAGCGAATGGAAACCCTTAGCTCCGGTAGACAGGTCATCAAAATGATAGATTTCACTCACATAGTACTCAGACTTAAGACCCCAGAGAGCTCAGACTTAATATTAACTTTGTATGATAACATGTGCAGAAACTGTACCATAAAAGAAAAATAAGAAAACGAAACCAATCATGGAATCTGAGTGAATACGTATGCCAAACGTGAATTTAAAGCATAGTAATTGTTCCATTTAAACTGTGCAGTAAACTCTTGAGGGAAAAGCTCGACAGCTACAACGTAGTCAAGAAGGCTAATAAAACACAATCCTTTAGTTAAAAGAGAAAAGCTCGACAGCTACAACGTAGTCAAGAAGGCTAATAAAACACAATCCTTTAGTTAAAAGAGAAACATGATGTATGGAGAAATAATTTTTTTAATATCCATACAAATAACCGAGCACAATTCACCTGGAAGCAATTCATCCTCGCGGTGAAAAAGTCATTAAAATTTTCTATTCTATGATAAAACCCTTCATGGAAAATACAATCTTTCATAAAATAACCATGTACAAGCGTGGTGACTACACCATTCCAGAATGTAACCTGGACTGAGAAATGACAAATAGCTACGACAGAAACTTATGATAATTATGAAGAGCCTCTAGCTCACTGTGGGATATGGTTAATGCATTATATGATATTTTGCACCAAGATCGCGTAAAAACTGCGCAACGAAAGTTTGAAAATTTAAACCCTAAAATACACATGTTTAAGGAGTTTATAGGAGCCAGATATGAGAAGTATTACTTGATATCCGGCGACCTGCAAATGCACCCTTGACTTCGAACGTCGGGGTACCGTAGCCGTTGATAGCTGGGAAAATCGAAAACAAAACAAAAGAGCTCAATATCAAGGAGAATTAAGTGTATATGCAAAAATTAAATAAATAAGTATCGACGATTATATTCAAAGACGAATTCTACATCGAAAGTACCTCAGAGTGACGCCAAGCCTTCTAGTAGGATCTCTCTTAAACTATTTGAGAACATAACTGACAGAAGCTCCTCGCGTAAAACTGAGTTACAAGAGGAAAAAGAACGTTTGCGAAATTGTTCATTAAAATATAACTAGCACAACCACATTAGTAAAAACTAATGTGGTTGATATATGCCGATAGGCGTATATAAAATAGATTTACAACCACATTTACCAATGTAGTTGATATACGCCGATAGGCCTATATCGACTACCCATCACATTAATTTATATATCAATAAATAAATATTATATATAATAATTTTATTATATTAACTGAAATATATATATTGTATATTAATAAGAATATTAATATATTAAATATATTAATTATGATTAAAATCACAAAATATTTTATATATATTAATAATATTATAATAAGTATTAATAATATATATTAAAATTATTTATTAATATATTAAAAATATTAAGTATAAACATACCATAAATTAACTTGAAATATATATAATATATATTAATATAAAAATAATATTAATAATATATAATAATTTAATATTTATTTATATTTTAATATCATAGATGGTTATATTATTAATAAACCAAAAGAACTAATAATATATTAATAATATATATTATATCATAGTTGTTTATATAATTAATAATATTATAATATTACTAATAATCATTATTAATAAATATTTGAATATTTATTTATCATGATTATTAGTAATATTATAATATTATTAATATTACTAAATATATATTAAAATATTAAAATATTATTTATATATATTATGAATAATATATATAAATAATATTATAATATTAGTAATAATCATTATTAATAAATATTTTAATATTTATTAATAATATATATTAATAATATTATAATATTACTAATAATCATTATTAATAAATATTTGAATATTTATTTATAATGAATATTAGTAATATTATAATATTATTAATATTACTAAATAAATATTAAAATATTAAAATATTATTAATAATATTATAATATTACTAATAATCATTATTAATAAATATTTGAATATTTATTTATAATGATTATTGATAATATTATAATATTATTAATATATACAAAAATATTTTATATATATTATTAATATTATAATAAGTATTAATAATATATATTAAAAATATTTATTAATATATTGATAATATTAAATATATACATATTATAAATTAACTTGAAATATATATAATATTTATTAATATAAAAATAATATAAATAATATATAATATTTTAATATTTTTTTATATATTAATATCATAGATGGTTATATTATTAATAAACCAAAAGAACTAATAATATATTAATAATATATATTATATCATAGTTAGTTATATTATTAATAATATATATTAATAATATTATTATAATATTACTAATAATCATTATTAATAAATATTTGAATATTTATTTATAATATATATTAATATATTAATAATATTAAACTCAAGAGAGTAATAAACCATATGAAAAAATATTTAAAAACAAAAAACCTAAGAGATTAATAAACCCTAACAATTATTATTTTAAAGTGAAGATATTAATAAACCCAAGGGATAATTAATAATACAAACCAGATGTCATCATAAACCAAAGGTTTAAATATTATAAACCATAGGAATTGGTGAACCCAAGGGATAAATATTATAAACATAAGGGATCAATATTAAAAACACAAGAGATTAATAAACCGTAAGAATTGATATTTTAAACTTAAAAACCTAATAAATTAATAATCCATAAGAATCAGTGTTTTAAACATAAGATATTAATAAACCAACGAGATTATTAACATTATAAACCAAAAGAACTAATAAACCCAAGGGTTTAATGTTATAAAGCAAAGGGATAAATATCATAAACCTAACGGATGAATATTATAAACAATAAAGATTAATAAACCCTAAGAATTAATATTTTAAAATGAAAAATCTAAGAAATTACCAAACCCTGAGAATTAGTATTTTAAACTCAAGAGAGTAATAAACTGAATGTGCGATTAACAATATAAACCAAAAGAACTAATAAACCCAAGAGTTTAATATTATAAACCAAAGGAGTCAGTGGACCTAAGGGATAAATATTAAAAACCTAAGGTATGAATAAGGCTAAGGGCAATATTAAAAACAATAGAGATTAAAAAACCCAAGAGTTTAATACTATAAACCAAATCAATTGGTGAACCCAAGGGAAAACCATTACCTTCAGAAATTATAAACCAAAGGAATTGGTGAACCCAAGGGAATTGATTTAAACATTGAGACAATTGTTGTCACAAAGCGACGTTGGACCAACTATGACCAAGGTTGGCCATGGGTGATTTTCATATTAAGACAATATTTGTCAGAATGTGACATTTGATCATGGATGACATTGATCTATTATTCATATTATAAACCAAAATAACTAATAAACCCAAGGGTTTAATATTATAAACCAAAGGAATTGGTGAACCCAAGCGACAACCAAAACCCAACAAATTATAAACAAAAAGAAATTGGTGAACCTAAGGGAATTGATTTAAACATTGAGAGAATTGTTGTCACAATGCGACGTTGGACCAACTATGACCACGGTTGGCCATGGGTGATTTTCATATTGAGACAATATTTGTCAGAATGTCACATTTGATTATGGATGACATTGATCGATTATTCATATTATAAACCAAAAGAACTAATAAACCCAAGAGTTTAATATTATAAACCAAAGGAATTGGTGAACCCAAGGGACAACCATTACTCAACAAATTATAAACCAAAAGGAATTGGTGAACCCAAGGGAATTGATTTAAACATTGAGACCATTGTTGTCACAATGCGACATTTGATCATGGATGACATTGATTGATTATTCATATTATAAACCAAAAGAACTAATAACCCCAAGGGCTTAATATTATAAACCAAAGGAATTGGTGAACCCAAGGGATTTGATTTAAATATTGAGACAATTGTTGTCACAATGCGACGTTCGACCAACTATGACCATGGTTGGCCATGGGTGATATTCATATTGAGACAATGTTTGTCAGAATGTGACATTTGATCATGGATGACATTGATCGAATATTCATATTATAAACCAAAAGAACTAATAAACCCAAGGGTTTAATATTATAAACCAAAAGAATTGGTGAACCCAAGGGAAAACCATTACCCAACAAATATTAAAAACCTAAGGGATCAATAAGGCTAAGGGAAATATTAAAAAAAGTAGAGATTAATAAAACCTAAGGGTTTAATATTATAAACCAAAGGAATTGGTGAACCCAAGGGAAAACCATTACCCAACAAATTATAAACCAAAGGAATTGATGAACCCAAGGGAATTGATTTAAACATTGAGACAATTGTTGTCACAATGTGACGTTGGACCAACTATGACCATGGTTGGCCATGGGTGATTTTCATATTGAGACAATATTTGTCAGAATGTGACATTTGATCATGGATGACATTGATCAATTATTCATATTATAAACCAAAAGAACTAATAAACCCAAGGTTTTAATATTATAAACCAAAGGAATTGGTGAACCCAAGGGAATTGATTTAAACATTGAGACAATTGTTGTCACAATGCGACGTTGGACCAACTATGACCAAGGTTGGCCATGGGTGATTTTCATATTGAGACAATATTTGTCAGAACGAGACATTTGATCATGGATGACATTGATCGATTATTCATATTATAAACCAAAAGAACTAATAAACCCAAGGGTTTAATATTATAAACCAAAGGAATTGGTGAACCCAAGGGACAACCATCACCCAACAAATTATAAACCAAAAGAAATTGGTGAACCTAAGGGAATTTATTTAAACATTGAGAGAATTTTTGTCACAGTGCGACGTTGGACCAACTATGAGCAGGGTTGGCCATGGGAGATTTTCATATTGAGACAATATTTGTCAGAATGTCACATTTGATCATGGATGACATTGATCAATTATTCATATTACAAACCAAAAGAACTAATAAACCCAAGGGTTTAATATTATAAACCAAAGGAATTGGTGAACCCAAGGGACAACCATTACCCAACAAATTATAAACCAAAAGGAATTGGTGAACCCAAGGGAATTGATTTAAACATTGAGACCATTGTTGTCACAATGCGACATTTGGTCATGGATGACATTGATTGATTATTCATATTAGAAACCAAAAGAACTAATAACCCCAAGGGTTTAATATTATAAACCAAAGGAATTGGTGAACCCAAGGGATTTGATTTAAATACTGAGACAATTCTTGTCACAATGCGACGTTCAACCAACTATGACCATGGTTGGTCATGGGTGATATTCATATTGAGACAATGTTTGTGAGAATGTGACATTTGATCATGGATGACATTGATCGACTATTCATATTATAAACCAAAAGAACTAATAAACCCAAGGGTTTAATATTATAAACCAAAAGAATTGGTGAACCCAAGGGAAAACCATTACCCAACAAATATTAAAAACCTAAGGGATCAATAAGGCTAAAATATTAAAAAGTAAAGATTAATAAAACCAAGGGTTTAATATTATAAACCAAAGAAATTGGTGAGCAAGAGGAAACCCATTACAACAAATTATAAACCAAAGGAATTGATGAACCCAAGGGAATTGATTTAAACATTGAGACAATTGTTGTCACAATGCGATGTTGGACCAACTATGACCATGGTTGGCCATGGGTGATTTTCATATTGAGACAATATTTCTCATAATGTGTCATTTGATCATGGATGACATTGATCGATTATTCATATTATAAACAAAAAAAAACTAATAAACCTAAGGGTTTAATATTATAAACCAAAGGAATTGATTCAAACATTGAGACAATTGTTGTCACAATGCGATGTTGGACCAATTATGACCATGGTTGGCCATGGGTGATTTTCATATTGATACAATGTTTCTCATAATGTGTCATTTGATCATGGATGACATTAATCGATTATTCATATTATAAACCAAAAAAACTAATAAACCCAAGGGTTTAATATTATAAACCAAAGCAAGTGGTGAACCCAATGGAAAATCATTACCCAAAAAATTATAAACCAAATGAATTGGTGAACCCAAGGGAATTGATTTAAACATTGAGACAATTTTTATCACAATGCGACGTTCGACCAACTATGACCATGGTCGGCCATGAGTGATTTTCATATTGAGACAATATTTGTCAGAATGTGACATTTGATCATGGATGACATTGATCGATTATTCATATTATAAACCAAAAGAACTAATAAACCCAAGGGTTTAATATTATAAACCAAAGGAATTTGTGAACCCAAGGGGATTGATTTAAACATTGAGACAATTGTTCTCACAATGCGACATTTGATCATGGATGACATTGATCGATTATTCATATTATAAACCAAAAGAACTAATAACCCAAAGGGTTTAATATTATAAACCAAAAGAATTGGTGAACCCAAGGGAAAACCATTGCCCAAAAAATTATAAACCAAAGGAATTGGTGAACCCAAGGGAATTGATTTAAACATTGAGACAATTCTTGTCACAATGCGACGTTCGACCAACTATGACCATGATTGGCCATGGGTGATTTTCATATTGAGACAATGTTTGTCAGAATGTGACATTTGATCATGGATGACATTGATCGATTATTTATATTATAAACCAAAAGAACTAATAAACCCAAGGGTTTAATATTATAAACCAAAGGAATTGGTGAACCCAAGGGAAAACCATTACCGAACAAATTATAAACCAAAGGAATTGGTGAACCCAAGAGAATTCATTTAAACATTGAGACAATTGTTGTCATTATTCATATTATAAACCAAAAGAACTAATAAACCCAAGGGTTTAATATTATAAACCAAAAGAATTGGTGAACCCAAGGGAAAACCATTACCCAACAAATTATAAACCAAAGGAATTGGTGAACCTAAGGGAATTGATTTAAACATGGATGACAGTGATCGATTATTTATACTATAAACCAAAAGAACTAATAAAGACAAGGGTTTAATATTATAAACCAAAGGAATTGGTGAACCCAAGGGAATTGATTTAAACATTGAGACAATTGTTGTCACAATGCGACGCTCGACCAACTATGACCATGGTTGGCCATGAGTGATTTTCATATTGAGACAATATTTGTGAGAATGTGACATTTGATCATGGATGACATTGATCGATTATTTATATTATAAACCAAAAGAACTAATAAACCCAAGGGTTTAATATTATAAACCAAAGGAATTGATGAAGCCAAGGGAAAACCATTACCCAACAAATTATAAACCAAAGGAATTGGTGAACCCAAGGGAATTCATTTAAACATTGAGACAATTGTTGTCGCAATGCGACGTTGGACCAAGTATGACCATGGTTGGCCATGGCTGATTTCATATTCAGACAATTTGATGATGGATGACATTGATCGATTATTCATATTATAAACCAAAAGAGATAATAAACCCAAGGGTTTAATATTATAAACGAAAGGAATTTGTGAACCCAAGGGAATTGATTTAAACATTGAGACAATTGTTGTCACAATGCGACGTTGGACCAAGTATGACCATGGTTGGCTATGGCTGATTTCATATTCAGACAATTTGATGATGGATGACATTGATCGATTATTCATATTATAAACCAAAAGAGATAATAAACCCAAGGGTTTAATATTATAAACGAAAGGAATTTGTGAACCCAAGGGAATTGATTTAAACATTGAGACAATTGTTGTCACATTGCAACGTTTGACCAACTATGACCATGGTTGGCCATGAGTTATTTTCATATTGACACAATATTTGTCAGAATGTGACATTTGATCATGGATGAGATTGATCGATTATTCATATTATAAACCAAAAGAACTAATAAACCCAAGGGTTTAATATTATAAACCAAAGGAATTGGTGAACCCAAGGGGATTGATTTAAACATTGAGACAATTGTTCTCACAATGCAACATTTGATCATGGATGACATTGATCGATTATTCATATTATAAACCAAAAGAACTAATAACCCCAAGAGTTTAATATTATAAACCAAAGGAATTGGTGAACCCAAGGGAATTGATTTAAATATTGAGACAATTGTTGTCACAATGCGACGTTCGACCAACTATGACCATGGTTGGCCATGGGTGATATTCATATTGAGACAATGATTTTCAGAATGTGACGTTTGATCGTGGATGACATAAACCCAAGGGTTTAATATTATAAACCAAAAGAATTGGTGAACTCAAGGGAAACCATTATCCAACAAATTATAAACCAAAGGAATTGGTGAACCCAAGGGAATTGATTTAAACATTGAGACAATTGTTGTCAGAATGCGACGTTCGACCAACTATGACCATGGTTGGCCATGGGTGATTTTCATATTGAGACAATGTTTGTCAGAATGTGACATTTGATCATGGATGACATTGATCGACTATTTATATTATAAACCAAAAGAAGTAATAAACCTAAGGGTTTAATATTATAAACCAAAGGAATTGGTGAACCCAAGGGAATTGATTTAAACATTGAGACAATTGTTGTCAGAATGCGACGTTCGACCAACTATGACCATGGTTGGCCATGGGTGATTTTCATATTGAGACAATGTCTGTCAGAATGTGACAATTGATCATGGATGACATTGATCGATTATTTATATTATAAACCAAAAGAGCTAATAAACCCAAGGGTTTAATACTATAAACTAAAGGAATTGGTGAACCCAAGGGAAAACCATTACCCAACAAATTATAAACCAAAGGAATTGGTGAACCCAAGGGAATTCATTTAAACATGGATGACATTGATAGATTATTTATATTATAAACCAAAAGAAGTAATAAACACAAGGATTTAATATTAATAATATTAAAAATAATATTCTTATTCTTATTCAAATTAATTAATATTAATAATAAAACTTATTTATTTATTAATATTAGTATATTCCTACATATTAATTATTTAATATCAAATACTAATACAAATTATTATTAGAGTAATAAATATATAACAAAGTATAATAATAGTTAATGTATTATTATTATTAACTTTAATATTAATATTGATAATATTAATTAATACTAATATCAATAACATTTAATTAATATTAAGAGTGACATTAATATTAATATTTGTTAATAGTGGGTAACATTAATTTTAATGCTAATATCAAAATATATTATATGCCTTTGTAAATTTTTAATAATATTATGATTAATAATTTTAATTATTAAATAAGGTTGATTATAGCTTAAAAAAAAATAAAAATAAAAATGCACTCCTAAGTTTGTGAAAAGTATAGATAAACTTACAAAACCTCTATAAATCAAATTGCCATTATTCTATTTATTCCAAAGATAGTTGCTACTAATCAAATATCCATGAAATTTGTACAAGTCAATATCTAATATCTAGATATTATATTGATTCCTTATCTATATTTTTTATTTTTGAAATCAATATTTAATGGTGTTTGGAAATGATTAAATTTATTTGATATTACTGATTGAACTTTCTACATATTATACATATCATTTATAAATAAAATATAATTTTATAATAAAAATAAAAAATTATATATGAAAAATAAAATGTCATTAATTTATTTTTTTCTCATAAAAAAATAAATAATTTAAAATTTTATGTATTTAAAATAAAAATAGAAAAAAATATTTAAATAAACCTAAGTGTATTAAAAAAAAAAAAACAAATATACCTTCTTATTTTTTATATTATATTTTTATTTATATAGAGATCTTTATTAATATTTTAATTTTTTTTTAAGTGTAGATATTAAATTTATTAGAATCTCAAATTTACTAGAATCATTGAGAGTAAAAAAAATAAATAAAAAAACACATTATATTAACAAATTAAAATTATCCTATAATTAATTTGATTATTTCATTTTTTTATATTTAATTAAACTACAATATCAAAAATAAATATAAAATTTGAAAATAAATTTAAATAAATTACAATTATGTGAATATTAAAATTAATAAATTGAAACACTATAATAGTAAATCAAAATTATTTTATTAATATATTTTTATTATTTATTTTAATATTTAATTAATTAAAGTTTCAAAATAAATATAAAAGATAAACATATTAAAACTATTTTAATAATATATTTTATAAACATCTTTTTAATTTGATACACAATTTCATAATTGAAAAAAGTAAATAGATATTAAAATAAATGAATTAGACCATCAAAACATAAGACTTAACATTGAGCTTAGTTTTAAGTGATAATTAGTTTGAGTGTAAAATTTGAACTTACATATTTTAGTTTATATGTAGAATTTTATATTTATAAATTGAAGTAGGCTCGTTGGACAAAGGCAAAAGCGAAACAATTAACTCACGTAAATTAAAAAATGATAAACATAAATATACAAAGACAGATAGGTTATTGTGTTCAATAAATGATCTAATTTTAATAATTTAACACATGGTATAATAGATCAAATTAAACTAAATTAGTACAGTACATAAATTACAAGAAAATATACCACAACACGTTAATGGAGGAGCAAATATTGACACATTATAAATTATACCACTGTATAGAGAAACAAATCTTAACACATTATAAATGTATATATAGATTAAACTACACTAAAACTAAAGTACAATACTTGGTAAGGATAGATGGGATAATCTAAAGAAGACAGAGTAGAAATGTACAAAAAAATACTATCATAAAATTGCACAATATACTTAAAAAATACTATCTTATTATATATTTTTAAGTTAAATAATTTTAAAACTAAGATATCTTTTAAAATATGAAATTTATTTTATAGAATTAAATCTCATTTTTTTTTAAATAAAAAATAATTTTTTAAATTAATAGTTGATTGGGAATTTTAAATTAAATTAATAATTCAATCTAAGTTGATTGGGATGTTTACACATATTTTTTAAATTAAGAAAAAAAATCAATACATATTGTTCTAAAAGATAGTTATTTCTACATTAGAATATAAATTGGGTTATTATTAAAATATACATAAAATTAATAATAAATATTATTTAATTAAAAAAAAATGTAAAAAAAAATACTATCATAAAACTGCACAATATACTTAAAAAATACTATCTTATTATATTTTTTTAAGTTAAATAATTTTAAAACTAAGATATCTTTTAAAATATAAAATTTATTTTATAGAATTAAATCTCATTTTTTTTAAATAAAAAATAATTTTTTAAATTAATAGTTGATTGCGATTTTTTTAATTAAATTAATAATTCAATCTAACTATAATATTAACTATAATTAATTAAAGAGATTTTCCATGTTCACGTGAGTTATTAAAATTATTATGTATATTTAATAAAAATTTTATTTTTTTTATAATGCATAAGAAAAAAATGTGTATTTTATTTATACAATATTTAAACTATAGTATATGTAAATATTGTATGTAAATATTATAAATCAAATATATGCATTCTTTCTTTATATAACATTATATTTACTATTATAACCTTACATAATTCATTCATGACATTTACACTTACATTTACATGGACCAAAGCCACTAAGGATAATTCTCAAAAATTGAATACAACTTTATCTTAAATATCATTATACATTATATTTCACTAGCTACTCTCCATTTGATAGACAATTATAACATGTGTAGGTAGTATTTTTCATTGAAGTGATGGAAGGCATATGATGTAATTCATTACGGTGGTCAATGGATATGATGTCATCTTGTTGTTAATTCATGAGTGGAAAAATAAACATTATGATATTACTATGAAAGACTTGGAACATAATTCATGACATTTACACTATCTCTATTATTAGACTCCATTCACATCGACCATAGGTATTAAGAACTGTTCTAGAAAATTGAACACAACTTTATCTTCAGATATCACTATACATTAAATTTCCCTAGCTACACTCTTCGCGATAAACAATTAAAACATGTATAAGTAGCACTTTTCATTAAGGTGATGACAGCCCTATGATGGTGACTGGCTTGATGAGTAGCAACGACAAGTGAAGAGTAGTGATTATGCGCACCGGGACAATCACCTCAAAGTGACCCATTAACAAAAGCAGGAATATAAATGATTTTATGCGTTGCTAATAGATTTCATACATAAAATTTTTTATTAATGCTATGAAACGATCAATGGATATACATAGACTGATATTTATTATTTCTAATGATTATAACAATACTCTACCTGCAAGAAAGAAAGAAATACGGGCCCACGAGCAACATCTGTATGTATGCATAGAGGGAGGGGATCACACCGGCTCCCTCTGGTGTGAGAAAGTGTGTTTCGTTGATGAGCCAAGAAAATCAAATATGTGACTTTCCATTGGGTTTGAAACAAAATGTAGATATTCAAAATTGCCAAATACAATTACATTTGAAATTAATTGTACATATTCAAAATTGCAAAAACCTAAATATGCCATATTTTCTATATTTGTTTAATGCCCTTTTCATATTTTTTTGAATTCGAAGAGGTGTGTTGAGGGCGTTTCATAAGCCAGGTGCCACGTTGTTGTGGTTGATAGTTAGGATTTTAATGCCATGAATATACAAGTTTTTATAATTTTTTGAATACTGACTGGAGGGCGTGCGTTTCAAAAGTTTATGTGCCACGTTGCCAAACAACAATAGATGATGGAGTACTGAGACGTTTAGTGATCCAATGAAGCTTTTAAGACTGAAACCACGTTTTAAAATAGGTTATGCATGTAGTGAGAGGAAACGTTTTACAAAACCACTTTAATGAATTTAATCTAATTTTAACTAGCACAACCAGGCACTAAGCTAGCAAGAACACTTCCACAAATGATTATCCAGATCAGTAATAGAACCAGCACCTGTTTAAATCTTTTAAACAAAAGACAAATACCGACAGAAAACCAGCGTCTAACACAAAGCTTCATTCAAATAAACGCAGATCCACTAGAAAACCACCGCCTATTCATAGCTTCACATGGAGGCATAACACAGCAGAAAACCGCCTTGCGTTTAAATCTTGAAAGAACGTCAAAAGAAAACCGTTCAGAGAGAAACAGTAAACTGGCGAAACAATGGAATTGAAGCTCACCTCAGCGGCCAGATATTCAAGAATGGCAGCAAGGTAAACGGGAGCTCCTCCTCCGACACGCTCGGCATACTTTCCTGCCTTTAGAAACCTGGCAATACGCCCGACGGGGAACTGCAAAACATGCAGGATAACCCGAACAATCTTCCGCCGGAGCCGAGAGATCTACGCACCGGCGCCCAGACACGATCTCCAGCAACACGATGCCCAAGCTGTAAATATCGCTTTTGCTGCTCACAGTCGTTTCCATAAGCCATTAAGGCGCGATGTAGCCTGGGGTGCCTCTCATCCCGGTCGGAACTCAGCAGCCATGGCTGGCTCGGCCTTCTAGCATTCGGCTCACAGCACTAGCCTCCGGTCTTGTGGCAGGATCCTCCTGCATACACCAAAGTGCCACCATAACAGCTTTCTTCACTTCATGCTCCTCCGGTAATCCATGCACCTCCAAACGAGGATCCACGATTTCCATTAAACTCTCCTCCTGAAACCTCTGAATGGTCGCAGCAGGAAGATAAAAATCTTCCGCCGGAACCGAGAGATCTATGCACCGGCGCCCAGACACGATCTGCAGGTGTAAGAACGCTTCAGCCAGGTGTAAGAACGCTTCATCCAGATGTCCCCGGTGGCTACAACCCCGTCCCCCTCCTCAACGTTCACGAGAGGCATGAGGCCGTTCTGATGCCTTCACCGCCAAGTGTATACCCAGTTTCAACACTTGGAGATGATTTAATGTTTCGGTTTCCTTCTAGTTGTTAATCTTGATAGGTGGCGGTCAGCAAATGGCACAGTAAATTTTTAATCAAGATTTGTAAAAAATTAATTTAAGTACGATTTAAACACGTGATTTAGATATGCAAGGAAGTTAGTGGGGTAGATTTCATCCATGGATTGAGTGGCGACGACCAGAATATACCGGCATCTTCCAATCCTGACCATCAGATCAAAAAAATTAATTAGTCTAATCACAAAACATGCTCCTTCCGATAGGGGGTTACGCCTATCGGCGTAATAAATAAAAATTATAACAACAAATTTGAAGACAAGAATGATGGTGGTAACCTGTAGCAGTAGAGAAGACTGTCACTTAGGTCTTATGTCACATTCTCTTACAAAACATGAGAATATCACCAGAACCGAACTGAAGGATATCACCAGGCAACAGTGCCGAGGAGCAGCGCCATGTAGTAGAGATGAAGGGGTGACGCCAAGTTGTAGAGAAGAAGGACACAGGATTCCAAGCAAGTGAGTGAACCGAGGGATGGTAATGTAGGTTTTGATTACCATAACCATCCCAAAATGACTCACCATTGTTAGATCTAGGGTCCTGCCATCAATGTATGAGATCACTCCAGAGGGTCGTTCTTCAACTAACATTTCTGGCCCTCAAGACCATCCAAAAGTTTTGACAGGGTTGCGTTAACTCTGTTGGATACCAGTCGAGGAGGTGAACTTGTGTAAGTGGTGGAAATGGTAACAAGTCCCAAGGCCATATTAATAATCAGTCGTACCATAATAAAGACGAAGATCTCCATACAATGACATACTTATGTTTGATAACAATAACGTGGTACCATACGGATATATGACGAGATACTTAACATGTCTATGTTATTTTATAACCCATAAGAAGGTACTGTGCAGATGGATGTATACATTGGAACATTATAAAATCATAACCATGTACTATCTAAACTAATGGATTCAGTGTAATGTGTATATATATGTATATATTTTTCGTTTATTTAATTGCATGTGTATATAATTTTTTTTGATGGTTTGTAGGTCACAAGTGTACCATATAAAAGTTTCCACACTATGTCCTAATTGGGCACTAATCTTACTGATAAGTGTGTTGAATTGTGCATAGTGGGAACTTAAAAGTGAAGGAGTAATGAGTCGCGATGAGAAGGGGAGTCGGAGGAAATTTTTCCACCAGGTTAATAGGTGACATGTGAAATCTAGAAACACACCCGAGGATGTGGGTGGAACTTTGTGCAGAAAAGAAACATTAGAAAAGTAGAATACCTGACACTTGAAACAATTGCAATAAGAGATGTTTTGATTAAGGACATATCTGGAAATATTGATGCGAGAGCACGAGAGAATCTTGAAAAGCCTTTGAGATAGGAAAAATTATAGAACTTATCAACCTAGTCTTGAGCATGGAACCCACGAAGAAGGGGAATAGTGAGAAGTTATGGAATGTAATTGAGAAGGAAGCGATTCACAGATAAGTAATTAAAACAGAGGCGATAGAAGGAGAATTAGGTTATGCTTTAGAGCAAAGGAAAACAAAGAAACAAAAAATGGAGGTGTAGGGAGAATTTTGAAATATAAAGCCTGATTTTTTTGACAAAGTCTTGGATTAGCAATATGAATAAATATTTCTAGGCTTAAGAATACAAAAATGACCTTAAGGCCAGGCTAGATATTTATCGTCTTCAAGTAAAATCCTCCTTATGGTGGGAAGAGGTCAAATCAGAACAACGCATAGAAGAAATAATTATCACCTGGGATGAATTTCAAAAGAACTTTAGAAACAAGTATCTAATGGAGCGCTTTTACGATGAGAAGGCTAAATAATTCAATGACTTAAGACTAGGGAAGTTAACCATGGATGAGTACATAAAAAAATTTACTTCTTTATTACAATATGTGCCTTTTCTTCGGGAAGAGAAAGCTGAAGTACAACGCTTTCTGAGTATTATACCAACATTCATGAAGGAGAGAATAGAGTTTGGAAGTCCAAAAACCATGGAAAAAGAAATCCGAAAGGCACAAATGTGTTAGCAACAAACAAAACAAAAAGGAGACACTAGTAAAAATTGGTCTCATAGGAAAGGATAATAGAATTTCCAAAATCTAAGAAGTGAAAAATGTGCAAATTTAAGGAATTCCGAAGGAAATATGCCTAGTAACCATTCTATAAAGAATCAGAAAAAGTGTAAATGGCAAGATAAAAACAAAACTATGGAAGAATCTAGTAATTCAGAGCCTATCTAGGCACAAAATCCCCCTCTATAATGTTTGGGTTGCAAAAAATCCCACCATTATAAAAATTGTCCCGATCAAGCCATATGAGAGCAAGCTGCTAACATTCAAGAACCATGTAATGTTGGGGAGGTGGCTAGAAGAATGCACATAATCAATACAACATTGGAATATCGAGAAGCAGAATACCAACCCAATATAATTGAATTAGAAGTTAAGATATTTAATCAATCAGTATCTATTTTAGTAGACCCAAGGGACAACTTAAGCTATTTCAACCCTAAAATTGTTGAAAAATGTGACCTTCAGACCCAAAAATTTAAACAGTTGTGGCTAATACAATTAGCCATTGGAACAAAAATAAGAGTGGTTGTTAAGCTGTCCGACTTCCCTCTCAGTGAAGACAATAAACTGATCACAATTGATTTAGATATTATGACGTTAGCATCCTATGATATAATCATAGGGATTCACCGGCTAGAAGGACATTGCTCCTTAGTAAACTCTAAGGAAAAATAAATGATTTATTTTACAGAAAATGGATCCAGGAAAGAAATTTAGGGGGTTAAGAACCCTATAAAGTTACGCCCCATTACTACTTCTCAGTTCGGTAAAAGCATGATAAAGGGACGTTTTATTTATGTTTTTCAGGTGGGATATAGTGATTTCAACGACAAAATGACATCACTAGAAGACATTCTTGTGAGTTCAAAAATTTCCAGATGTATTCCCCAAAAGTATTCCATGGTTGCCTCCAAAAAACGAAATTGACTTTACAATTGAACTCATATGAGCATACTTGAGTTAACAGAGCTTAAGATGTAGCTACAGGAATTACTTGACAAGGGATATATTAGCCCTTGAGTGTCGTCATGGGTAGCACTGGTGCTATTATTTTGGAAGAAATATGGAACACTTAGACTCGGTATCAATTATAAGAAATTGAAAAAGTTAACCATAATGAATAAATACCCTTCACCCCAGATTGATGATCTTTTTTATCAAGCCAAGGGTGCTACAGGTTTATCCAAGTTCAATTTATGATCTGGCTATCCTCAGATCAGAGTGAAGGATGAGGATGTCTATAAAAATACTCTTAGAAAACCCTATAAAAATTATGAATTTTTTTTTCACCATTTGGGATTACCAATGCACCGTTGACTTTTATGATCCTTATGCATGGAATTTTCCATCCATATCTAGATAATTTTATTTTAATATTTATATATGATATCCTTATTTAATCTAATAAATTTAAGGAGCATGAAGAACATGTTCTGATAGTGTTACAAAAATTGAGGGACCATTAGCTATGCACTAAATTTATCAAGTGTGACTTTTATAAGGATCAAATTGAGTATTTGGGTTATGTGATCTCATTTGAGGGTATAATTGTGGACTCGAAGAAAATCACAACAATCATAAGGTGGTATGTTCCTAAAAATGTTGTTGACATTCGGTCTTTAATGGGATTGGCGGGGTGCTAGCATCGATTTCTAAAAGAAGTTTCTATAATTTCTTACCGCATAACATCCTTACAAAATAAAGGACTAATATTTAAATGGAATGCATAATTTCAGCGTAGTTTTGATCAATTAAAGAGCTTTCTAGCCACAACTCTAGTACTAAATGTTGCTAATATAGAAAAGGAATTTGTGGTATGCAATGATGCATTTCAAGAAGGAGTGAGAGGAGTCCTCATGTATGAAGGCAAGCTGATAGCATATGAATCGTGTAAACGAAAAAGAGCATGAGCAGAAATATTCTCATTAGGGAAATTTTCAGGTTTAAAATGGGCCTCCTAAGCAAGCTATAAAATAATAGTGGAAATCATAAAATAATATTAGATTACATCATCAAATTTTAGAGGGAAAAAGAATAAAATAATAAAAGTATTTTTTCGACTCTTATTTTCAACTTATCTCCTTAAGTTTTTTATGCAAATTTCAAGGAGAAATACTCGTTGGATGCAAATTTAATTTCCCATACAAGGATTACCCATGTTGCATACTTTTGATGGACCCTGCTACACAAAAAATGAGAAGTACATGAAAAACGTGATTGCAATCACGTTTTTCCATGTATTTCTCATTTTTCATGTAGGAGGGTCGATCGAAAATATGCAACATGGGTACTCCTTGGATGATAAATTAAATTTTTCATCCAACGATTACTCCCGCTCAAAATTTGAGTAAAAAATTAGGGAGATAAGTTCAAAATACAAGTTGAAAAAGTAGTTTTATTATTTTATTATTTTCTTTTCTTTTAACTTTTTTACCCCAAAAATGTTGAATCATCCCCCATGGTTTCCATCATCATCTTGAATCCTATTCATTCTGATAAAGTCTATTTTTGTTGTACATTTTTCTTAGGAGGGCCATTTTATACCTCAAAATTCCCCTAATCCATATGATCTAGAATTTATGGTCGTGGTATATGCCTTGAAAGTTTGGCACCACTATTTATTGGGAAATAAGTTCTTGTTGTTAACTAACCATATAAGTTTAATCAGCTTCTTTAAACAACAAAATTTGAATGCACGACAAGCAAGGTGGGCTGCGTTTTTGAGTGAATTTTATTCTGATATAAGGCATCTAAAAGGTAAGGAAAACCATGTAGTTGATACTTTAAACAGAATGGTGAAATTTTTGTATGAAATTAAATCCCACAATATTGAATTATATGAATCAAAAAAACTAAAAGAAGTTTCTCGTAAAGATCTAGAATATGATTTTATGTGGAAGCAAGTTAAGCAAGCAAAAAATGCGGGAAATAAAAATGAGTATGCCATAAATAATAAAGAATTAATACTTTAAAAGGGAGAGTTTATGTTCCTAATTAGATTTATATTAAAAAATCATATTGGATGAACTTCATCGTAGTATGTATGCTACCCATCCTCAGTATGAATAATTGTTTTCAACAATTAGGAAATATTACTTTTTTATAGGAATGAGGAAAGATATAACTTGTTATTTATCGAGCTGTATGGAGTGTCAACTATTTAAGGTGGAGCACAAACACCATGTTGGTTTTCTTCAACCTCTTCCCATCTCTAAGTGGAAATCAGAGATGATAATTTTTGAATTCATAATAGGATTACCAAAAACAAAAAAAAAACATGACTCCATCATGATAGTGCTTGATAAACAGAGTAAGTATGCACATTTTTTTCCTTTTAAACCCACTTATAAAATTGTGGAAATTGCATATTTATTCATAAGAGAGATATTTTGATTGCAGGGCATGCCAAAAAATAGTAATCTCATATAGGGACGTGAAGTTTAGTTTTGCATTCCATAAATCTGTCTTCGTAGGATTGGGTACCCAGTTTCAATTCAACACCTCTTACCATGCTCAAACAGATGGGCAGACTGAGTGAGTGAATCAAGTGGTAGAATATATGTTTTGAATGTATGTAATGCAATGACCAACTAAATGGGAAGAGTATTTACACTTATTTGAATTCTCTTACAATAATAGCTACCATGGATCATTAAATATGAGCCCGTAAAATATATTGTATGGTAGAAGTGTCAAACTCTCTCTAGCTAGAGAATTACAGAAGAAAATATGATTCTAGGACCTCACAACTTGTCAGAAATGAAGCAAGAAGTTAGGAGGGTCAGGTAGAATTGGAAGGCTTCCCAGGAAAGACAAAAAATCTATGCAGACAAGAAACTAACCTTTAAATAATTTTAGGTGGGAGATCATGTTTATGTTATAATTAAACCCAAGAGGAGCACCTTACGACGAGGTGGGTGTAATGATTTGGCACCTTTCTACTGTGGACCATTCCAGGTGTTGGAAATAATAGGCCCTGTACCTTACTAACTTTCTCTTCCTAGTAATACAAAGTTAATAATGTCTTTCATGTTTCCCTACTAAAGAAATATGTGTAATATTTGAGACATGTAATTAACTGGCTACAACTTAAAGTATGTTTATATGAGGATGCAACATGAATCTGTTAAAATTCCTTAAAATTCTAACAAGTAAACTAATTATGACTCAATGGTGTTTGACATGTCCAACTAGATGGGGAGTTCCTAGTAGAACCTATACGCATCTTTCATCAGAGAGAATAAATTTTGTGGAAATGAGCTATCTTCCAGGTTAAGGTGCGGTGAAAGAACTTTAGCTTCGAAGAAGCCACATGGGAAGAATAGGACTTCATGAGACAAGATTATCTGGAATTTTTCCAAAGCCAGGAATAAACATCGAGGATGGTGTTTTTCCCTAGGGGGGATATGTGACACCCAGGGATAAGATCCACTTACAAACATTTATCTTTAAATGCATTTAGTTTCATTGTAGTAAAAATTGTTAAGATTCAATAAAAACTTCAGACATTTTCTTAAGAAAAATATAATGATTTCTTTTATTTTTTAATATTAAAATTTGGAATTCAAGAAGACTCTCTGGGAAATAATGAATTCCAAACACTGAGAAGTTAGAGCATTTCAAGAAACAGTTACCTTATACTCATGAGATAAGATGGGAATCTTAGGGAGGAAAATGAGTTTTGTGTTTTCTAGGAAAAGAAAGGAATGAGGTCTGGAAGAAAGTGGGACATTGCTTAAGAGTAACCAAAGCTAGATGGGTGCGAGTGGAACTCGAGTACAAACTGACAGGTTTAGGTTAGACGGTGGTCTTGATGGCTACCTCTTTTGTTTCCAAAGATTGCAGTATATTTCTTGGTGAGGAGCTCAGGGGTGAGAAGAGGATATAATCACCCTTCTCAAAGGTTGGGTGGACCAGAATAATATTGTGGTATTTTCCAATAAGTATTTTAGTATTTCACTTCATGATTAGTTCCATCTATGTCTAAAAGGACAAGGAATCTGGGTGGAATGTCATTTCTTTATTATTTACTTATAGTTGTATAAGTTAACATAGATGTTTGTTTTGGAATATTGTAGAAAGGTTACTTCTTTTTTATTTAATAAAAGTTGAAAAAAGACAAGATGGATATCTAATATGAAGCATCGAATGTGAGAATAATCTAGATCATGCAGAAATAGATTTAGTTTGAACGAGAGTGTTTATTTAGAAATTGGTTCCATGTATTTAGGTTTGTTTCCTCTTCTTCAGGAAGATTAGGTGAGTGCAATCTGCTATATAAGTGTGATGTAATCGTGCAGTTGAATTCAATGATTTCAGTGAGATTTGTCTCACAATTCTATGTTGTATTGTGTGTATTTTAAGTTGGTATCGGAGCTTTAGCTGTGTTTGGGTATTAGAGTGAGCTCTGGCTCATCCACTTTCGAAACCCATCGGAAGGCTAGGCCAATCTTGTTCTCCGAGTTGCAGTCGGTCAGAGTTGAAGGCGCTGACCATCCCCTAATCGGATCTAAATATGTTGGCACTGCATCGAAAGGATTGGTAACTGTTGCAGTGTGCTGTCCATCCCCTCTGCGTGAAGTTAAGTACAGGTTTGTGCCAGCGTGAAGCATGCTGCGTGTCCACCAATTCGTTCGTGCCACATCGTGTCCAGCAAAGACCACTGCGTGAATTTCACATACTTCTGCCAGCGCGGGGTTTGTGAACCTCCAGCCTGTTGTTCGTGTCAGCGCGTGGAGTTTTTTTTTGAAGATTGCGTGCGGTTTTTATTTAAGTTTTTGGGTGTGGATTTATCCCAGCCCTCTCATTTAACAAGCTCTCTATCAAGTATTCATACATCCTTTTAAATGCGTTGTCTTGCTGTTCAAATGAGTGGAGTAGACTCATCATATATAAATGATCGCTTTTAATTTGGTAAGAGCAGAACCGTTACCACAAAGGTTTTTTTTATATACCGGGTTTGTTTTTAATGCAACAAGGGTTTGTGCTTGATATGCACATGAACCACCAACACTACAGGCTGATTTCTTCCTTCTCAATTGGAATATATTTCAATTGCCATCTTAACTTGCAGTCTAAGTTGTGACTTGCATGTTTTTTATCATTGTAGTGGATTTCGCAATTGAATTTGTTTTTTTTTGCTCTTGAAAACCATGGATAATCCTCTTGCTGATTCATATTTAAATGAATCCACCAAACTCGATGGTGAAAATTATGTAAATTGGAAATTTAAGCTGATCACAGTACTGGAGGCATACAATCTCTGGACAATTGTTAAAGGTGACGAGCCCAAGCCTACACCTCCTTCTGCAAGTCCAGATTGGGATAAGCGAGAAATGAAAGCAAAGGTGCTGCTACACATGTCAGTGAAGGACAATATTATTCGTCACATTCGGGACTGTGAAACTTCCAAGGCAACATGGGACACTCTCAAAGGTTTGTATGAAACTACTAATTCAAACCGTATTTTATTTTTAAAAACAAAGCTGCTATCTATCAAAATGGAAGCCAATGAAAGCATTAGCAACTTTGTTTCCCGAATTAAAGACTTGAGTGATAAGCTTGGTGATATTGGTGAAAAAATGTCTAGTACTGACTTGGTAACTGTTGCTTTAAAGGGGTTAGTCCCAGACTATAAAGTCTTTATTTCAGCTCTCTCAGCTAGACCAACACCTCCTACATTTGAAGAATTGGCTGGAATTCTTCTTCAAGAAGAAGAGCGAATGAAAAATTTTGAACTGGAGTCAAATGGTTCTGATTTGGCTTTGACTGCAAGAGGTAAAAGATCATTCCGAGGGAGACCATGGGACAGGAACAGAGGCCGTTTTCAAGCAAAACAGAAAGGTATGACACCTCCTGATTCTTATGTTAAGAGGAACATTGAATGTGATTATTGTGGAAAACCTGGACATCTAGCTAAAGATTGCTTTAGAAGAAAGAATCATGAATCAAATCAAAGACATAGGAGGCATAATGGAAATTTCATAAATAGAGACACTTCAGTTACTGATGGATTCAAAAATCTTAAGTTGTTTCTTTCTGACGCTGCACTGTCTGCTGAAACTGATGATGAGAATGCTTGGTTCATAGATTCTGGTGCATCGACACATATGACTTGTAATAAAGAATGGTATGATAAATATTATGAGAAATCTGATGGCACACACATTTACCTAGGAGATGACAGGTCACTTAAATTCCAAGGCTATGGCATAATAAATGTGTACTTACCTAATGGAAAAATGAGACAGATTCATGATGTGATGTATGTACCTTCTCTCAAAAAGAATTTGATATATGTTTCCACTATCACTGATAATCATTTAAAAGTGGAATTTGGTAAATTGGGGTGTATTGTGAAAGATGTTCAGGACCACTACAGGGTTGTTTCTACAGGTACCAGGGTTGGAGGATTATATAAATTGGATGTGACGGTGAAGCGCCATGTTGCATTGACATCCAAAGAGACATCAACAACAGAGTTATGGCATCACAGGTATGGGCACCTAAATTACAATGATTTATCGTTGTTGCAAAGAAAATAAATGGTTGAAGGTCTTCCTGTTATGAAGTGTGAACATTTACCATGTGAAGCTTGTGCACTTGGTAAGCAGCATAGAGAAGAGTTTCCCATTCATACTGAGAAACGACAATATGATATACTTGAATTAATTCACACTGATGTATGTGGACCTATGCAAACTAGGTCTCTTGGTGGTGCTTCATACTTTGTTATTTTTATTGATGATAGATCTAGGTATACCTGGGTCTATTTCATTCGAAGGAAAAGTGATATATTTGAGTATTTTAAAGAGTTTCGAACTATGGTTGAAAAACAAACAGGTAAGTACATTAAAATACTCAGTTCTGATCAAGGGGGTGAATATAAGTCAGGCACATTTAACAGCTATTGTAAATCTAATGGGATCCAACAACAGTTCATAGTACCTCATACCCCTCAGCAAAATGGTGTTGCTGAGAGATGGAATAAAACACTGGTGGAGTGTGCTCACAGTATGCTTCAAGGTAAGAACATCTCTAATGGTTTCTGGGCAGAAACCATTAATACTGCTGTTTATTTGAAGAATCGATGTCCCACTAAGAAATTAGTTTTTCAAACTCCTTTTGAGGTTCTTCATGGTTATAAACCTGATGTCAATCATTTAAGAGTCTTTGGATGTACTTCCTTTGAACATATTCCTAAGGCTAACAGAAGAAAGCTTGATGCAAAGTCAATCAAGTGTTTTTTTATTGGGTATTGTACAGATCAGAAAGCATATAAATTGTTTGATCCAAGATCACATAAATTGTTTGCAAGTCGAGATGTGGTGTTTCATGAGCAGGCTGATAAATGTGATACAAATAATGATGCATGGCATATATATAATGATGCTCATGTCAAACTTGATACTTTGATTAAACAGGAACAGGAACAGGTATAGGTACAGGTTCAAGATCAGGATGAGAGCAGTATGAGCACATCCAGCAGCAGTGAGTCATCACAAGAGGGAGATTCACCTCAAAGCCGAAGAATCATGGATGGAACTCCAACAGGTACTGTAGCACCAAGAAGATCAACCCGACAAACCCAGCTTCCTGCAAGGTATAGAGATTATGCCTTGATGTCTAATATCATGAATGTTGTAGAACCAGTTGATTATGAACAAGCTAAAGAACATGAACAATGGAGAAATGCTATGAATGATGAATATGCCTCTCTTATGAAAAATCAAACATGGGAATTAGTGGAACTTCCTAAAAACAAAGTTCCAATTGGAAGCAAATGGTTGTATAAATCTAAATTTAAAGCAGATGGTAGCATTGATAAATTTAAGGCAAGATTAGTTGCAAAAGGATATGCTCAACAGGGGGGAATTGATTATGAAGATACTTTTGCACCAGTAGCTAAATTGAATACAATTAGATTACTGATTGCCTTAGCTACAAAACATAATTGGAATATACATCAATTGGATGTCAAATCTTCTTTTTTGAATGGTGACTTAAAGGAAGAAGTTTATTTGGTTCAACCTGAAGGGTTTGTCAAACAGGGACAGGAGCATCTAGTCTGCAGGTTAAGAAAAGCCTTATATGGTTTGAAACAGGCGCCGAGATCATGGTATGTAAAGATTGATACCTTCTTTCTTCAGAATGGATTTGTGAAAAGAAAAAATGATCCTAAATTGTATGTTAAGAAAGATGAAGAAGGAAATGTTGCTTTAATATCTTTGTATGTGGATGATCTCATTATCACAGGCAGTGCTTACAAGTTAATTGAAGAAATTAAAGTTCAGTTGTCGCAGGAATTTGAAATGAAAGATTTGGGTGAATTGCATTACTGTTTAGGAATTGAGGTATGGAGAGAGCCTGGTAAAACATTGATCACTCAAAGAAAATATACAAAGGAAATTCTTAAAAAGTTCAATATGAGTGATTGCAAAGCTATGTCAACTCCCTTAGAACAGAATGCAAAGTTGTACAGAGAAGATGGAACTAAAGAGGCAGATGGAACATTATATCGTCAGTTGGTGGGAAGTCTGAACTATCTCACCACTACCAGACTAGACATTGCATACTCAGTCAGTATCCTTAGTCAATTCATGGCTAAGCCTTCAGGAAATCACTGGAATGCTGCAAAGAAAGTTCTCCGATACTTAAAAGGAACAGTCAATTTAGGTATTATGTATACTGATGAATCTGATGTTGCACTGACAGGTTTTTCTGATTCAGATTGGGCAGGAAATCCTGATGACAGGCGATCTACCTCTGGCTATGCATTTCACATAGGATCAGGGGTTGTATCTTGGAGTAGTAAGAAACAACCAACTATTTCTTTATCATCAACAGAATCAGAGTACAAAGTTTTGACCAATGCCACCTGTGAATTTATTTGGTTGCGAAGAATTCTTGCAGATCTTGAGGAGGTGCAAAGTGGTTCAACATGCATCAATTGTGATAATCAAAGTGCTATCAAATTAGCACATAATCCAATATACCACGCCAGAACAAAACACGTTGAGTTGCAATACCACTTTGTACATGAGAAAATTGAGTCAAATGAAATTGAGTTAATATTTTGTAATACCAAGGATAATATGGCTAATATATTTACTAAGCCTCTTGGTAAAATCAAATTTGAAGTTTTTAGAAGTCAATTACGTATTGTAGAAAATCCATTTCTCCATTAAGGGAGGATGTGAGAATAATCTAGATCATGCAGAAATAGATTTAGTTTGAACGAGAGTGTTTATTTAGAAATTGGTTCCATGTATTTAGGTTTGTTTCCTCTTCTTCAGGAAGATTAGGTGAGTGCAATCTGCTATATAAGTGTGATGTAATCGTGCAGTTTAATTCAATGATTTCAGTGAGCTTTGTCTCACGATTCTATTTTGTATTGTGTGTATTTTAAGTTCAAAAATATTTTGTTTACAGATAAGAAATACCATGGTTTGATGTTCTAACTAACCCGTGGAAATTCTAGCTAATTTTGGGCTGAGATTATCCTATTATCTTCTGGGTAGTCTCGAGGTGACAATGGATGCTATCTGCTTGCCATAAAAAAAAAATTCAGGAATTTCCAAGGGAAACCTTGACACCTAAAATAAATATTCTGTTGTTATCAACCGCCAACAAAACGTTCCATACCTACTCGAATAACCCTGCAAACACCCTCTATTGCAATTTCCCTATTCTTCCTTCAGCCATGTACAACCCACTTTCTATGTTATACTTGGCCATCAAATATGTATCTAAGGGTTCAAATGGATGGTTTTGTTTCCATCTATGATGAAAATGAATGGTCGGTTGAATAAGCTACAATCCATCTCTAAAAATACTCTTACACTCCATGTGTCGGTAGCATAGGTATAAACAATACAATGAACTTGATTTTTTCTTATTTCTCCCCACACTATCACCTTAAATGTTTTCTTAGCTAAAATATTAGGTTCCACAACTATGTCGATGTACATGGGTCGTTGCACACCCCTAGTTCTGAAGTTGCTCGCCCACGGTTTTTTCTTCAAACATGACTCGAAACAAAGGCACGCACTGACCTTCGTATCAGGTAGTAGTCGAAAGCATCTTGTTAAGATATTAGCAACTGCCATTTTTCCTTCACTACTGACCAGAAGAAGAAGACCATCAATAGCTCCCTACAGAAGCCAACCTCTAGTCCAAGCTTGGTCCACCTAAGGGGTAACCTAGAAAAAATCCCACTTGTTAGAGTTGTTGAAGAGGTGAAAGCCATGGGCATTCCAGGTATCGATGGTGGGAGAAATCCACAACTCATAGTTTTTTTCATCAAATATCTGATGAAAGGCTTTGAAAGACGAAATCGTGTGGTTTCAAGGTAGGGAAGTTAACTCAGATCACAAGAGGTCATATATTTTTAGGTGAGAGAGAATTTCGTGTAGAATGGATTCAGGCAACTATTCCAACTTGCATTCCTTTAATGCATCAATGCACTTTTTCCTGATAGCACTATAAATTTGTGTTTCATAGGATGGAGGAGACATTTCTTCAGTTGGATCAACATTTCTTGGGTGTCTAGAGCTACCATAGAGACTCTTGGTGATGCATAATATATCCTCATCGCTCACTTCTTGGATTGCAGCTTTTGTGCCCACGCTCTTTTCATCGTGGGGATCTTCATAATAAATCTCTTCTCATCATGGGAATATTCATCATAAATATTATCATAAATCTCAAAGGAGTCCTCATCTCACAAATTCTATCTGTAAGTGTTTCAAGCTTAACCCTCAATAAACACAAACAATGACAAGGGGAGTCACCAAGTGTGCTCTTTAATAAAAAAAAATGATACCCAATCACAGACTAGAGTAATGAATGTAGATATGCATCATCGTGGAAGCTTCCTGGTCTCCCATTAAAGATATACTATAAAATAATTCTAGAGGCCATAAATATTTCCATTTACTATGTATTTATTTACGTTTGATATATTTTTATATTTGACCAAGTCAGTTAATCTCTATTAAAATTTAACCATGTCAATAAGTAGGTGTCTATTGTAGTAGTTCAAGAGGTAGGAGGAGACCTAAGGGGAGCTTCCATATTGGCTGACATGCATAGAGATATTCATAGAATACAACTTCAGATACATCACCAAAATATGCATCTAGGTCTAATGGAATTCCAACTCCAAAGTATGCATCAAGTAGATATTCCTCAATCAAGTGTTAAGGATCCAACACCTGTTGAATCTTTAGATGAGTAATTCTAAGTAATTCCATTTAAGTCTAAATTTTTTTTCTTGGAACATGAAATCATCGGTGGATAGCATTTAATTTTTTATTAGTATGTCAAAATATATAGTAGATAATACACCTTATATGGTTCTTAAAGACACGATTAAATTGTTTCAATTTTGGTTGGCTTTTAACTCTCTGAGGTGGCCAACAGATTTTGTTTCCTTTGGGCATGTTGAGGCTATCAAACATAGAATCTGATAATGTAACTTGTTGTTTTGTTGATATGAATGAATAGAGAGGCACTACCAAATTTAGGAAAAAAAAGTAGGTGTAGTTAATATTATTATTTACCTTTGATAGAAAGGGAGGTCATATCATATTGTTCATATTTTCTCCATTAATATGATAAAATATTTAGTTGTAAATTTTAATTTTATTTAAAATTTGAATTTTAGTATTTATATAATTGGCTTAATTTGATTTGGTCAAATTATATAAAAATTAAAATTAAAATAAGAAAATTTATAAAATGATTTTTTTTTATTTGGTCAAAATAAAATAAAATAAAAAAATTGGTATTCACCTATAATTGATCTATGGTATTCGGGTAAATTAAGTTAGTCTATATCCATCTTAAATCCAAATCTAAGAAGCTCCGAAATGTTTCAAATCTCTTTTCATTTTAAAATAGGTTTTCATCTTCGTCACCTCACTTCATAGATAGGAAGTTAATATTGATCTAGGATTATTTTGACAAGATCAAATTATATAAGAGTAAAACAAAGAAAATAATATAGAAGATAAAAAATTAATAATTATAATTAATGATTAAACTAATTTAGCTTCATTTTAACTCAAAATATACTAAGTATTGAGAGGGTCAAATTAATTAAGATTCTAACTTATTTTAGTTTGAAAAGAGATTTGATCCCTTTTGACTCTTGGTAAATCCAAAGTTAAAATCATTGCAAATTAATATATTAAAAAACATAATTTTAATAATTGTTGAATTTTGAGTTATAATTATCATTTTATGATTTTATAATTTTCAATTAAATTTGTTTTAAATATATGAAATTAGCTATATATTTAAAATTATCATTTAATTAGGAGTATAATGATGATGATGATGATCATGGTTAACGTCGAATGAGACCAAAATTTGTTCTATCGGACCTAAAGAAAAAAATTATTTAATTTTTTAAAAATTGTACTCCTATGCTCAAAGAGATTTGAGAGAAGCGTCCTGAGCACACTATAATTTTGACATGTTAAAAGGCTCGAAAGGTTGGTATTGCAACAAATATTATGAAACTGAGATCTAATGCAGGTGTACGCAGGGAACTCTAAGAGGAAGTGATCTTCGTCCTCAATGTTCATATTCTTATAGAGATGTCAGATCCTTTCCACGCATGGTGTTTTAGGAACTATGGAATGACTTGTCACCACTATGGAGCTAATGAGAGTTCGTTCTTATTTTGGCTATATTATTTTTTTTCTTTGAGCTAGTTAAAAACAGAAAGGTACTTTTGATCTTCTAGAGTAGGGTTGATGAACTCCTTATAATATCTTGATTTTTTTTCAGCCTCTAAATCTTTCTCACACCACATTTTCTCTATAAAATTATAAGTAACAATATTTTTAATTTTATTAATATTCGCCGATCTCCCAATGGCTTAACCAGGCCCTGGTATCCTTATACAAACATCGTTTTATCCTCAAGTGGTTTTAGACGGAATTTAAATCTAGATTAGGAAGTATATGGTCTCCCATGTTATTGATTTTGTGCTTATACAAAAGGAGGCTAGTCACAACTATGCTCTCAATATGGGAACACTAGTACATTTGGTCGAAATTCTGACACTTTTGTTGTATTCTAGAAAATTTCCCCAATTTTTCTCAATTTTTTAAATCCTGCCAACAACCATTGTTATAGATACGCTTAGGGACATTTTCAGTATTGAGACGTTTAAAAACTCTGTCGAAAGAGAGATGTTTGGGACACAACATCAAAAA
Source organism: Pinus albicaulis (assembly GCA_034641835.2). NCBI lineage: Eukaryota > Viridiplantae > Streptophyta > Pinopsida > Pinales > Pinaceae > Pinus > Pinus albicaulis. Next base: position 8,830,460 of record CM076574.1, read on the forward strand.
TGTGACATTTCTAAGACAAGTGTGAAGGTATTGGAGATAAATGTAGGTATTGTGACGCTGGGACACAACGTTCGAAATGAGATGTTTCTAAGAAAAGCATGACAGTATTGGGGATAAATGTAGGTATTGACACAGTCATAATACTGTTGTTATTGTGACGTTATAAGATATGTTTCGGTAGTGCAACAGTTTTTAGATCTCCACTGTTGGTACTTTTGCAATCAATAGTTGAGATGTTGGGCAGGACTTCACTTGGTAATCCCCGCCAAGTCTAGGTTAGTCAGCCTTGGTCACTTTTCCTCTGAGCTTGAGGAGTTAGACCACCACTTTGAGGTTTCCATAAACATAAAAATATTTGGGTTTTGTTCCTAGGATTCGCTCTTGAGCTATGGTCAAAGGAGGTACTTATGAAGGCAGAAAATTCATTGGGTAGGTTCATTTACCTAGATGAAGAATTTGTTTTGACGGCAGATAAACATATGGAATGGGTTTTGGTTGAGATGGAGACTGCTGAAGGCTTACCGGGGATTATAAAAATTCTTTAGAACGAGAAGGAGAACATATAGCCACTAGACTGCCAAAATACTCCGTTTAGATGTATAAATTGCAAGAATCTAGGCCATATAGACAATACTTGTGAGGCTCCTTTTCATTGAGGTCTTGGTATCCATAACCATCAAAAAACTTGAAAAGTCTAGCTTAGTAGCTGATTCCTGATACAATTTTTCGAGTTTCGAATGAAGGGTAAAATTCTGCCTTGAAGGAGGTAAAGGAGTTAGTTTTAGCAAGTTGAAAAACGAACATATGAGCTCTGAGTTTTCAAGGGAAAGGGAACTTTTGGAAGATGACCCTACTCCAAGCTATACTAAAGGATCAATATCTAAGGATGAGGCTGATGTTGTCACTGAAAAGGATGATGATAAAGTGGTGGAATACATCTCGTCCATTTGATCACCTGAAGGTTCTCTTGGGCCCGAACACTCTCGCAATATGGTTCAAGCCAGTAAGTCTCTTTTCAAATCCAAACTCTTTTATTCAAAATATGCCTATTGAACATTCCTTACTTATGGATCAAATATAATTGAATGAACTTAATTCTATAACCATTTTCTCTCTTTCACATTCTAGCAGACATTATTTTCCACGAAACTCAACAGTAAATTCCTTGAAACCTATAACATCTTCCAAATTTCCAGAAAACCTTCAAAAACCAAATAAAAATTTTTCATGTATCAATCCCGCTTTAAACAATATTGGACTCCCTTCGATTTCCCTATTCAAATTTGTTTTTATTGATTCAAAATAAGAGCACTCTAGTGAATCAATCTCCCTTACTAACTCGAGAACCACTGTAACCTATGCACCAATGCTCTCATATAAATATGAAATTAATATTTCCCCTATTTCCACATTCAGAGGGACTAATCCAGTTGATAAATCTTAGACATAACCTAGTTACTCCTTTCAAAAACTCACTATCATAAAGAAAAAGAGGGAAAAAAATTTGGCAAGAGAAGGAAATCATCCTTAGTCTATCCAGGGTGGAATCAACATCTCTCTACCTGATGATTTAGATCTTAATTCAATGGAGCTTAGAGAAAAAACACCAATTGTCTCTCTTAAATAATGATAATTTTGTCTCTCAACATTCGAGGGGTTGGGGGTCCCTCCACATTTTCCTCCCTCAAAATATTTATCAACACCCATGGTCCCTCTATCATTTATCTTCATGAAGCCATGGTATTGGGAGGTAAAGCCAGAGTGCACTTCCAAAATAATTGTTCAGGTTGGTATTCATGTGATTTAGAATCAAATGGATTTTCAAGTGGGCTAATCACTATATCGGACCGAAAATATGCATCACTCCATACTTTCTCCTCCTTATTGGGTATCATTCTAGAAGGATCAATAAAAGGATTCCCTTCCCCATAAAATTAATCAATTCTTATGGACCAGACAATGACATATAAGATTTTTGAGACTCGATACAAGCCAACGACCTTCTCTTAGATCAAGCCCTCATCATGATAGGATACTTTAAATTTACTGTATATGTAGGAGAGACTTGGGGCTTTTGAGCTAGACCAGATCCTCTGAGCTCCTACTTTTCATCAATGTTGTAGAACCATTAAATATGTGACATGGCTCCCTTCCCATTAATCTCTACCTATATAAATTCTAGGATAAGTGCGGAAGGGATAACCAAAATAATGGATAGTTTCTTAATGGAAAATCAGTTGAAATAAATAGAAGAAAGTGTAAGGAGGCTCAGATCCTAGACAACTTAAGATAAGTTCTAAGATCACAAGCCCATTTTTCTAGAGATGTACTTTGAACCTATAAAAAATATATATCCTTTTAAATTCAACCATTCATGGTTGTAAGAAGGATGTTTCATATTTTTGGTAAAGGAAATTTGATAGAAAAACCTGGTCTGAAACTGCTCATCAAAAATGGTTACCTTGGCTAGATATCTCATGGAGCTAAAGAAGGCAATTTTGTTCTCGGAAAGAAAAAGGAAAACAAAACAGAAAAAATAGCTCATAGAAATATATTATAAATATGAACACCTTTATCATATATTATCCTCATATTTCTTGGTATAAATAACCTATAAATTGAGCTTTATGTAAATTAGGAAAACTTAGATCCTAAATATGGAAGAAGAAACATGAAGACTAAAAAGCAGGGCTACTTGGATAAAAATGGGAGATGTCAAAACTAAATTTTTCCATAGCTATGAAAATAATAGGAGGAACATAAATACCATATGGGAGCTTGAGGTAGAATATGGAAAAATAGTCTCTTCCACTAGGGATTTAAAAATTGCAGCATCGTCCTACTTTTTCATCTCTCTTCAAAGATCTAGGGTCCTCAAACATTAGCTCATAGCTGCAATTAATCAAAAATTATCCATGGTTCTTCACTCAAGAGGAATTGAATATGATCGATATCCTGGTATCCCTAGAGGAAATTCAAGGAGTTCTAAAAAATTTCCTTATAGAAAAAAGTCCAGGATTGGATAAATTGATAGTGGAACTGTTCCCCACCTTTTTTGATATCATAGGATCAATTTTCTGCATGATGGTAGATGAATATAGAATATCAGGGAAAGTGTCGGTAGAAATCAATGATACTTACATAGCCTTGATTCCAAAATTCTCAAAGCCCAAGAAATTTTTGGACTTCAAGCCCATTTCCCTATGCAACCTAGTATATAAAATAATCTCCAAGATAATCTCAAACAAGATCAAGAGGATGATAGAAGAAAATTTCCACTACATCAATTCAGTTTCATTGTTGATAGGTAGATTCATGATGCCATTTCCATTTCCCAAGAAGCCATCAATTCTATTAAGTCAAAAAATATTAAATCTCTTGTACTTAAAATGGGTCTTCATAAAGATTTGATAAATTCAACTGGACTTTCCTCATACTTTTTCTCCTTCAAATTGAGTTGAGCTTGGAGGTTACAAATTGGAGCATGGGTTGTGTATCCTTAGTCAACTTCTCCATCCTTATTAATGGTTCTCCTTCCAAAAAATTCATCGACTCCCAGGGTCTTAGGAAGGGATTCCACTTGTCTGTGTTGTTGTTTTCAATTGTGATAGAAGGTCTAAGTAGCCTTCTACTGAAAGAAAAATAGGATGGAAATATAAAGGGCACTAAAATTTCCAAAAAAATTAATTACTCATATTCTCTTTGTGGAAAATGCACTTCTTCTGGGTTTAGTAATCATAGTTGAATGACATGCATTCCATAGAATAATAAACCTCTTTTGAAATTCCACTAGAATGGAGATCAATATTAATTAATCCTCCTTTCATCTATCAATAGTCAACCTAAACACACTTTTTTACATTCATTATATCTTTCCATTGTTGATTTAGACCTCACTCAAAAATGGTATCAAGTATATAAATTATTTCTCAAACCAAACAACTATGAGAAAGAGGACTAGAAGTGGATAATAAGAAAAGTGGAGCATAACATTAATTTATTGTGTAACAATTGGATGTCACTTGGGGGAAAAATGATCATCGTGAAAGTTGTTCTAGAAAACATTGCAGTCTACTGGTTGTCCCTAGCTAAAATCCCCTCTGTTATCCTCAATACCATAAGATAGATGATATTCAGTTTCCCATGGGCTAAAAAATACAATAAATAAGGAGTACAACTTGCAAGCCAGTATTCTCTATCAATTCCAAAAATACTAGGAGGCCGAGGATTTAAAAATTTGATCTGGTTTTTCAAAGATTTATCCTTAAAAAATCTTTGGAGAAGTCTATTTGGAGAGGGAATTTGGAGTCAAATTATCAAGGAAAAATATTTAAGAATCCCGGAAGTGGTGGAATGGATTAGAGTACATGCCTTTAAACCTTCCAAAATAGGCTCCATAGTATGGAAAGTGCTCATGGTCACTTTCCCTTTTCTCTAAAAATCGCTAGTTTGAAAAGTGGGAGATGGAAAGCAAGTCATCCTTGGAAAGCATCCATTTATAGGTGGTGGATATGTCTACATGTTTTCCACTGAATTAAAACAATGGTTATATTCCAAAGGACTATACTACCTATTAAAAATAAGGAAAGAAGTCCCATCTCATCCTTAAAAAAACTATTGGTTGTCCTCAATTGAACTTGGTCTACCTGGAACAACACTTTCAACCACAAAATTTAAGAGCATATCTAGGAACAACATGTGGCAAGTATTACTGTGTGTCCTATCTTAGCATTGTGGACCCGGGTAATTATTTCTCACATGAAAATATGATATATTTCCTTCTAAATTAAAACTGAGTTTGTCTTGTACTGGGTCAATATAACATCATCTAGCCAAGGCCTGGTTTTTTGTTCTTCCTATTTTTCTACTATATTTTTCCTGATTAAAATTATTTTAGTAAAATTTGAAATAGGTCCACACCCAACATTTTGGGATAAGTTACAACTTACTCTCACTCAATTTTGGGTTCTTTCTTCATCCTTGATCAACTCAGTTTATTGTTTCTTGTTGCTGGCTTTGGACCTGTTATCTGATAACAAAATCCTATGGTCATGTAAGAACTTTTGTTTCTTCTTTCTGATTTCTGGATATTTTGTTCATGCTTCGTTATATATTCTTCATATTTTATTCCTCTTATGTTGGACAAGTATGTTTTTAAATACCCTTGATCTCCCTATGGTCAATTGAGTTACTTATAAGTTCCTTTTTCTCCTCCATTTGAGAGACTTTGTTCCATGATCTCCCTAATTTAAATTTAGTAACCTAAGTTTCTTGATTTCACTGTAGTCGAAGGAGTAATTATGATATTGAGGAAGGTTTTTGTTTGACTAACAACCTTTTTCTTCATTTTAGGGCATAACTTATTCAATAACTATGATACCCATAACTTATTCAATACAACACTCTGCAAAATATGGCTACAAAATGGCAATCATTGCGTAAAATGTAGGACATATTGAAGCCATAGGCAAGCATGGATTATGTTGTATATTTCACCATTGTGGCAGAAATTGCAGTCATGACAATGTTGCACATTTAGGTATGGGTTTTTGATATTCAAAGTTGATGTAAATCTAGATTCTATATATATATTAAAGGTTCCTCCATAGGTTGAATGACCTACACTGAAGACATTAGACTTGAAGAAGGAATTAGTTCCCCTTAAGACTAGGTGACCATACTTCAAATAGTGGTGCCTGACACTTGAAGGAATTCATGATATCATAATAATATACGATGTCTGAAATGCAGTTTAATTTCATTCTAGCCTTGGACATGCTCCAATATATAGGCATATAATTTTACAATGACTTATAATAACCCTGTCCCTGACATCTACATGGATAGACTCAGATATCATTTATATAGTTTAGTTCCTACAATACCCAACTCAAGTCCAGCTCTCATGCCCTCATAAAGAGCTGATTAGTTCATGGATGCCTTTACTATGGAGTTGAAGAAGAGACTTTCAAGCTTGCCTTATGTCCATGAATCTGGCAATAAAACATAAGGGCTTACTCACAGTGCCAGTTTTTCTGCCTGCTAGGTTGAGTATCTGGCATATAGCCAAGCATATGCATAACTCCCTTGATCGGCAAACCATCTATCTCGTTACCTTGTGGAGAGACGAGTTTTATCACAATTGTTTATGTTCACTACATTTTTTCTCAGAGAGTGTGTTTTTATATGCCAAAATCACAACTATAGACTATCAATTCATTTACGTTGTTTTATTAGTGCAATTATTTTCTCAAGCTACAAGTATCCAAACTTCACAAGGAAAAATTTTGATAAAAACCAACTAACAGGATATGAAGCCATTGTGTGTACAAGATAAGACATGATTAATGCTGCTACTGAGCTCTTTTTAAGAGCAAAAGAAACACAGCAAGAACACTCACATGCACTATGCTCTGTTCTATGTGCATGCAAAACCCACTACGTAACATTTCTCCTTTAAGACATTTTTTCAAGTAGGGTGTGTGTATCAACCAAGTTTTGGCACTAGGCATACATGTTAATGAAATATCCTAATTTACCGCCAAGTGGGGTCAACAAAAGCTTCTATCCATGACTCAAAATGGTGACATAATAGATCATCCTCTTTCTATTATTTGTTCACAGAGGCTTAATTTCATAACACGAATAGGCATATTTGTTTAGTCTATTTACAATTACACTATTCAATAGTATATCCTTGTAAGTTATTCCAAATAGATACTTTTATAATTAGGGAGCATGGAACCATATGTAGCAGCAAACGGTTTCAATACAACACCATTGTTTATGATTCTCCACAACTGGCTAGTTCAGACACCAATTCAGTTCACGTGTTTTAAGAACCAATTGGTAAGCAATGTGTGCTAGATGCTCATTCCACATTTTTTTTCAAACTATTTACCAGTATCCCACAGGTCCAATGAGTTAAACCTGGAGGCTAGGATACCACTTTGTGGTGTACCTGACCTCTTCTATATCTCCATCAATGGGATGGGGTACTTAATAATTGAAACTTTTACTTTCAATCCTACACAACTATGGACTAAGAAACTATGGTTCTTGCCGCAAAGCCCTAACAAACTAACAGACACAGCTAATCTATAATATATGCATGCAAACCACTCTTAAAGTGGCTGACTTTAAAATTTTCATCTTTGATATAGTCCATATATTTCGCAAGCAAAATAAATGTATGGTCATATTTTTCTACAGACATGGATCCCTGATTTATGATATGGAATGCATTAGCATTAACTGATGCTGAAAGTCATGCATTAATAATCTATAATAGCTTCTGATGCTCCCTCTATAGTGATGCACTATCTATCAAATAATTTTATATCATTAGATAATTTGTGCAGACTGAACTACCTTTCTAAACGAGGAGCTTATTTTTGGTTGAATAACGTGTAATGTCGCCATCAATGGCAGGATGATTTCATGTTTTTTAATTCATGGAAGGCATATGATGACTTACATTCATGTCTTTTATTAAAATATGTAGATGATGGACTGGTAGTTTGTTTCATACCTCTAGATCTTGCATACTATCTTATTGTTAGCACTTTGTAGCATTAAGCTTTCTCGTTCTATGAGCATCCTTTGAAGCTCTCAATTGATCTTGTATCATTTACTTTTAGTGTTGAGTATTGCCTCTCTCCTTCTAGGATGTACCATTTCTTAGCCATGATTTTTATTTTTCAATTGTATTTAGTTTTCTATTGTCACTTTAGGAGTTTCCTTAGCACTCACACATCATTCTCAATTTGGGACCTCCTTCAAAGGGGCAGGCTGTCATTATCTATGATACATTATTTGGCCTTAGACGAGGCTGATCGCATGCTTGACATGGGCTTTGAGCCCCAAATTCATAAAATTTTCCAAGACCATGCTCTTCAGTGCTACTTTTCCAAAGGAGATACAGGTAATGTTGAGAATTATTATATAGTGGTTTGATGAAATCAATTAAACTGGTGTTTTTATTTGTCATGAATATATAGTATATACTATTTTGACATATGGTAATCCACCATTTTCTTTGATAGATATTGAGATATTATAGACTATGCCCTCGTATTCCAACTCAACTTGCTTGCACTTTGTAAGATCCCCCTTCATCAATCCTATGGTTGAATCATCTATTTTATTTATCCTCATATGTGATAAAAAAAATTATTGGATTCATCTGGGAATTTCTGAACATCACAATCTATTTTTTTGTTGAGGTTGGATGTGTATTTTCTTTCAAATTACATATTTCTGGCAGTTGGAAGGGTTGTTTCTAGCACAAATCTGATTGTACAAAGAGTAGAGTTTGTGCCTGATGTTGATAAACATATCCATTTAATGGATCTTATTCATGCTCAGAAAGCTGAAGGTACTCATGGAAAGGTGATTTTGGTGAAAATTATAGTAGTTACAGTAATAAAGAGCTTCACTTACATGATTACATCTGCCTTGCTAAAAGTCAGAGCTTGAATTTTAAAATTATTGAAGTTTGGAATTTTTTCCTGTGGGAGTAGTTTAGTCTAAAGAAATATTTACTTTAAATTTAAATTCTCTACACATAATAATTGTTACATGCTAGTGTAATTATAGTTGAAGTGCTATATATAAGCACTGGAACAATCTTTGACCTTATTCTTTGTGGATACGAAGAGGGGAGATGATGCATTGGAATATTGGCTATCGTCAAATGGGTTTCCTGCAACAAGATTCATGGAGATAAATATCAATAGGGAGGATGATATTTCATAATTTATGCTTTCAAATTCTGTGATTTACAATATATTTAGGAGTTATTCTCATGTTATTTTGAATTCAGTTGTGTTATAAATTTTGTTTTATTTTCCTCTTCTCCATGAGGTGGTGATGGTCTGCTTGATTTGGATTCATGTATAATCTAATTACAATTTTTTTCTTTACTTGTAGTGTCTGTAAATTATTATGCAACTATATCTAGAATTGGTGTGATTATTCCGGGGTTTTGAATCTTGGGCACTTTTTCTTGTCGCAATAACTATTTTCCTCCTATAAATACATAATCTCTAGGCATCCTTTTCTTGTTTTGAAATATTCGTCATGAATAGTTACACTTTTTCTTTTTTTTTCTCTGGTTAACATATTTGAGGGAGAGCCTCTAGGCATTTCCAATCATTTTGAAGATGGTACGTAGGGTAAACCCTAGAAATTTCAGAGCAGAATGCCAGGTCAAAGACATTACAATAATGCTCTTTATAGTCTCAATTTGTCACTTACATAAATAGAAATAGAAATAGAGCCTGGATGGGTAGGATAACACTCCATCCCACAACTTCTTCTGCTAGACCCAATTGATGGTTACACTTGCCACCTGTTTGATGCATTTTCTTACTAAGATAATCAGTAATAGAACCAATCTTATTGCAGGGATGAAACAAACTTACTTGACATGTACTTTTCTCATTACTTTGTTAAGTTTCTATGTATCTTAATATTAAAAATATCTATGGAAAAATAGAAGCCTCAAATCTAGCAAAGACTGCCTGGCTGGATTCTTGTGATTGCAAACCAGAAAAGGTTGAATAAGTAGACCATGTTTTCTTATTCATAATAAAATGGAATTTTCTTATTGATGTTGCTTTTCGATACACACCTCAAGATCTATGGTCGAACCATATAGCACATATTTCCTTCGATTCAGGTGTCAGGTCTGAGGGGTAACTCTTCCAACAAAATCACCTATCACCTAGGTCTCATACGTAGCCTCATCTATTTTTGATATGTGCCATTCACGTGAAAGAGACCTAGAAAGGTTGGAAATGGGAATATTTCACAAGCAATTCTCTACAAACTTCTATGAGGTGCTAGGATGCATGTGAAATGCTTGATTCCAGTGAGCTCATTCCAACTTCTGTGGCTTGGAGTAAAATTTTAATTAGGGACTACATTTTTGGCCTGATATCCCTTTTGTAGTTAGTCCAATAGAACTGGGGGTCACTTTTAACTAAATATTGCATTCTTTACATTTTACTAGGCAGTTTGACATTTTTCTTAGGTATTTCCAGGTTGTTGTTAACGTGCTTTGAAATATTTATCATCTTATTTTATGTGAGGTCCTTCAACACAGATCTAGTAGACTAAAAATGGTGCTTTGATTTCACGATATGGTATTTGTTCCTTGAACGCATTTATCTGTCAAAGTAGCTAGAAAATGGTCAGTTGTTCAATTACTATCGCTTTTATTTAGTGATGTGCCTAACATACTGAAGGTGTTGATTTTCAAAAATGTTGTAGGAGTGCGAACAATATCTCAGATATTTCAAAAGTGGGGCTGCACCTATTTTAGTTGCGACAGATGTGGCTACACATGGACTTGATATTCCACATGTGGCGCATGTAATTAATTTTGATTTTCCAAATTATATTGATGACTATGTCCACTGCATATGGCGTACAGGTTGTGGTGGTAAATCAGGGTTGGCAACTGCCTTCTTTAATGAAAGTAACATTTCTCTAGCAAGGCCATTGACTGAACTGATGCAAGAAGCAAACTAGGAGGTTGCATCATGGCTATCAAATTATGATACAAGGTTTTCATATGGTGGTGGAGGTCCTAATCGTTGTATCTGGTGGAGGAACATTGGGCGCTTTTGATTATCTTAGAGATGTTAATAGGGGTGCTGGGGATCATCCTAGAGGGGCATATTGTAGCACAAGAAATCCTTATGGTGCTTCAGTAGGATATGGTGGTGGTGGATATGGATGTGATACTAGTGCATGGGATTGAAGTTATCCTTTCCCATGTGTTTTTAATCAACTGTCTATATGTTCAGCTGGGTAATACGAGTGCCATGTCTTTGTTGTAGCTTTTTCCTCGACGGTCCATGTGGGTAGCTTTTGAGGCAAGGTAAGTTTTGGGCTTCCTGAAAATAACACTGGGCCTTTCAACAGCCCATAGAGAGATATTTGACTCAATAATGTATCAATTGGTGTCCATAGCTTTCTGCTCTATTTGATTTTATCCGGTGAGATGTATATTAGTAGGCAGCTAGAAATTTCCATGGATTAAAATCCTAATTTGGTAGACATAACTGAAAGTAGTACTAGATTACATTTCAACTGCTGATTTTTGTGCATCGGTTGCTTTCATATCTGAAATTTGTGCATGAGATTACAAAGTGAAAAATGGCTAATTTTTAATGCAAGGTGGCCATTTTATGATACAGAGTCTATTAGAGTATTATCTTCCCAATTTCTTTGGAAGCGAGAGAATTTTCTCATTGTTGATTTGGTTTTGGCTATATGAAAAAATAGTTTAGTAGACCTAGACCTTTATAAATTGGATTATCATTATCCCTCATAGTGCATCTCTTTGGTATGATAAGCTACACTGATGTTTACCTATGTTTGCTTGTATATATTTTCTTTTCTGTAAAATCCACAATTGTCCAAAAAAATTACTTTAACAGTTGTGGCTAGTAGGCACTGCGATCCACATCATAAAAATAAAAATAAAATTCAAGGACTTCTATCTCAGTCATATTTATAATCAGATATATCTGTTCCTCGAAAGATTGATTTGACGTACAAAAGAGAATTGCTAATGTGAATCCTCCTTATTTGTTTTCCATAAATGTTTGGATTCCTCACATAAAATATTGTGTATATTGAGTTTCAATAAATCAAAGTCATCACAAACTAGTGCTGAGATGAAAGGTTTTCAAAGGTTTTAATTTTTTTATTGAAATATTAATTATCATAAAGGTTCCTGAATATTTCTTTTAATTTTCATATATAGCTAACATTTCCATTTTATCGTAGGGAAGCAGTTGCGACAACATTATTGTATGAACTTACTGGATTAATTTGGAATTAGTGCTTGGTCTTACTAACCCTATTGGTTTAAAAATAATTATTTTCATAATTCAATAAGCGTTAAGAATACAGGTTCTCCCTGTAACTCATTGCTCAATATATCCTTTTCTTTCACCTCTGCTATATTTTCTAGTCTCTTTGATAGCAATCTGTAATCTCTGATGATCAAGATGGTCTTCTTCCTTATGTATTCATGAAGCTCAATGTTCCTTATTTTATCAACATCTCCCCTTTACCAAACGATGCAGGCTCTTTTTTCCCTTATTTTCTTTGTTCTTGCAATCTAATTTCTTTAGCACTTTATAATTCCCTCAAAAAATGGTGGCTAAATTCAGTTTTCACTTTTTCCATGTATTTTTTATTGTTACACTAGTTACAGGTAGACCATTAATGTGAACTAGTATTGCATGATATCTCTTGAGTAGTATGTGGAATGTAAGTTAGAACAGGGGATCTTAGTATTGCATTTAAATGTATATCAGGAAATATATTTTTTTTTAAATAATTGTTTGTGCATAAAGGTTGAAGCCAAGATATATCTGTAGGAGGTGTGATAAATACTTCACTCTAGGTGGAAAATTGTACAACATTTATTTACACTCACCTTCAAAAACCAGAATATTTCCTATTAGGCCATGCCTAGGCAATGAAGCCGTTGCTTCTTCTTGCAAGAATTCATGCAACAATTACACATTCAATAGATTGCATGCAGGGACTCCTTCAAATAGTTGCTGCATCGACATGTCAATTATTGTAGGAGCTTGCAAGACATTTCAGAGAGGTCAGAGGCAAGCATGTTGTGGGAGACAACCTACCTTAATGTTGCAGTCACATGGTATAGATTTTTGTGGGTATTCAGGAAGACATATATGCCATATCTTTTGGGAGAATCCATGCAGTATTACTAATGTAGGAAGCTGGAACAGAAGCATGGGAATGTGTTGGCCACATGATGATGGATCATCCCAAATATATGGCACAACATGTCACTCAGGATTTGATGTAATTCCTATGACATTTCTGCAAAATTTTCAAGAAGATGTGATGGTGGGAAATCGAGGAATTAACAAGTGCCTCAATACTTTTCCACCATTCTATAATATTGAGCCGATTGAGCAATTTGAGGTACCAGGGAAAGAGATCTAGAGGCCAGTGTGTTTTTTTCAGAATGCTTTGTACAAAAGGTTGCCGATGGAATATCACTTGCTGGAGGAAAAGGACAAGAAGAAGAAATTGCAGAGAGTAGCACTAATTTTTTTAGACACAAAAACATGGTGTTACAATCAGAATTGAATAATGAATTCCCCGCAGGATCATATGTTCTAGAAGAAGAAAATGAATGGTTGAACATGGAATTTATTGGGTAGGGCGAAGAAAGAAAGAGTAGTTCAAGTGGAGGAGACAATACAATTTTTGGTGCAGAGTTAGAAGATAATTTAGATGTATGCCTGGGATTGGAACCATATGATTTTCATTGGTGGAAGGCACCAACTAATTCTAGAATTGATGCTTATCACAGGGGTGAAAACGTGGGATCTTTTCAAGATTGTGCCATGAAAGACATTTCCAATCTGTTGATGTTTTGATAGTAGAATTTGCGAGGCATCTAGTTTTTGGAAATAAATTTTACTTAAATATATAATTTTTTTTAATTTTTTATTTTTGTTCATCGGAAGAGCGACGTTAGTTTTTAAATTATTTTTTTTTTGTCAGAAGAGAGACGATAAACTTTTCTTCCCTTGGTATTACAATGTTGTTTTAAATTATTTATTTATTTATTTATTTATTTATTTAATCTGTTGGAAGAGCGACGATAAACTTTTCTTCCATCGGTATTACAATGTTATTTTTATAAAAAAATATTTTTTTTCATCAAAAGAGCGACAATAAAACTTTTCTTTCATCGGTATTATCATGTTATTTTTAAAAAAAAAATATTTTTTTGTTCATCGAAAGAGCGATGATAAAAAAATTTCTTCCGTTGGTATTACGACGTTATGTTTTTAATAAAATATTGTTTTGTTCATCGGAAGAGTGACAATAAAAATGTTTGTAATACTGTTCATTGGCGTCGAAATAGCGACATTTAGAAATGTCTGAATTGTGATGGATAATGAGTGGTTATAAGAGCGACGGACAATTTTAAATATCAGAAGTGTGATGATTCCATAAAAACGTCGGAAATACCATCGCAATACCAATGTTTCAGTAAAGTTTCGGAAGTCCGATGTGAGGAGAAAGCACGTTTTGGTGCACTGAAAAATGTCACTCTTGGGTCGCCTATGTTTCACAAGAGCGACATTTTGGCCATCGGAATTTGGGGTAAATGTGCTAGTGGAAAGATCCACTTCTATAAGGAGAATGGGATAGGGTGTATTTCTTTTAATTTTGAGGTTATACGTTATAGAACACTTTCAATATTTCTCTTAGGATACTCAAAATTTTTAGCCCTTGGATAGATATTTCTAATGAGGTATTGAGTACCTCAAATGAAGATAATATACGTTACGTACCCAGGAATTTGATGTACCAATTTACCCAAATGGGGCCCATAGCTTTGGCACTTCATCTCCTAGGGTTAGGTTTTTAGATGTTTAGGGATTTCCATTGTTTCTCAACAATAAATAGGGCTTAGAAACTCATTTTAACACAGTTCATAGGCCTATAGCCGCAACATCTCTTCTAAGAGATAAGCTACCAGCGCCCTAGCTATTTTATTTCTAATAAGTTTGTAAGAAAATGTCAGTTATTTATTATTAATGAAATGAATTATTATTTCTACTGCATCTTTGTGTTTATGTCTATTTATGTATAACATTGAATTCCTGCATAAATCTAGATCAGTGGTATTAGACAGGTCTGATCTTTCTCTATTTTTATTTTCATGTCCCCAGCGAGGTCAGGGTATAAAGATTTAGGGCTTGATCTGTTTGAACCCTTGTAAGATCATCCTCGCAAACCCTGATGACCTCCCATGGTGGAAGAAAATAAATACAAGGGAGAATGAGATCATATCAAATTATTTCTTAGGAAGGCCCTCTAGAAACAAAGGAATGTGATGATGGATAAATTTTCCCAGATCCTTGAACAACTAGCCACCGATGGCGCATCTACATTAAACAGCCACTCTGGAGGCACCTCTTCTTTCAAGGTACAAGTAAACTTCAACATTATTTTATTTGAAGCCCAGATAGATGTAACTTCCATAGATAGATGGTTCAATTTCCTGGAAGGGTATTTCTTGGTCCATGATTTCTCTAATCGAGAAAAGATTACTTTTCCACTGCTCAATGCCGCCCCCCATGTCAAAGACTGGTGGGAAACTTATTGTGAGGATAAGGACGAGAGGGAAACCTCTTTTTTCTTGTCCACATGCACTTGGAATTTGTTCTGAGATGGTATCAAGGAACAATATTACCCTGTGGGGAGCTATGAGGAAAATTACATCCAATGTCCATATTGCAGTAACAAAGTGATCAAGGTGTGCACGAACTAACGAATTTGTTCCATACCCTGTGCACAAAGTTGGGAATTAAGTATTTAGAGAGAAATTTGGTGCTCAATTACCATAGTTGTTTGCATAGGCACATTCAGGAGGAATGGAGTTCCTCGAAATTACCTTAGTTGAGACGGCATAACATTATACTGCCAAGATCGAGCATAAATCTAAGCAGAAGAAGCGTGACTTTGGATTTGCGAATCCAAAGCTAGAGAAACATGCCCCTGAACTGCAGAACAGGGGGAAAATCCAAAACGAGGTGACTCATAACAACACCAGAAATCCAAAGAAGGACATCGGAAGTGGTGAAAATTTCATAACAACCCAAATCACCATAGAAATGAGTGTGGGGCCAAACAGTTGCTGGTGGTTGAACTGAAGCCACCCAAATCAGATGCATGTTCTGATCTTGAGTAAGAACTAGACAAGGGTAATGAAAAAGGGAAGTAGATCATTGATGTGGATCCCAGTGCCATTATCTCCACCACCAAGCTCTAGAGGGAGGATCCCAGGGATCCAGAGGGGGAGCACCTCTTACATTTGAGGATATGGGTGAAGGTTCTCCACTGTAATTCCTTTTTGATAGAGGAAGCCAAAAGAACCTAATTTCATTATAGTTCATGAAGCGGCTCAACCTACCAACCATAGCACACCTACAACCATATACTATTAGGTGTCTTGACAAAGGAAGAGATCTCTGTGTCTGCCAAGAGTGTTACCTTTCGTATAGCATCAAGCCATTCACAGATGAGGTACTATGTGATGATGCTCCTCTTGATGTGTCTGATGAATTATTGGGCCAACCATACTTGTGGAAGCAACATGCTTTGTATGAATATAGGCCTCATTATATTTTTATTACTTTGGGAGGCCCTTAGCCAAGTAAGCCGGGTAGGAGATCAGTTAGTTCAGTTATTTTCTTTTATTCCTGGGACTGAGGGTTCCCTCTCCCATCCGTTTAAATGATCGGACGAGCTATAACATGCAGAGAGATTGAACCCATTTATGGGCATGGGAGAGCCTCAGGCCTGGACCATGACCAATCCAGACGACTTGGAAATCCCTGAATAGAAAGAAAACCTACAAATAAATAATTAAAATCTAGGATGCCAAGTCGTGGCGTAGTTCATCCAATGAACGGAGATGGACTAGAGCATCAATCAAGAAATAATTCCTTCCATCAATCAATAATCTCATTCCATAAATCAACAATTCCTCCATCCATCACAAAAATAGTGTCCATAATATTTTCATGCACCCTTGAAAGGCCCTAAATTATGCATACCCTTGAAATCAATCCCCAACCTCCCTAATCGACCGTACGTTAACGTTGTTTCCACCCATTCCTTCTAAAGATAATTACTCTTATCTAGAGCTAAACCGATTTCTATGGCTAATGAATCCTACAAATGATCTGATGATTGAAATCCCAATGATTGACTACATACCAACCCTTCATAATAGACTAGATAAGGCTAGTTACTCTTAACTACAGTTAGTGACTCTGGTTGACTGCGGCACTCATGATTGATTCGAATAACCAAAAAAGTGGACTAACTACTTTTCCTGATATTGGTATTTCCAGATCTTCCTATTGGGATCATACGTAACTATAGAGCATGAAATCATGGAGGAAAAAATAAAATTTTCATCATTGGATGTCAGAGGTAGTACTCCCTCCTGCTATCTGTTTGACTACTAGAAAAAAACACAACAAGATTGTTTCTAAAAATGTGAAATTTATTTTCATTAAAATTCACCCACAGGGAAAGAAGAATATTGTGGACATAGCTCAGAACATGGCTTTGCCAGATGGCATCAGCTGATGGACAAATTGGTGGACGAATATGAGGACATTTTCTCCTCACCGACAGAGGTTCCTCTACACTGACAGGTCAACAAATCCATTGATTTGACCCCATGTGTGTCGTCGCCCGATGTTTCCATACATCATGCAACCACATAGACATAATACACACATGTACTTTCTGAGGCTAATAAAGCAACCAAATTTATTGAACACATCCAGCACATCTACCAGTAGTTCCATGACATCTTCGACAATGCCAATACCAAGTTCAACATAATTTAGCTCACATCATGGAGGAACTCAGCATAATGGGGACCATTTCTTCCTAATGGGGGAGGAATGGTATAGGTGGATATTGGTGTCCACCCACATATTCCATTTGGACCCCAACCATCGGTTATTTTAGTTTTTTAGTTTCAAGAAGGCTTACTATTTTGAGGATTTTTTTGGGTCATGAACTTCCAGAGCTTTTTTGAGCGCCTAAACGACGTTTTCTGGGAAAACGGGTAGAAACATGGGAGTTCCTTTCATCTTAATCATGTGAAGAGTTGTATTCCTTGGATATATATTTCTAATGAGGTATTGAGCACATCAAATGAAGATCACATGGAAAATTTATGTCCCTGGGATGTTGATGTACCAATTTACCCAAACAGGGCTCATATTTTTGCGCTTCATCTTGTAGGGTTAGGTTTTGGATTTTTATGTTTTTCCATTGTTTCTCAACAATAAATAGGCCTTCGAGCCTCATTTTCGCATAGTTGAGAGGCCTGTAGCTGCAACATATCTTCTCAGAGACAAGTTACCAGCGCCCTAGCTATTTTATTTCCATTATATGTGTAAGAAAATTTCAGTCATTTGTTATTAATGTAATGAAGTTTTATTTCTGTTGCATATGTGTGTTTATGTCTACTTATATATTTTATTATGTTCATGAATAAATCTAGATCAGTGGTATGAGAGTCATCTTCTATTTCTCTATTTTTCTTTCAATGTCGCCAATGAGGCCGAGGTATAAGGAGTTAGGGCTCGATCTCGTTGAAAACTTCTAGGATCAGCCTCGCAAACCCCGACAAACTACCATGGTAGAACAAAAGAAAGACAAGGGAGTAGGATATCCTACGAAATTATTTCTCGATGAGGCCCTTGAGAAGAAAAGAATTCGATCATGGATAAATTTGCATAGATCCTTTAATGGCTTCCCACCAATGGTGCATTAACATCCAGTAATGACTTGGAGGCACCTCTCCTTTCAAGGTATAGGTCAAATTTGATATTGCTATATTTGAAGGCCAGAAAGATGAAAACATGATAGATATATGGTTTAATTTCCTGGAAGGGTATTTCTCGGTCCATTATTTCTTCGACCGAGAAAAGATTGCCTTTGCACCCCTCAAAGTTGCCCCCCATGTCAAAGACTAGTGGGAAACTTACTTTGATGAGAAGGATGAGAGGTAACCCTCTCTGTTCTTGGCCACACCCATTTGGAATTCATTCTGAGATGGAATCAGGGAAAAATATTAAGTTTTTGGGAGCTATGAGGAGAAGTAAATCTAATGGACCACACTGCGGTAGCAAAGGGATCAAGATGTGCACGAACTGACGAATTTGTTCCATACCCTATGCCAAAAGTTGGGAATTAAATATTTAGAGAGAAATTTGGTGCTCAAGTACCGCATATGTTTGTATAGATACATTTAGGAGGAAATGGATTTCCTCAAAATTACCTTTATTTCCATTAACTATCACTATGCTACTAAGATCATGCACAAATTTAAGCACAAGAAGCAAGACTTTGGATCTACGAATCGAAAGCCAAGGAAAGGCGCCCACAAACTGCAGAACAAGGGGAAAAGCCAAAGAAGGGTGACTTAGGAAATCACCACAAATACAAGAAATGACATGGGGAAGTGGTGTAAATTTCATAACAACCCCACTCATAGCACAAAGGAGTGTCGAGCCAAATAGTCGCTTGTGGCTGAAATGAAGGAACATGAATCAGATACATGTTCTGAATCTTAGTGAGAACCACAAAAGGGTGATGAAAAAGGGAAGAAGATCATTGACGCAGATCCTAATGCCGTTGTTTCCACCACCTAGCTCGAGAGGGAGGATCCCGAGGAACTATAGGAGGGGGAGTGCCTCTTCCATTCACAGATGTCGATGAAGGGTTTTGCACTGCAATTCCTTATCGATACCGCAAGCCAAAAGAACCTCATTTTAGTAGAGGTTGTGAAGTATCTCAGCATAATTACCATAGCACACCCACAGCCGTATACCAATGGGTGTATTCATGAAGGAATAGATCTTTGCATCCACCAACAATGTCGCCTTCCAAACATCATCAAGCCATTCATGGATGAGGTACTCTGTGATGTTGCTCCTCTTGATGTGTCTAATGTATTATTGGGCCAACCATACTTGTGGAAGAAACATGTTGTATATGATTCTAGGCCTCATTCTACTGTAATTACTTTGGGAAATAAATTATACATGATACCAGGAGTAGTACCGCGTCCTGTCATCTCTTTGACTACTACAAAAATATGCACTAAGATTGTTTCCAAAATAAGAAAATTTATTTTCGTTAGAATTCCCCCATAGGGAACTAAGAAGATGGTGGCCATGGCCTTGAAACAGGGCTCCCTTACACGACAACAGTAGATGGAAAAATTCACGGAGGAATACGAGAACATTTTCTCCTCGCCAACAAAGGTTCCTCTACACTATTAGATCAAGCACTCCATTGACCTGACACCATGAACATCATCGCCTGATGTTTCCATAAATCATGTGACCACACAGACAAAATCCACTCATGTACTGCTTGAGGTTGATAAAGAAATCAAATTTACTGAATGCATCCAACACATCTGCCAGTAGGTCCATGACATCTTCGAGAAATCGAATGCCAACTTCAGCAGAATTTACCTCATCTCATGGAGGAACTCAATGAAATGGGGATCATTTCTTCCTAAAGGGGGGTGAATGATCCATTTAGACACCCACCATCTATTCTTTCATTTTTCAGTTTCAACATAGATTACTATTTTAGTATTTTTTTGTGTCCTAAACTTCCTAAGCCATTTTGAGGCCCTAAAAGATTTTTGTTTGGAAAACTGGGAGGAACATGAATGTTTATTCAATATTTCTCATGTCAATATTTGTATTCCTAAAATATATCTTTCTAATGAGGTATTGAGTGCATCAAACGGAAATCATGTGCCAAAGTTATGTCCCTGAGAAGTTGATGTACCAATTTACACAAATGAGGCCCATAGTTTTGGCGCTTCACCTCCTAGGGTTAGTTTTTGGATGTTTAAGGTTTTACATTATTTCTCAAAAATAAATAGGCCTTAGATCCTCATTGTAACAAAGTTTAGAGGGTTTTTTTTTCCACATCTCTTTTGAGACATCAGCTACCAGCACCCTATCATGTTTATTTCCATTATATCTGTAGGAAAATTTCATTCATTTGTTATTAATGAAATGAACTTTATTTCCACTGCATCTCTGTGTTTATGTATATATTTATATTTTATTGTGTTCCTACGCAGATATGGATCAGTGGTATCAGAGCAGCATTTTCCTTTTATCTTTTTCTTTTCGTGTCCCCGATGAGGCCAGGGTATAAGGAGTTAGGGATCGATTTGGTTGAACCCTTGCAAAATCAACCTCGCAAACCCCAACGAATTCCCATGGAGGAAGAAAAGAAAGGCGAACGAGCATGAGATCCTATCAAATTAGTTTTCATGACCCTCTAGAAACAGATGTACATGATGATGGATAACTTTTCCCAAATCCTTCAACTACTACACGCTGGTGGTGCATCTATATCTAGTAGCCACTCTAGAGGCGCCTCTCCTTTCAAGGTACAAGTCAAATTTGACATTCCTATATTTGAAGGCTAGATAGATGTAGATTCATAGATATATGGTTTAATTTTCTGGAAGGGTATTCCTCGGTCCATGATTTCTTCGACTGAGAAAAGACTCATGGGAAACTTACTGTGAGCAAAAAGACGAGAGGGAACCATCTTTGTTCTCAGCTGTGCTCACTTGGAATTTGTTCCAAGATGAAATCAAGGAACAATATTACCCTATGGTGAGCTATGAGGACAAGTACATATAATGGACCACACTACTGTGACAAAGGGATCAAGATGTGCACGAAATCATGAATTTGTTCCATACCATGCGCAAAAATATGGGTATTAAATATTTAGAGAGACATTTTGTGCTCAAGTACCGTATATTTTTTGATAGATACATTCAGGAGGAAATGGAGATCCTTTATATTACCTTTCTTGGCACGACATATCACTATGCCACCAAGATCGAGCATAAATTTATGCAAAAGAGGTGAGACTTTGGATCCACGAATCTGAAGCCAGGGAAAGGCATCCCTGAACTATGGAAAAAAGGAAAAGCGAAAGCGGGGTGACTAAGAAAAATAACCCATATCCAAATAAGTACACAGGGAAGTGGTGTAAAATTCATAGCAACCCCACTCATAGCCCAAACAAGCGTCGGGCCAAATAATTGCTGGTGGCCAAACTTAAGGCACTCGAATCAGATGCATGTTTTGATCTCGAGTCTAAAGAAGACAAGGGTGATGAAAAAGGGAATAAAATCATTGATGTGGATAGTAGTGACATTTTTAACACCACCAACATCTAGAGGGAGGATCCAGAGGATCTAGAGGAGGGGGAGCACATCTTCCATTCATGGAAGTGGGTGAAGAGTTCTCCATTGCAATTCCTTGTCGGTAGACGAAGCCAAAAGAACCTCATTTGAGCAAAGGTCTTGAAGTGGATAAGCCTATCGACCATAACACACTTGTATCCATATACCATTGGGTGGCTTCATCAAGGAAGAGATCTCTGTGTCTGGCAGCAGTGTCGCCATTCGTACAGTATCGAGCTATTCACGGATGAGGTATTGTGCGATGTTTCTCATCTTGATGTATCTGATGTATTATTGGGTGAACCATATTTGTGGAAGCAACATGATATGCATGATTCTAGGCCTCGTTCTGTTTCTATTACTTTGGGAAATAAATTGTAAAGGATACCGGAGGTAGTACAACCTCCTGCCATCCCTTTTACTAGTGCAAAACAACGCAGTAAGATTATTTCCAAAACCAAGAAATTTATTTTAACTACAATTCATCCACTGGGAAAGAAGAAGGTCATTTCCACATCCTTGAAATAGGGCTCCTCTGCACAACAACAACAAATTGACAAATTCATGGAGGAATATGAGGACATTTTCTCCTCACCCACAGAGGTTCCTCTACACTATCACATCAAGCACTCCATTGATCTGACCCTAGGTGTGTCACCGCCTTATGTTTCCATACCTCATGCAACCACACAGACATGATCCACACATGTAATTTCTGATAAAGTGACCAAATTTATTGAATGCATCAAGCATGTCCGCCAACAAGTCCATGACATCTTCCACAAATCCACTATCAAGTTCAATATAATTTGCCTCATCTCATGGAGGAACTCAACGAAATGGGGATCATTGCTTTATAAGGGGGGGAGGAATGATCAAGGTGGATATTGGTTGTCACCAAAATATTCCATTTTGATTCCCACCATTATTTATTTTATTTTTTTAGTTTCAGCACAACTTACTAAATTGAGTAGTTTTTCTGGTCTTGAACTTCTAGAGCATTTTTGAGGCCCTGAACAATGTTTTTTGGGAAATTCGGGAGTAATATTGAAATTCCTCCAATTTTTCTCACACAAAAATTTGTAGTCCTCATATAGATATTTCTAATGAGGTTTTGAGCATCTCAAACAAAGATCATATGCCCAAGTTACGTCCCCGAGAAGTTAGTGTACCAATTTACCCTAACAGGGCTCATAGTTTTAGTGCTTCATAGCCTAGGTTAGATTTTTTGATGTTTAGGGTTTTCCATTGTTTCTAAACAATAAATAGGCCTTCGAGCCTCATTTTAAAACAGTTCAGAGGCCTGTAGCTGCCACATCTCTTCTGAGAGATAATCTACAAACGCCCTTGCTAGTTTATTTCCATTATGTATGTAAGAATATTTCAGTCATTTGTTATTAATGAAATGCAATTTTATTTCTTCTCCATGTCTGTGTTTATGTCTATTTCTTAATTTTATTGCATTCCTACATAAATTTGGATAGAAAATGTAAGTAAATAATTATTTTTATATTTTTTAACTTTTAAATGTTATTGTTATGTATTTTGAGATTTAAACTTATGATGTTTCTGTAGATGTTGGATTGTAAATACTTGTTAGTATGTCTCTAGTTTCTAGGAAAGCAGCTTGCCAAATCAAGGATTCTCCCTATGAGGAGGCGACAGACCCACTAGTAGAGGTGGAGCATAATCTAGGAGGTAGGACTAGAGGCATATCAAAATACACAAATTTTGACAATATTCCACTACGCTATCAAAGGAATACCATGGGGGTCCTAGGTTGACTGTGTTATTTACTCTGGCGAGTTATCCAAGCAGTCACATTATATCACGAGCATCATGTGGGTAGATAGCAACTTCTAGTTTATTTTTTCACTGATGTAGGCTCGTAGAGCCATTGTGTCATGAGATAGATATTTTTTTTAGATTTTGATGTAACATAATATGCAAATGTCGATAATTTTTTTTTTTTTTTAATGTTGATCTCATATGATGAAAATTTCGATCTAAAACATAATTTTCTAATTTTTTTTCTAATGTATTCAAATGGCATGGAATGTGTTGATATGAGATGTAATCAAATTTATTTCCAGTAATTGAACACGAAAATACATGCAAAAAATATGAGGTTTCTTACTAGATATTGACCATTTAAGTGTTACACAACGATCTCTGAGTCCAACTTGACAACCAAGTCTCTAATATTGATATAAATTCCATCTGATAATAGTTCGACAACCACACTATATTAATCAATACCATTAGTTGTTTGGCCCAGACATGAACCTTGTAAATTAACCAACTACCCATCAGGGGAAAAGAGTGCTCATGCTATGGAAGATAAGTTTTGTCTGCTACAACAAGAACATCAACAAAACCGACATAATGGTTCAATGACATCCACAAACAAAGTTAAATGCAAGGTAAGTGGAGGAAATGTGTCTGCAAAGAAAAAAATAACACCAAAAAATATAAAATCACACTAATGAATCACACGCCAATGTACAAAGTATCATACTTTGAATCAAGAATCTTATTTCTTTAGATAGAGCCCATTTCGAGGCTTAAAAAATTGATGACCTTTGTAATAGAACAGCTCATAGCCACCTATTTCTAATACTCATTGAATAATGTATGAGCCATGCCAAATTGGGTCTAGCTTCCCAACCCCTATGTTATCCTGGGATTGATCATGCAACAAGCTGAAGTCACCTTCAAAGGAAACGCGAGGAGTGACAGACTTATCATACTGAGCTTTAACTCATTCCTTTTGTGCTTCAATGAGTAAAGCATTGATATGTCAAGTCTCATCGAGACATTCAAGATAAAGTAGACATTCCTCTTTTGGTGAAGTACCAGGAAATAGTTCGATAGCTAGTCTCAGAGGAGGGATTTCACACTCAATCGGGAATGTAGCTTTTAGACCATACACTAGTTGAAATGGCGTGAATCTGGTGGCAGTCTTAGGAGAAGTTCGGTAAGCCCACAAAGCTAAGAATAACATGAGGTGCCAATCTCTTTTCTGTATCTGAATGGTTCGTTGAAGCATTGTCACCAAAACTTTGTTAATAACTTTTACTTGGACATTGGCATGTGGATAATATGGATAGGAGCTATCGTGGCATAGCCCCAACTAAGCAGTAAGCTCTGTCATCATATGATTGCGAAAGTGGGAGTCATGGTCAGTGAAATTCCTTTTGGGAAACCGAACAGAGCTATAACACTGTTGAAAATAAATTGTGTCACAATCGTACCTTCATTATCATATGTAGGCATCGCTTCTACCCATTTTGTAAAATAATAGGCAACAATAACAATATAACCCTTCCTCCCAGCCGAGAGAGGTTTACAAGTCATGAAATCGATGCCCCATTTTGAAAATGACTCGACGATCACAACTGGGTTCAACTAAGAGTGTGGGGCAGATTATTTTTGGGAATGGATTTGGAAATAATGGCATTCGCAGATGGAAATAATACATTATTTAAAAATAAATAGACAAAAATACCCGAGCGCAAGATATTTTTAGCAGTAGCATAGCCAAAAATATGACCACTATAGGCCCTGGAGTGGAATTCATTAAGGAATTTCTTAGCTTCCTCAAGAATTAGCATTGACAGAGGATGAAATCAACACTAGTGTGACATAAAGTATCTCCAATCATGCAATATGGTTGAGACTGGTAAGGAATATTTTGCCTCTTGGGGGAAGAGAGTTCCAAGATTTTTTTTGTTTTTGGAGATAAAAAATGATATCTCCATACCATGGATAGAGAGTACTGATGAGAAATAGTGATTCATCCAGAATCAATTCTTCAAAATTGGTAGGACCAACTGCAGCTAGAAGATCACAGATCAATTCAGAAAAGACTATCGATTTCTTAGACTTAGCGGTAGAAAACTCTAATTCAAACTCCTAGAGAATGACAATCCATTTGGATCAATTCCTCCAAGTAACTGACCAATAATAATTTAATTCATGGGGTTGAATTTAGACATAATCATAATCTTGTGCAAGATAATGTTTTGGTGGAAGCGTTGAACATCATTGAAAAATGCTAAGGTGATTTTTTCTACATGAGTGTAATGAGTCTCGACATTGTAGAGATTTCGGCTTATGTATTAAAGTACATGTTTGTGACCATCATCATCCTTAACTAGCACCATACCAATAGAGTTGTTTGTGAAGGCTAAATATAAGAAATAATCATGATGATAATCGAGAGGATATAATAAAGAAGCACTGACGAGGGATTTCTTCAAAACATCGAAAGAGGTTTGATAAATTTCATCCCAAATGAATGGGACTCCCTTTTTCACCAGACGATTAAATCCTTTGGCAAGATCGACGTAATTCTAGATGAATTGACAGAGAAATTATCTTTCCCTTGTAATCTTTCCAACTAATGTAAAGAGAAGTGAGGAGACAGATTGATGATTGGATTGAATTTAAGAAGATAAATCTAGATTCCTTCTTTAGAAACCACGGAACCTAAGATACGACCTGATTCGATGAAAAATAAGATTTTTTTAGGATTCAACCACATGTTATAGTGTCGACAGTGAAGAAAAATCACTTGAAGATGTTCAGGGTGATCTTGACATCTCGTAGAATGAGATTTAAGGTCATCAAGGTATGGCTAGACTATGTGCTTAATATCATGAAAATCATAGGACATAGCCTGTTCGAAGGTAGCCCTGAAATTTTTTAAACCAAATGGGAGTTTCTTATAGGAAAATGATCCCCAAGGATAGATGAAGGGGGTCTTGGGTTGATCAGATGAAATAATATCTCGTTATAGTCATAAAAACTGTCAATAAAAGGTAATATCTCACTCCCTACACATTCATCAATAATTGATCTATAAAAGGAGTGGGGTAGTTGTCTTTAGGATAAGCTTTATTTATATCAAAATAATCAACATACACGCTAATATTCCCTTGATAAATTATTAGCACACCCAATCTGTCAATGGTATGGGATAGACAAGACCAGCCTTGAGACGTTTTTCGACCCCTCCCTTAATGGCAATAGCCTTTCTCTGGTGCACATGACGAAGTTGTTGATGAACAGGGTTTAAGTCTGGATATTTAGGGATCTCGTGCACCACAATACTAGGGTATATGCTATGGATTTCTTTGTAAGACCATGCAAAGACATCAAAATTTGTTTTTAAAAAGATCAGTTAATATATTGATCTCATCGGGAGAACAAGATGCACCAATATGGAAATTCTCAAAAACCCCTGGTTTAACAAAGATGTCAATAGGAATGGTAACAAAAAAATTTCGCATGTTTCCTTCAGACAACACTTCATGAATCAAAATGGGATGCTGAATTGGGCCAGTCAATTTAGATAGAACATAATATTCTAGACAAGTATAAATGTCATTGAGGCTTGGGAGAAACCAGGAATGTTGATGACCATCATGCAAAGGTGTTTCTCTGAGAGACATTGTTACACCATTTTTTGGACATCTAACCTATCATTACAAGAACCCAAGTACACGATGAAAGACCAATTTTACCCTAAGTAAAATTGCTTTCACTATGTGAAATAACTTAGTAAAACACCTTTATTAAGTTGTTTATGGTCTAAACAGGAAACCCCAAAATGAAATAATAAAAAAATCTATATTTTTTTATATTTCCTGGTCATATTTAACCCAAAACAAGGAAATCAATTAAATAAATCCTTATTTATTTGATTATTTCCTAGGAATAAGTTATTTAAATCCTATTTAAATAATATTCCTAGTTAAATTTGACTAAATCATTTATAGATAATTAAACAAATCATTATTTATTTAATTATATTCCCACCATTTCCTTAAAATAGTAAATAAATCATTTATTTATTTATTATTTATAAATAAAAGAATTGACCCAAGTCAAAAATCCTTTTCCCTCCAACAAATATAATAAAATATTCCTAAAGGGTGGTTCTAGAATTTGATTAATAATATTTTATTCATGCACCAAGTTCTAGATCGCCCTAATATTTTGTTATAAATAGAAGGGTTTTCCCCATTCATTAGTCACATTTCATTGCATTAGATCACTCTAGATCTATACTCTTGGTCACATTCTCCATTTTTACCTTGTGAGCTCCCTTTGAGTTCTATGTTTGTCTAGGTTTTCCACACCAACAAGAGAGAGAAATTTTAGATCTAAAATGCTGAGGACTTTCAAGAACCCATCCCATTGAGGAGAATCAGAAACACCTTTCTTGTTTTCCTCTCAGGTGCCCCCTTTTTATATAAAAAATTCTTTCAAATACATTGTTCTTGTCTTGTCTATTGGATGCATGGAACCACATTTTATTTTTACTGCTTAATGTCTTTTATGCTTAGATCTGGATTTGTGCAACATTATTTGGATCAACTAACTGCATATTTAAAGATATTGGCAGCCATAATTGATGTTAGGGCTATTTGTTATGCGTAGCTAAAGTGGTCTTTTCCGACGAAAGATTCATACTAACAATTGGCGACTCCACACGGGTTTTCTTTTGCGACCGTTGTCGTTTTATATATTCCTGCATATCCAGCTATTTCAGACCCTAGGGTTTCTCTTCAGTTTTTTTTTCCTATTTTTATGGTTTTTTTCACCTCTAAAACCCTCAAACATTCAAATTTTTAACCACAGCTGTCTTTGACCTATTATTTCGTGTGTTTTTGATAGGCACATGCTTGAGATGAAAACTTTTACGAGTACGTGAACCGGGATGCGCAGGATTTGCACTTATCAGCCCAAAAACTACGACTTGAATTTGGTTTCGAAACTTTTCACAAAAAATATGACTGGGTGATATCGGTTTCAACACACAACATGCTTTATTGTCTGCACTTTTCCGACAATTTTTCTAGGTTTTTCTGAAGCTTCTGTCAGGGTTTTTCAACCTCTGTCTCTGCCCGTTTAGACCTGTTTCTGATCTGTTTCACTCAACTAAGTGGGAATCTTGCCCCTTAGGGCTTTAGTACCCTCCACTTTTTTGTGGGCGAGTTTTAGCTGTTTCAGACGTCTGAATTTTCAGAGTTTCAACCTTCTTCTTTTCAGATCTGATACCTCATTTTTAGATCCCTCTAGATCAGCTCTTATCCCTTTCAAATCACCTCATATAGTTTTGTTTGGGTTTACCTCTAGGGTCACCTCCTTGTCCCTCCTGCCTTTAGCTGATTTCCCCCTTTTTGTTATAGCAACCTTGCCTCTGCCTCTTTTCTATTTTCTGCACCTCTTTTCAGCAGATTTCCCCTTTAGATCCCTGTCCCTCCTGACCTTAGATCTATTGGCCTATTTTTAGTGTGTTTTGATTTGATTTTTTCCCCTCTTTTAGACTTTTTTCGAGAGACCCGCCTTCTTGGGTTAGATCGATGCATTGTTAGCTGTTAATTTTTTATTTCGGTCTGCGGTTATTTCGATTTACACGGTATTTTTATTTTACTCTCAAAACATTTAGGTTTAAAAATTAAAATTAACGCATGCCACCCACCAAACCCTAAGTGAAGAGAAGATTCTAGTTAACAACTTTGCACCGTAAAGACTTTAAAATCGAATTGACTTTGCTTTCTGTATTTGTCATTGAACTCCTTGATTTTGCACCTCCTTGTTTGTGTCATTTTCTTCTTTAGTCATCGTTACTTTCTAAGGCATTTATAGGAGACTGCAGCCTTCACCCATGGTTTTATTTTTTGGTTGGTAAACTTCCTGTTCCGTCGTCCTCGAGTGAGTCCTCCCAGAATCTGCCTTGAACTCTTCTTCTCATTGTTTAGGTTCTCCCCCTACTCCAGTTTCTCGTTCAGTTACCTTCACCATGTCTAGTTCAGGGCCTAGTGCTAGCAACAACCCCAGTTCTACTGCCGGGTCTGTTTCCAGTGGAACCACTACAGGAACTACCTCGACTGTCCCTTTGCTCCCTTATATGGTCGGTCTCAGTCTCCCGGATTTCAATCAGTTGATTAATGACCCTATCCGCCACGATTTTAGTTCGCCTGCTATGCCAACCAAGCTCCCTTCCGACATTCCCAAGTTCGAAGGCCTTGCTAGTGAAGATCCCTCCAACCATATCCGATCTTTCCATATGCGGTGTTCATCCATTTCCATTACCGATGATTCCATCCGTCTTCGATTGTTCCAACGCACGCTTACCGGCGAGGCTTCTAAATGGTATGTTGATTAGGCCACCTCTTCCCATACCACCTTTGCGATCATTTCCCAAGCCTTTTTATCTTATTTCTAGCTCCCTCTCTGATACGAAACTGGTACGGAACTTTTGACTTCTTTCTGTCAATCCTCTTCGACCCGCCTTTTCGCTCATGTTCAGGAATGGCAGCAAAGAAAGAGCTTATGTCAAGCTCCCCCCTTTGAAGATTAGGTTTATATGGACTATTTCCTTTGCTCTCTCTTACCTCCCATTTCCAAATATGTCACATCCCACTTCCCTCAAACCGAAGAAGCTGCCCTCCAAATAGCCTTGAAATATGACCTTATATATGCTCAATGTGGTTATGTTTATACTGTCCTGCCTGACCTCCCCAAACCCGGTGGAACTAATGCCCCAGGGGCATCTCACTCTGCCGACGGTATCGTTGGAGCTCTTTCACATACCTACACTCAACCTCCTCTGGGCTATACTAACAGACATCATATCCAAGATAATCTCCTCAGTGGGGAATGTCTTATTCAAGAGATCATCTGAATCCAAAGAATGAAACCAAGGGGACTATGAATACGTGTCCAGAGATGAAACCAGATTGTCATGGGCTTCAGAAGTGGCCCTAGAATCGAGAAGAATGTGTTTATACGCCTATTCTACAAGGCTAATAGGCATAAATTCACCAAATTTTTCAAGATGGCCGGGACTAGAAACCATCCATGGGTCTTGATTAGATGGTATCATGTTAATAGAGGTGAAATTAGGAGGTGGGAGTGAGAAGATGTTGATTAGGAACAAATCCTTAAAAATAATTGGCTCAACCTTCTCATAAGGAGTATAATTATTCCCAACATATGGAACGTTTCCAATTGAGGAATCAAAGGAAAATAAATAGAGCTGATCGATGGTGACAATTTTCCCCTGACAAGGGAAGCAGAGAATGTAGAAAAGTGTGGATACCACGCAAACCATAGCATGAGTCCATCTACGCCCAAGTATAAGGTTGTAGTTGAGGTTAGAATATACCACTTCTACTTGTATGTTCATTGTCTTACCCTCCTATAGAATCGACAAGGATTTAAGAATACCATACGGCTGAGAGCCTCTGTCATCGAAAGCTTCCAAAGTGTTAGGGGACTAACTTAATGTGGGAGAGTTAGCGGCTTTCCAAAAAGGAACATACATGATGTAGGTGGAAGAGTCTTCATGAGAAATAGTCTGATGAATGGTTTTACCCATATTAATGACTTGAATTAGAAAATTCACTTGATATGGGAGCCAAGGAACAAAGTTATCAAGATCGAAAGTAATTTGGTTGGAATCCACAGGATCAATCCCTCTGATAGTAGACAATAGTGCCTTCCATTGTGATGGACACAACTGAAGAAATTTCAAGGCTGACATTGTCGAAGGTGCTTGATCTAAATCCTCTACAATGTTATAGTGCTGAGCAACTTTTGCGTTCAGATTATACAATAAATTTCCAAGAAAACCTTTTGAATATGGTCAGATGACGGAATTACTAATAAGTCTCTCAATCTGGAGAGGAGCAGAACTAGGAGTTATAGAAGAGCAAGGGATAATTGTGGTGTCCTTTTCCATGAGAGCTTTTGAGGGATTCAGGTAATATTTCAATTAGGTGGCAACATAAATAGTTTATGTACCAGCCATAATGATTTGGGAGCTCGCAAAATATTGTGGTTGATCTACCATTTGTGTCTGCTGTGTAGGAAAAGGTACTTTCAAGACAACTAGGGTTCCAGGTGCACCTTTAAGAAGATGATAAACTTCGACACGTTGATGAAAATCCTTGATATAATGGTCGTCATCAAAAATTAAGAAAGGATATTTGGGCTTACACTTGAAAAAATCTTTAGCAAACAACTTAGTGGAATCCTATTTTGGGTTGTGGGATTTGGCTTTACCTTTCCCCTTCTTTTTACCTTTTGAGGAATTTTCTGTTTTGGTACATTGGAAAACATTAACCTCATAGGTTTTACGAGGATTATTTGAATTTTTCAAAGGAGTAGAGGGAGTAGTGGGAGAAGTAGACTTAGGTTTCAAAGATGTCCTGGGTGTACTTTGATCAGTATGGGCCACTGACCAAATGACACCATCAACAGGAGCCGTGGCATGAGATTTGGATGATGTCGGATTGGTTGAAGGACACGATGCATCAATTAAGAGTTCATGTAGAGATCTAGATTGGAAATATGCCAAATAGAGTTATTGAGCTTGGGAAATGACTTCCTCTTCTCTCACACAACCACCCATAGCGAGATATTTGGAAATTTTTGGAATAAAATACTTGGCGAAGAATTTAGTCCGCAGTTGATCAAGGATTGTGAATTTAATGAGGTGATTCCTGTGCCTCCATTCGTGAATATGATACGGAATATGACTAGCAGTTGACTGCTACAAATATTTCAAGGGATGGGTGTCAGTATCATACCAGACAAACAACTAGAAGTGGGTGAGGAAGGCCATGGCGAAGGTATTGAAATCATATTATACACCATGAGGAGGTTCAATGTACCATTTAATAATGGTACCTATCAAAGTATGCTGGAAAATATGCAAAATAATTGAATCGTCGACCCAAGAATTGGAAGAACACCATGAATGGTAGGTCATGACATGGGTTTCGGGGTCTTCCCCATATTTTCATTCAAGCTTCAGAAAATCACCAGGAATTTTAGTTGGAAATGGAGGCCAATGCAATATGTGTTGGATGCAGTCATTTGTCAGCTTAGACACATTTGCAAGTTTCAACATAGTCAGAAATGGAAAGGAGGGGTGATGAGGAGAAAATGGTCATTCAAAGTTACCCATTTGTGGGTTCCAACCTGGTTGGTACGGGTTCTACCCCTGATGGGGCTGAATTTGACCTTGATACCCATATTCCCCCCATGGTTGTAGGTAAGGACCTTGTTGCAACTATTGCTCAATGTAAGGACCCTGATAAGCCAATTGATGAGGCCCCAACCGGGTTGGAAATTGTAGTCCTTGTTAGACATATTATCCAGTTTTAGGTCCATTTTGGGCTTGCTAGTAGTAACCTTGCAGAATTTGTTGGTGCTAACCACCAGGTTGATTGAGGTAACCACCAGCTTTATGACCCTTCTCAACTTGTTGATACTCATGTTGAGGAATTTTTTTGTATTGATTACCAGGCTGATGAGGGTATATGCCAGCTTGAGGCCCATGTTGGGGTGGCTAGTACTGACCCTGAGGAATTTTCTAGTATTGAGTACCAAGATGGTGAGGGTAACTACCAGCTTGACCCAAAGGAGGATTTGGACTAGTTTGGGTTTGAGGACCAAACTGAAGGTTCGTTGCAATAAGACCCATTGTATTTTGGGATTGTTGGACCTAATTTTATGAAACAATTGGTTGCACAAAATAATGATATTATATGTTCGGTTGTTGAATACATGGATAAGATACGTTCTATTTTTTAACGTATTGATATTGTGTGTTTGGATGTTGAACATGTGGATATTGTATGTTCGGCTTTTGGACGTGGTGTTGTTGAACCTAAGAATACTGAACGTGGGTTTGTTGATAAGCTATTTGACCTCAAGTAGAGTGACCACCTATTATAGTGGTTCCTACGACAATACTCATTGGTTGTGAAAGAAATGTTCCACCTATATTAGCATGAGGCTTTCCCGCCCCCGAAACGGGTCCATAGTTCATATTTTCCCCACTCAAAAGGGAAGGTATGTATGGAGGATTTTATTTCCCCTGAGGCAGAAATGAAACGAAATATTTTCCACTAAACATTGGAACTATAGTGATCGTACATAGTACCAAGGGAGTAGATACAACTATTGAAATAATCATTTGTCGTATAATGATTATAGGTAGAGAAAGGGGTTGAGAAGTCGTAGCCACCTTTGAAACAAATGGGAATGAAGATCAAGGAAATTCCATTGAAAAAATGGGATTATGAAATGGCTATGATGCCCTAGAGGCTCTCTAAATGAGACTCCCAAGAGAAGTATACCCATGCGGAAGTGTACATGTGACTTGACTAGAGGGAATACTCATCCCACTTCCTACATCATGAGGAGTGGTCACCTAGGGAAAATATTCAAGAGGGAACATAGATTCAATTTCTACCTCTAGGACATGAGTTACAATAGTTTCCTATCAGGTACTTTGGGAATTACTCATGAATGGAACATCGTCAACATTTGATGCCATCTCCAGAGGAAACAATTGGAAAATTGTAGTGGGAGATGATATAGGAGAAACACGATAGGACACACTAGGATCGTTAAAAGGATTTTATTCGCATTGAGGTGAGACCACAAATGGATGAAAGAGAAAATTAGGAGGAAATACTGTAAACTATGCAGACGGTTCAGGACTTTCGAGCTCAGTATCCTTAGATGATGATGAAATAATATTGTCAGATGGTGGTCGAGACGAGATTGGTTGGATGCTTATGAAAATTCCAGGTTCATCACCTTAAGCTTCAAGGGGTCCAACTACAAATTGTAGAATATTAGGAGGAGGCTCTTCATTTCATTTAGAAGAGGAATGAGGCGAATTCAAGGATTCAAACACGATGACTTTTTAGAAAAAATCAACAAAGGAAAAAGGGTGAATCAATTTTCTTAGCAATCAAGATGTATAATTAACTAGGTAAGATGAGTCTAGAGAACTACACAGGTATGATTCTATCATTGACAGTTGAATTTTAAATTAAATAAATAAAAAAGGGTAAACTAGGCATAAATGATTATCAATTATCCATTAAATGAAATATATGCCTTGGTAATAAATGATAGAATAAATTACCAAGGAGTTAACATAATACAACTAATATCCCTAAATGTTGTGTTCTATGTATCACGTCTACAGGGAGGCGACTCAGTTACCAATGATAGGTTTGCAACCTAGTGGAGTCTCCCCATATATACTCAACGGTACATGGGAGTCCAATCCATAGTAACATTGTCTAATGTGTAATCGTATGATGAGAGCGTCCCCTTATACTTTTCCTACATGGAGCATAGTCCTATATACTTCCATACATGGGACGGGGTTTCACCTCTGGAATGTAACACAGAATGTTAGTGACAACTACCACACTTAATAATGCCGGACTACGTCTTTAGCCTAAACCTCTAAATGTTTGCGTTAATTTCAAATTCTCCTTAAGCTTAATTGAATAAATTTTAAACATGATCTTAATTACATTTCATATTTTGGCTCAAAAGCGATATCACCTGAATCTTATAATGCAACTGAATGCCAAAAAAGAATCCATTTTTCTTCGATGAACTTCTAAACTAATGAGGGAATAAATGGGAACAAGAGTGAAAAATTCAAGAAATTCAGTAAGCATTGATGTCCCCTAACCAGTTTAAAATCCCTAAAATGGATTTTTTTTTTTTTTGAATTCAATTCTCTTTCAATATCCCTCAAATGCAAATTTATTAAAATATGAAATCACTCCTCTTTCCCTTAAGATGCGTTAAACATATTTTTTTATTTTTTTTTACTTTTATCCAATTTCAAATAAAAGAAAAATTAATCAAGCGAATAAAGAATTTTAAAAAAACCACACTATTCACTTTTCTTTCTCGAATGGAAGACAAATCGTTCCAAAAATAATTAAATGAAAAATGAATTTCACTCTTCTTTTAAAAATGAAAAGAAGCCAATTCAAATGTTCAAGA
Organism: Pinus albicaulis; assembly: GCA_034641835.2. NCBI lineage: Eukaryota > Viridiplantae > Streptophyta > Pinopsida > Pinales > Pinaceae > Pinus > Pinus albicaulis. The sequence goes on from CM076574.1 coordinate 8,866,158, forward strand.
CAAAACGACACTCAATCTAATATTTTGAAATGGGGAATTAGATCAAAACACACACCTTCAAACTTGTGAATCAAACAATTGCAATCTATGTTTGACAATTAATGGAAGGTAATTCCAAAGTGTGGTGATGCCACAGTGCAAAAGGAAACAACCTCAAACACAAGCTACAAGTAATGTGAAATGGTGTTTGTAATTATGAAAAAAAAAATATGAAACAAACACAGTTCTATAATGACAAACACAAGTGACAAGTGAAGGTCAAATGACCTAGGAGACCTAGAAGATGATTCAACTCCACTCAACCACAAGAAAATTCAAAGTGGAAAAGTAATCATTTGAACAAAGTGAATCAAACCAAACACAGTGGTAGAAGGTCATTCAAACTTGAAAGGCACTACAGAGGCCAAGACACACTAGAAAGTTAAATGGAAACCCTATATTTTTTTCCTGTCTCTAGGATCAGTGCATATGTGGGAAAAAAAACAGTATTGAAAGGAATATCGGCATAGTTGTGTTACATAAAACATCATTGGAAGAGATACTGTAAGAGAAAAAAAAGCATTGGGCAAGAGATACAAGGAAAAATAAAAGATAATTTCCACTCTCAAACCAAACATGACACCCTAAAGCAAGGACCAAATACTGTGCAGACCTACAAAGATCTAAATAGACTCAGATCTCAATGATTGGTAAAAATGATAAAAAATAAAATTGGAAAAGGGAAGGAAAAGAGGCTAAAGATCCCCAACCGAATCGCCTTGTGAATACAATCCCCTCTGCACACAGTGGCAATCTCGCTAGCCCTATAGTGGGTCTAGAAACTTATGATACTATCTAATGAACACTTTCTTAATTAACATTCAAAGCACGATGAGAAAGGTAAAAGTTCTTACCTCTTCTTGATGCTATGCTCAACTCTTTGTTGAAGGCCTTAATCCAAAACACTTTAGGCTCGATCCTCGCTCCTAGTGGAATTTGAATGCCTATAAGTGATCAAGGTACAACAACAAATGTGATCCCATACAAATCATACATTAAACATTAATTACCTTACAAATCAAGGAGCAATAGGCTACTTATATGAATATCTAAACAAATATAGGAAGTGAAACGCCAGAAGTATTATTTATAATATAAAATAGGAATCTTACAGCCATGGCCTTGATTTTGGAGGCATCCCTTTCATTTAATCCGAGTCCAAACCAAGACTCTTAAATGATCCCTGTCTCGAATGGAAGATTAGGCATTGACACGACATAGGGATGCAAGGGATGAATGATCAAACCATCCAAACAATGACCAACTAGTAGTGGAGGGATGGTGATCAATTTATAGGAAGGGAGAGGGAGTTTGGAGCCAATGAAAGAATGAGGAAGGCACACTTCTCAATGTATAATCCCCTACTGATAAGATCAAGAGCCTCAAATGAGAGAGCTTGACCCTATCTCCACTGAAAAATATCCAACTTGTCCTCCTGTATATTTATAGAGGTTGAATATTCTCCTCCATCTGAGGAAAGACTTCCATAAAGGGTTCAGCATGATTTTTCCAATAAAAAAACCATTGACATCACTAGGTTTGAACAGGAAGCCTACCATCATCATGGCCAGGTAAGTGGATAAAACTATTGACCCAAAAATTTAGGGTTTGAGCTAAGCTTCTTCATGAATTATTTAAGGCAAATTTCTTTTATTCTTTAGAGGATATCTTGATGTATTTTTCCAAGGTGGATATACTACACTATATTCATCACATGGCACTTTAGGATCAGGGATAGGAATTAAACAAGGTGATAAATTACAGTGTAACAATCCTCTAAGTTTATTTTTATGCTGGAGCTTACCTTGGTATCAAATCAATGGAAAATTCTACCTCTCTATGTGGTGGAAACTCTAAAATATATGATAGAAATACAACCTAAAAATGCTACAAAATTGGATACTTGTTCAACACATCTGCATTCTCAACTTCTTTACCTTTATCAATAGAGATGTGAACTACAAATATAACACATCCTTTCATGTGAATGTGCTTGGCCTGCATAACTGTCAGCACCCTAACTGATGTGAATTTATTATTTCCTTGTAGGAATCTTGGTTCCCCATTGTCATCCAAGAATACAATATATTTCTCATATAAATCTACCTTGGTCCTATGAAGATACATCCAATCCATACTCAATAGCATATTCTATGATCCCAAAGGCAATATGTTCAAGTGTGTTGTTGTAGGCATACGCTTTAACTCAAATGCATAAGCTCTTAGCCAATGGTGAACTGTTTTCTTCGTAGTTGTGTCCAAGTGAACTAACCAAGATTCTGTATGAGTTTCCTTATTCAAATAGCACTTATCCACCAAGTTAGGACTAACATATCTATAATTATATCCAGGGTCAATAAAAATAGAAATAACTTTATCACAAACCTTACCGTCGATCTCAATGATAGAAGCCTCGCTATCTGCATGTTTGTTCTCCACTATTGTGTAAATGTGTGGAATGATCTATCCAAAATCCCCAAAAATCTCTGCCTCCTATGCATTGTATATCTTAGGCATACCTCCCTGATTATATGGACAATCTCTATTAAGATGATCCTCATTGCATGTCTAGCACTCTAATTGTCCCATAAAATTACCTCCATACTTATGCTATTATCTATATTGTTGTTGTGGCTTATGTCCCTGTCCACTTCCATTAAACTTATTTTTCAATGCCACATCTTCTTTATCTTCTAAATTATAGGGACTTCCTCTCTTATGCTCCCATTTACATTTACCTTTCTCCTTCCCTTGCCATCCTTGGTGAGACTCATTCTTGCGTTTTTACTGTTCATAGTAATGCTTCAACTTCCCAATGACTTCCTAAAGTGATTGAGGCTCATCATAATCAATAAAATCTCTGAATGGTAATGTAAAACCACTAAAAAATGGCTGAAATTTATCCTTCTCATCCTCAAGATGTTGATCAACGGTTGTCATTGACGTCAACCCAAGCAGCACTAGGGGATAACCCAATATTGCATGGGAATTTTGACCCACAAAATTAATATATTATGGGTCAATAATTATTTTAATGGTTTCTACTTGTTGATATGTTTCCTTTGATATATGGCATGCCATGTAATTCTTCACGGTTTGAGAGATATTCATGTTTGAAGTTCGTACCCCCAGTTAGTGGGCTAAAACCCCATGGGGTTGGGGCATGGGTCATTGAAAAGTCATAATTAATATTTTTTAAGCTCCTAAAATCCCTCCCATGTTCACTTTTTCAAGCCCCTCTCAACCTAAGCATTTATATAAATTGTGATCTTCATTTCCTCCTTAAGCAAGGGATTTCACCATGTGAAACAGGTCATCATGGAATTTGCGCTCTAAATTTTCTTATACTAACTTTCAAAATCTGAAATGTTTATGAGGTGAAGCCAAAATCCTCAGGAAGTGGCTGTAAAAATTTCAGATCAAGGTGCACAATTTTTTTTGAGATATGATCTGTGGAAGTCAGGGTTTTTGCAGGCTCCTGAAATTCATCTCAAAGAAGTGACCTTGGTAAATACCTCATAACTCTCTCTTTGAGTATCGGATTGGAATTCCGTAAAAATTGGTAGATAGTGAAAAGTATTTAGTTTTCGTTCTATTAATTTCAGAGCCAAATGAAGAAACAGTGACACATGGCACACCATACAAATGTGCTCTTCTGAAACAGTCAATAATTAGGGAATTGTGAGAGATTGGGTATAACTCTCCCTTGAAGAATCCAAATTGGGTTAGAACTGTGTGCATTTTTTCTCCTCTTGTTTGCTGCTATCATTGTACAAACACTGATAATAATTTAAGATTAACTAATGCTCTAATTGAAAGGAATACTAATTCACCCCCCCCCCCCTCTCAGTATTTCCAACAATTGGTATCGGAGCTTGGTTCCTTAAATAGCAGTTTAAAAGCTGGAAGGAGGTCATGGAGCATACCAAGAATGGTGTACCTCTATTAAATGAAAATAATTATGCACTTTGGAAATGAATAATGGAGTTATATCTCTTTGCGTAAGGTTACCAAGTATGGAACACTGTTCAAAATGGATTTACATCCACTACGGATGAACAAGTTAAGAAGAATTTGGTAAATGATGCAAAAGAAAAGAATATTATCATCAGTGGACTTATTGAATATGCTTATCATAAGGTGTTGGGTTGTAAAACTACCAAACATGTATGGGACAAGCTTGATGCAGGTGACTCAAATGTCAAAGAAGAAAAGCTCCAAATCTATAGAGCAAAATTTGAGCAACTCAGAATGAAAGAAGATCACAACATTGCTACATACTTCCAATACGTTGATGAAATAACCAATACTCTGGAAGGATTGGGAGAGCTAGTTGATGAGAAGACTATTATATGGAAGATTCTTAGAACGTTACCAGGGAGATTCAACCCAAAGGTATCGGTCTTAGAATACAGTGCAAATCTGGACAAACTCAACAAAGAGGAATTAAAGGGAGTTCTCATAGCATATGAAATAAGAATTGATCAAGAAGAGGGTACTTCGCATCTAGAAACTACGTTCATTGCATCTAAGAAAACCAATAAGGATAAACAACCTTCAATTGAAAATACATGCACCTATAAGTGTGAAGAAAAGGGAGATTATGAAGAAGGTATTTTAGATGAATAATATGCTTACTTCACGAGAAAACTAAAAATTAGTAAGGGAAAATTCAAAGGTAAACTTCCATTGATATGCTTCATTTGTAAAGAGGTTGGGAATTTTCAGCAAAATGTCCAAACAGAAGTGATGGAAACTCAAAAGGAAAGAAAGGCTTTAATAAATTCAACAAGAAAGGATCCAAAAGGAACTTTATTTCTAAAGAAGATAGCTCATCATCCGATGAAGGCAATGACAGTGAAAAAGAAGCTAATGAGAGAGTATTGTTTATGGCCAAGCACAAATAACCCAAGCACAATAAACAAGAGGTATCAAACAACAAAGAAGAAGTGATGACCATAGAAGAATTTTATAAGGAAGTAGTCAAGCTTATAAAATATCTCAAGCCAGAGAAGATCCGTTCCAATACTCTTGAAGAAAAAGTTCAAGGTCTCAAAATTGAAGTTGAAGAAGGAAAAACTATCGAAAAATATGCCAACAGCTCAGGGGCATTGGAAGAACTCATCAAAAATCAACGATCTTACAACGAAAAAACTGGAATCGGCTACAAAGAATAAGAAGCAAGACCTTCTACAACAAAATACAATGAACCTATGAGATCTGACATGCATGTAGACTTCACTGGACAAGATTCACAAGAATAGCCTTGGAAGAAAAATCCTCGATGAAAATTTCCATCCAAGTACCAACATATTTTTTATGGCTACTGTTATTCATGTGGAAAATTTTCTCATAAAGCTGTAGAATTCCACACATACCCTAGGAATGAATACAATGCCAGGAGATTTTTCAAATATGAACCTCCTAGGGCTCAGAGAAACATTAATAGATTTGAAAATTTAAGAAATAATATTGAATGTTACAAATGTCGAAACTTTGGACACATAGCCGAAGACTGCAAACTTGAAAATCCTCCAGAAGAATCTTCGAAGCCATAGAATGAACAAACATGGAAGAAGAAGAAGAATGATAATTGTTCTCTCACTTTCAAGGCTCACAAGAACAAAGGTGTGTGGTATGTTGATAGCGGTTGCTCAATGCATATGACTGGAGATATAAATAAATTTGTATCTTTGAAAGAGAAGAAGGATGGAACCATGTCCTTTGGAAATGATGGATATTCAAATGTTATAGGATCAGGTACTGTCACTCTTGGAACCAAAGATGCTCTAGCCAAGAATGTTCTATTGGTTGAAAACATGAATCACAATCTGCTCAGTATTGGACAAATGTGTGATTAAGGACACACAATACTATTCAACTCCACAAAATGTGAAATTAGGAAAGGCGTGTATGGTGAAATTGTGGCTATAGCAAGTCGAGCTCCAAACGACATATATATTTTGGATGAAGCAACTAAAGCATGTATAATAGTTAAGGAGGATGATATAATAATTGGTAGCAATGATGATTGACTAAGTAAGAATTTTTCTACAAAGATGCAACGTGATTTCGAGATGTATTTACTTGGTGAGTTGACATACTTCTTAGGGCTTTAAATATCTCAACAAGAGAAAGGAATATTTATATGTCAAGCCAAGTACATCAAGGAAATGCTCAAGAAATTTAAAATGGAATATTGCAAACCCATCCTTACTCCAATGGTAACAGGTTGCAAATTGAGCATAGACGACTCATCTAAGGATGTGGATCAAAGGTTGTACAGATCTATGATTAGTATTCTTCTATATGTAACAGCCTCCCGACCAGATGTTATGCAAGCAGTTGGACAAGTAGCAATATTCCAGGTAGCACCAAAATAATCACATATTAAATATTCGTTAGCATTGGAATATCTTCACCAACAGCTTGGGATTCTCCCAAGTTCTGATTAGATTTTCCATTTCTCAGAATATAAAGGGGGAGTGGAAGTATATTACAGGTCTGCAAGATGGTTTTGTGTCAGGGAGAGTGGAAGTGTGTACAGGTCCGTAGGATGGTTGTGTTTCAGGGGGAGTTACCCTTTACCATTGATGTCAAAGGGGGAGAGAATGTTGTAGGAAGAGGTTTCATGATCGCAGGGGGAGTACTTGTGTTGCCATCAATGCCAAAGGGGGAGATTGTTGATTAGTGGTTGTCACTGATGTCAACTGAAGTAGCACCAGGGGCTAACCCAATATTGCATGGGAATTTTGACCTACCAAATTAATATATTTTGGGTCAATAATTATTTTAATGGTTTCTAAATGTCGAGATGGTTTCGTTCATATATGGCACGCCATGTAATTCTTCACAGTTTGAGAGATATTCTTGTTTGAAGTTTGTACCCACAGTTAGTGGGCTAAAACCCAATGGGGTTGGGGCATGGGTCATTGAAAATTCATAATTAATATTTTTTAAGCTCCTAAAATCCCTCCCATGTTCACTTGTTTAAGCCCCTCTCAACCTAAGCATTTATATAAATTGTGATCATTATTTCCCTCCTTAGGCAATGGATTTCACCATCTGAAACAGGTCATTGTGGAATTTGCACTCTAAATTTTTTTCTATGAAGTTTTAGAAGCTGAAATTTTTGTGAGGTGAAGAAAAAATCTTGAGGAAGCTACTGTAAAAATTTCAAATCAAGTTGCGTGAAATTTTTGGAGATATGATCTGTGGAAGTTAGGGTTTTTGCAAACTCCTGAAATTCATCTCAAATAAGTGACCTTGGTAAATTCGTCATAAATCTCTCTCTGATTATCAGAATTGAATTACGTAAAAAGTGGAAGATATTTCACAGTCTTTACTTTTCACTCTATCAATTTTAGAGCCAAATGAAGAAACAATGACATGTGGCACGCCGTACAAATGCACTCTTCTGAAACAGTCAATAATTAGGGAATTGTGAGAGATTGGGTATAACTCTCCCTTGAAGAATCCAAATTGGGTTAGACCTGTGTGCATTTTTGTTCCTCTTGTTTGCTACTATCATTGTACAAACACAGATAATTATTAAATATTAACTTATGCTCTAATTGTATGTAATACTGATTCACCCCCCCCCCCTCTCAGTATTTGCAACATAAGAATGGTACATACCTTAATAGCTCCAAGAAATTTGTTGTGTATTATTCATCTGTCACATATCCCATTCTTAGCTCATAGAAATCTTTGGCCTTTCTGACATAATTCCTCTCTTACAAGTAGTTCTTCCTAAAAATCCTCTTCAACTCATGTCAGCTCTAGTCATCTATCCTGATGTGACTAACCCATTTCACATCTTCCCAACATATGCTTTTCTTACCTGTCAAATTGAAGATAGCAATCCTAGCCTTCATGTTATCTATGTACTCATGCAACTCAAAGAACTTCTTCATCCCAGGTATCCAAGCTTCTTCCTATTCTAGGTGGCTTTGCCTTTTTAAATTCATCAAGCATGTATCACCTATCAATCCTCTTATAAGGTTGATACCGATGGAAATAATCATGTTGATCCAAACCATAAATGTAATTGTGCCTATAATCATCACCCCACCTATTCAAAGTGTCCAACAACCTTCCATCTCTCACTATGTCTGATCTATCTCACTTGTCTCCACCATGAGACCTACTACCACATGCCCCATTACTTTTGTATTCATGTCCATAACCGATTCATAATGTCCCTTGTTTTTTCAAATATGATATTTCAATGCAAAATTAGAAGAATGCCTAGCATGCTACTAATATGACTCATGGTGGGATTCGTTGTAGCCTACCATCTTTCTATCCATCTTGATCTTTCTTCTGCAAGGTATAATATGTCATCTAATCCAAATAACAATAAACCAACATACCTTATTGTACTTTGTGGAGGATATTTCTTGCAATATCAGTCGATCAGTGTAATACGTGTATAGATATAATCATGAAAGCATATAAGCATATAATGTATAATAATATAAACATACAAATGTCGTTCTAGTTGGAGTCTAGTCATCCATGTATGACCATACCCAATTCAAACCAATGTAAGCTTGACCACACACAACCATAAGCACAAACCGTTACATGAGCATAAGCAACATGTAACCTAACATGACTGACCAATGCATAATCAAAATATCACTTTACACAGGAAGGCATACACAACCAATAAAAAAAATGATCCAAATGCAACCTAGCATAACCAAGCAATGCATTTACATAATGTAACCATATGTAAGGAAGAGTGCACACACAATACATAGAAAAGAACAACACAGAACCAATCACACATTTGTGACAACATGTTGAAAATAACATCATCAACACTTCCATGGTGACACCACTACCACCATGGACACCACAATGTGGATGCATCAACCAAATAAAACATAGGTATAAAAATACATAATAAATCGACATAAAAGCATGATCAACACACCACCCATCCGTTCGAGAGATGAACCATCCTCTGATACCACTTTGTAACACCCTCTTCCCACCTTTACCCAAGTAACCAACGAACCAGGTTAAACATGCGATGAGAGGCCACTAATATGATATTAAACCTGTTTTACGACCTTAAAGAAGTGGAGTCGGTGGAAACTTGAGAAACAAACCTTACATTGCATCATTAACAACCCCAAGAGTTAACCCAACCATTTAGGGCCATGTTCCTTGAGGGGGGACTAAATTTTTATCCAATTTGAGGCTTAGAGGGCATGTAAGGGAAATATAGCGTCTATATAGCCTTAGCTATAGTATTTCCATGTTAATTTAGTGGCTAAGGCGCCAAAAAATCAATTATGTGCCTGCAGCTCTGGGATTTGTGCCACAGTTTTATCCCCTGAGCCCAGTTCACTGCCTAGAACTTCCTAAATATTTGGGATAGGTTACGTAACATTTAAACAGAGACATGGAAGAAATTAAAGTATTAGGAGCTAATTCAACCCCACCCATCCATGACGGGAATTTCATCAAACATCTCACAAACATTGCATCTATAGGTGTAAAGAACAAAATTAAACATATGGATCTAATACTTATCTAAGAACCACTAATAAGAATTGATCCCTTACATAATAATATGCAATATAATCTATTTTACCATAGATACATTGTATATTCATTTACATACAAAAACATAGATAGATCCAAACATCATCATAGATCGAATACAATCTTATAACCAACATAATAGCAACATAAATACCATGGATAAATCATAAATTAAATCCACAAAATAACAAGTGAATTTTCATACCAAATGCCAAAGGAATGATCTCTTCAATTTTGAATGTGAAAACCAACTGGAGATGGGACTTGCACATTCCGAAAGACCATAGATTGGCTGAGCCAAATATTACTTCAACCAATCACCCGCATGCCATATTCCAAGCATGAATGTGGGATTCAAAACAAAAGAACCAAGTAGAGCATCCTGGAGCTAAACCACCTCACCCTCATAAAATGGGAATAAGGCTTTACCATGATCCAACCAAGATCAGTAGGCCAACACAAGCATGGATATAACTAAATTATCTTTGCCTAAAATGTGAGCAATTTTTCTCTCTCCCATTCTTGCACGATTTACCACAACCCATAGTCTGAATCAGGGGTCACTAGGCACTAAACTAAGACATACCCTCTAGCATCTACTGCAATCCCAAACCTGGCATTCTTAGGCTTGAAATGTGAAGTAAACCACCACCTCTCAGTATTTATCGCAACCCACAGTCCGAATCAGGGGTCCCTAGGCCCTAAATAGAGGCAAAAAATGAACCAGTTCTATAATCATTTAAAGACACAACTCACTCAGCTTTGAATCCACCTGTTAATCTAGATAAAACAAAACATGAGAACACAACAACACCATGGCTATATAGAAATTTCAATGTTAGGATTAATACACTATCACATATGGAAAAACCCATGCCAAGACAAAAAATATCCACATGCAATACCATGCATGTCAAACCTAGCAAGGAAATAATATATACAAATCAATACGTGCAAAGAATTCTATTGTAGGTGCTTGATTTATTCTCGTTCTTGCTTGTGCGCTCCTTTTTCATTCTTTCTTTCCTTTCTTGCTCAAAATTCCAAAGTTCTCCAAAAACTCCAAGTGTGCAAGAGTCAGTGAGAGAGAGAGAATAATGAGAAAGCTTCAAAATTGAATGCACAAAAGGTTCCAACTAATCCTCATAAGCCCTTTTATAGATAAGGCCTACATTCTCTTCATTTTCCATTATTTTCCTTCATTTTGTTGGGTGTGGAGCCTGATTATCTTGTTTACTTTGTATCACAGCATTGGACCCCTATACCTTAAAAGGGGCGGCAACGCCGCCTGTAATTAATCGTGCCGTCGTGAGGAGTGCAAGGCGAATGACTTTCTGAGTCTCCCCTCAGAGGGGCTTCTTGGGGGCGCGCTCCGGCTGGGAAACCAAATGTAAAATTTCCTTGTAAAAGTGTAGTACTTTCTCAATGTGGGCCGTTCATTAGGCAAATGATCTGACGGTAGAAGTTATGTTTAGATTAGGGTTTTTGTCCCTAGAAGGTAACCCCTCGTTTTTATGAGGGCATTGTATTGCGGATGTGCATAGTATGTGTATTCTCGGAGCGAGAAACAGAGAGGGATACTGTGAGAAAGAATAGAGGATATTACAGCGGATCTGCTGTAGGTTTTTTCTTTTCATTTTGCTGGATAATAGAAAGGAAGGACTGGCTGTTCGGGGTGGACGTAGCCCAAACTGGGTGAACCACGTATATCTGTGTCTCTCTAGTTTTATGTGTTTTGTGTGCTTGTATTTTCCGCATATTTTATATGTTGCATTGCTCCATAATATATAATTTTCTAACAACTGGTATCAGAGCCGAAGGTGTATTTGGCTGATAAACTCGCAGGAAAGAAGGGTTCCTGGTTCGAGTGGGAGCAATGGCGGATGATGGTAAGTTTAGGGTCGAGAAATTTAACGGCCAAAACTTTGCGCTGTGGAAGATGCAGATGGAAGATTATCTGTATCAGAAAGATCTGTACCTACCATTGAGCGGAAAAACAAAGAAGCCGGCGGCCATGACAGACGCGGAATGGAACATTCTCGATAGAAAGGCACTCGGAACAGTACGGTTGTGTCTTGCGGCGTCAGTCGCCTTCAATATTTCGAAGGAAACAACAACAGAGGGTTTGATGCAGACATTGGCGAAACTGTATGAAAAGCCCTCAGCCTCAAACAAGGTATTTCTTATGAAACAACTATTTAATATGAAGATGTCGGAAGGTGGATCTGTTGCAGACCATTTAAATGAATTTAATATAGTTACCAGTCAGTTAAGTTCTGTAGGGGTAAACTTTGATGATGAAGTTAGAGCTCTGTTATTCTTGTGCTCATTACCAGAAAGCTGGAATGGTTTAGTTATGGCCATTAGTAACTCTGTCTCTGGATCTAGTAATTTAAAGTTTGATGATGTTGTTGGTGCTATCCTTAGCGAGGAAATGCAACGGAAAAGCTCCGGTGAGACATCGGGTAATGCTTTGAGTGCAGAGTCTAGGGGAAGAAGAATGGAAAGAGGAAAGAGCTCGGGATATCGCAGTAAATCAAGGAAAGGCAGATCCAAGTCCAGATCGGGGATAGTGTGCTGGAATTGTGGAAAGAAAGGACACCTAAAGAAAGACTGCAGATCTCGGAAGGGAAAAGAAGGAGACACACAGCAAGAAAACAATCATGAATAAAATGTGACAGGTGATGTGTTACAAGATGCTTTGATTCTTTCTTTCGAAAATGTTACTGATTCTTGGGTTGTAGATTCAGGGGCTTCATTCCATGCCACACCTGATAAGAAATATTTTCATGACTATGTTCAAGGAGATTTTGGACAAGTTCCATTTTCCAGTGTGATGATAAACCCCGTAAAATTGTTGAATGGTAAAGTTCTTGTAAAAAAATAGAATTGAAATAAATGGCTACACTAAGGGGAGGTAACGCATGTTCCGTATCCGAAGAAAAATATAATTTCAACAAAAGGCGTTGAAGTGTCAAGGTTGTGTGACAACTTTTCATGGGGAGCAAACTTGGAATTTCACCAAAGGAACACCTGTAATAGAAAAGGGTGAAAGGTTGGCACATTGTATTTATGCAATCGTATTTCTAACTCTGTTAATGCTTTTAACTTCCAAAGGATGGCGTGATTATGCATCATTTGTCAGACATGAGTGAGAAGGGAATGAAGATTCTTCACTCAAGAAATTTTTCGTCAAAGTTTGAAGAATGTTGATTTGGATTGGGTGGAGAATTGCATTTATGAAAATGCAGAGTCATATTTCTAAGAGTTGGGAAAGAAAAGAAGAGCAAAACTGGAGCTTGTGTATATAGATGTATGGGGACTGCCTTGTATCATCTCTCGTGCTCTCGCCATTATGTTACGTCATTGATGATGCACCTGAAAACAGAGGATTATTGTATTTAGAATAACATGATGTATTTGATACTTTCAAGAAATGGAAAGCTTTGGTTGAGATTGGAGACAGAAAGAAGAACTTGAAGCTACCGTATCAGAAAATGGAGGCATTAAACAATTAGTTTGATAGGTACCGTTCGCAGCATGGAATTCATAGAGAGAAGACAAGCCCAAGAACACCACAAGAAAATGGTGTGCTTTAAAGGATGAACAAAAATCATGTGAGCATGCAAGGTATAAGATTGCATGGATTGCCTCTTACAATTTTGGCGTATGTCAGAGATACATCGTTGTTTATCTAATAAACAGAGGGCCTCAAGTTCCTTGATGGTGGTATTCCAAAGAGGAAGAAAGGATGGGTAAAAGGTAAACTACTCTTTTTAAAACATTTTGGTTGTGAGGCCTTTGTCCATATTAATAAAGAAAATAGAACAAAGCTTGAGGAAAAAATCAAAGAAATGTAACTTTATTGGGATATGTGGTGCTAAATGATTTTGGTTATCGCTATACATGAATATGAAAATCACAAAAATCACTAGGAGTAGAGACGTAATATTGAATGAAAAAATGTCTTGTATAAGAATCAAACAGAGGAAAAGAAATAAGAAAAAGAAAGAAAGGAATACACGGTTCTCGACGAGATAACCGAGAAAGTAAAGGTTCCCTTAAAAATAATAATAATAAACAACCAACAGTACAACCACCACAATAGCAACAGCACCCCAAACACCGAAAGTGGTGTTAGAAGATCTACCACAGATAATTAGACCTCCAATCTATACTTTCATTATATTATTTATTGTTGACCGATTCTCGTGAACTTGAATGCTATGAAGAAGCAAATGTAGGTTGAAAGCAGAAGAAGTGGGAGCTAGCCATGGAAGAAGAGAGATGGACTCCTTAATGCACAACCAAACTCGGGGACTTAATGGGTTGCTCTGCAGTAGAACTACTGCGTAACAATGGGTTTACCGGGTCAAGGAAGAAGATGGAGGAAAAATGTAGAAAGTTACAAAAGATAGACTTGTGGTGAAGGGGTTCGTACGGGTAGTAATAGGTATTGATTTTGATGAAATATTTTCTCCTCGTTGTTATGAATTCAATCAAAAAACTATCTTTAAGTCTAGTATAGCGTTGGGTAGATTTACACTTGAAAAGTTAGATGTAAGACAACATTTCTCCATGGAGATTTGGGAGGAAGAGACATACATGTAGCAACCAAGGATATATGAGGTAAAAGGGAAAGAAAAATTGGTATAGGTTAAAGAAGAGTCAGATGGTTCTAAAATGTGCTCGAAGGAAGTGGGTATCTAAAATTTGACAAGTTTATGTCCGAACAAGGTTATACTAGATGTCATCGATCATTATGTTTATCTAAAAAGGAAAAATGGGCTTTTTCAAAACAGATGGCAAACAGTATTATATTGTTATTGTATGTAGATGACATTCTTGTTGCAGATCTAACATGTAGGAAATAAATGTGCTCAAAATAAAATTGAAAATTCATTTGCAATGAAGGATTTGGGGGAGCCTAAAACAAAATCCTTGGTATGAGGATAACTAGAGATGTGAAAAATCGTAAATTAACACTGCCCTGTATCGATTACATAGAAAAGGTGTTGAAAAGATTTATTATGCGTACGTAAAGCCGCTAGTGCTAATCTTTTTGCTAGCCATTTCAAACTTAGTAAGGATATGTGCCTAAAGACCCAAGAAGACATGATTATATGGGGTTCAAAGTTCCATACCGTCAGCTTGAAGTTTACCAGCAATATAATGCTTGTACAAGGCTCGATATTGCACATGCAAAGGAGTTGTAAGAAGGCACACACAGAAAAATCCAGAAAAGAACATTGGATGGAAGTAAAATGGATTCTCAGATATTTGAGAGGTACCACAAATCAAGCATTATGTTTTGGTGGTTCAAACATTGCTCTACGGATATGTTGATGCAGACATGGTAGGTGACAAGAGATACTGTGAGGAGCACTATAGGATATGTATTTATCGTAAGTGGAACAATCGAAGCGCTGGGTTTCAAAATTCAAACTCTGGTTGTTGCACTTTCAACAACAGAAGCAGAGTATGTTGCTGCTACAGAGGCTAGTAAAGAAATGATTTGGTTACAAAGGTTTATGGATGAATTGGGTAAGAAACATGATATGGGCACACTATACAGTGATAGCCAAAGTGCTATTCATCTTGCAAATAACTCAACATTTCATTCCAGGACTAAACACATACATCTCAAGTACCATTTCATACGGTCAGTATTGGAAGATGGAGAGTTGAAGCTGGAAAAGATACACACTAACCAGAATCCTGCAGATATGCTAACAAAAGTTGTAACTAGGGAGAAACTGAGAACATGCTCAGTTTCAATTGGTCTTCAAGGATGACGATGAAGATGAGAAACAGCCAGGTCCAAAGAGGAGTCATTTTCCAGCAAATGAAGCAGCGATGGATTTGCTACAATCAGTCTCCAAGTGGGAGATTGTTGGGTGTGGAGCCTGATTATCTTGTTTACTTTGTATCACAGCATTGGACCCTTGTACCTTAAAAGGGGCGGCAACGCCACCCGAAATTTAATCGCTGCCGTGGGGGGTCCAGGGGGGGGCAGCAGCGCTTTTCGGAGCCCCCCCCTGGCGGGGGTTCGGGGGCAGCGCCCCCGAAGCTAAAAACAGATGTAAAATTGCCTTGTAAAAGTATATTAATTTCTAGTCAATCTGGGCCGTTCATTAGGCAAATGATCTGACGGTAGAAGTTATGTTTAGATTAGGGTTTTTTGCCCTAGAAGGCAACCCCCTTGTATATATGAGGGTATTGTATTATGGCTGTGTATTATATGTGTATTCTCGGAGCGAGAAACATAGAGGGAGACTGTGAGAAAGAACATAGGATATTACAGTGGATATGTTGTAGGTTTTGTCTTTTCATTTTGTTGGATAATAGAAAGGAAGGACTGGCTGTTCGGGGTGGACGTAGCCCAAACTAGGTGAACCACGTATATCTGTGTCTCTCTGGTTTTATGTGTTTTTTGTGTGCTTGTATTTTCCGCATATTTTATGTGTTGCATTGCTCCATAATATATAATTTTCTAACACATTTTCCTCCTCACATGCAACCTGTGACCTTTCATCTCCCTTTTCTCCTAATTTCCATTATTTTCATAAATAAATGTGCCAAAAATGCCATTTTTCCTTTCCAAATCCTTTTCCTTTTCCTTTGCAAATTCCCTTACCCATAATAAACCAAATTAACACCCACTAGGATGTTCTACCAACATTAAGCTCCAAATAAGTGTCCCATCAACTATGGTTATTATTTTAACTTTTATTACATGGAATTTTCAGGAGGGTCGTTACAACATGAAAACGATTATGAGCACACATGTGACTAGGTAAGGGTAATTTATATGCCATTGGTCCAATTCTGACAATAATCTAAAAGGGACCACAAGATCGGGGACCTAGCTTCGCAAAACATCCCAAGCATTGAGTATTTTGATAGGTTTCACCCTTACGTATATGTGGTGTCCCACCTAAATTTATTGATAAGTTATGATTTTACCGACGTTCATTTTTTTTTATCTTGGGAATCCTTCAAATTCACTCACACCCTTCTTATGACTTCCTTCATCTCTTGTAGCATCTTAGTCGCTAACATAGTTTTTTCTTCGGCACCATTCCAATTACCAGGTGTTTTACATTTGCGTCCATACAATACTTTGAATGGAATCATCTTTAAAGAAGTATGGTAATTGTTATTATAAGAAAATTCCACTATGTGGATGTAATTTTCCCTCTTAGTTAGTTGTTGCATTAAATACATCCTCAACATATCTTCAAGTACTTTATTTACTCATTATCTCTGCCCATCGGTTTGAGGGTGATATGCATTGATAAACAACTTTTGCATGCCTATTCCTTCAAAAAAATCCTTCCAAAAGGTGGATGTAAACTTAACATCTCTATCGGATATTACTACCTTGGGTAATCCAGGCAATCTAAATATTCTTTCATAAATATGTTAGCGATATTTACTTCTTTATAAGTATATTGCACAAGAATAAAGTTTGTTCACTTACTAAACTTATCTACAAATACCATTATTCAATAATTTTTTTGCTTGCTATTGGGTAAACCGGCGATGAAATCAAGTGTGATGGTTTCCCATTTCCATTTGGGAAAGGGAAATGAGTGAAGTAATCTAGATGAGTTTCAATGTTCTTCCTTCACTTGCTGAAATTATAGGCACTTAAGTAGATATTCAACTACTTACCTATTCATACCTAGCCATAAATACTATTTTCTTAAGGCGATGACCATATTTTTATAACCCAGATGGGCTACATATGGACTTTGGTGGTACTCATTCATAATTGTTTGTTTAATGTTTATTTGAACAGGCACATATATTCGGCTCCGAAAAATTAACCTATTTTCTGCATTTACCACATATCCAAGGTGGATTTCATTGTTGTTTGGGTCTTTGGCTTTATTCCATATGAAAGGATATTCCGTGTATTTCTTAACATATTCTTTAATATGTTCTTTGATTTTTTTTACGTCCTTGAACAAGATTTCATACACACAATATGATTTTCTGCTTAAGGCATATGCCACCTGATTTTCCCTTCCCTTTGAATGTTTAATTTCAAATTAAAATTCACTCAGAAAATAAACCCAACATGGCCATTGAGCATTCAAGGTAGGTTGTTTAAATTAATTTGGTAAACTGTTGTGATCAGTCAACAGTAAAAATATTTTTTTCAGCAAGTAATGCCACCGCATTTTTAAGGTGTGAATTACGACTACAAATTTAAGATCATCAAGTGAATATATATGCTCACACTCTTTCAAATTTTGAGATTCATGTGCCACAACCTTTCCCTCCTGCATAAAAAATCCATCAATGCCTCCTTATAGGAATTTGTACAAACAGTAAATTACTTATCTGGATCAAAAAAGTTTAAAATATGGGCAATGCCAAGTAATTTTTTTAATCAATCAAAGCTTCTTTCACATTATTTTATCTAATGAAGGTTTTTCCCTTTTTCTACGAGGAAGTAATAGCGTAAGCCACCTTTGATAATCCTTCAATAAATCACCTATAATATCCAGCAATTACCATGAAGGATATGATGTCCATTACATTCTTAGGTATCAACCATTCCATTATGGTATTTATCTTGTATGGGTCTACAGATATCCTATCATTGGTAAAACATGCCAGTGGTACAATTTTCTCTCCATAAATAATTCACATTTTCTAAATTTCAAATAGATTTGGTGCTCCCTCAAATTTTGCAATAATATTCTCAGATGTTCTTCATGTTCCACCATGTCTCTTGAATAAATAAGGATATTATCTATAAAAACCAACACAAATTTATCTAAATATTATTGAAACACATTGTTAATGAGACACAAGTTTTGGGTGTGTGCTATATTATTTCCATGAGTAGCCCCATGCATGAAGCGCGGGGCAAGAGAGGGGGAAATCGACCCCCCTTCATTGTGTCGGGCATAGCAAGGGTGTCATAGGGGGGCGTAACCTCGCCAGTTGGGGGGTTTGGAGGGGGGACAAATCCCCCCTGCACAGGGTGTGAGGCAACACCCTCAGATTTTTTTTTGGACCATATATTAGGTGGGTGGGCATACCTATGCTTTTGTGCATGGGTTTGCACATGGTTCTGTGCATGGTGATTTTATTTCAATGGTATTTTGTAGATCCAGTCAAGTGAGCTATGGTTATGTTCCAATATAGTGTTAATGGATTGGGGTTTATGAAATATTTGGCATGTATATATATGTGGTTTAACAATAAACATAATATAATGAAAAATCAATCTTGTAGTCCTGGTTTTGGGATCCAAGGGAAAATCTCTGTGTATATTTTTTTTATGTTTTATTCTCTCATCATTGTTTATTTTATTTTTTAAGAATTTATTTGTAGATAATTTCAATACAGGGTTAAAACCTACATTTGGTATCAGAGATGTTTCATTTTTAAGGTGACGCCTTTGTTATTGAGGGATTTTTAGAAGGCCTATGGTATAACCTATTCAGTGGGAGATCCATGGGACCAATTATTACAGTGAATGAAGTCTGCAAGTAGTGGAAATATAAATATCTATAAATTTAATGGTAAAATTTTTGAGTTTTGGAAGATCAAGATGGAGGATTTACTGGTGGTTAGATATCAGTTGATCGCAGTAGATCTGGGGACTAAACCAACAACAGTGTCAGATGAAGACTGGGAAAATTTGGATCAGAAAGTAAAGAACACAATACGTTTATGTATCTCAGATTCAGTATTGTTAAATGTATCAGGGGAAGATACGACAAAGGCTTTGTGGGAGAAGTTAGGGACTTTATACCAATCTAAGTCTTCGGCGAACAAATTGTCCCCATGAAAAAAGTTGTATAACCTAAGGATTAAGGATGGAGACTTGGTGACAGAGCATTTGAATGCCCTCAATACTGTTGTAATTAAGTTGTTATATGTTGATATTAAAATCTCAGATGAAGATAAGTGCATTAGTTTTTTGTGTTCTCTACCTAATTCGAGGGATAGTCTAGTTGTTGTAATAGGTAGCAAGGCAACTACCTTGAAGTTTGATTAAATAGTCTCATCCTTGTTGTCAAAGTATATGAGATGGAAAAATATGGAGGGAAAAAATGGATATACCTTGTATGTCTGGGGACGGTCCCAAAAAAAAAAAAAAAAAACAAAAAAACAAAAGCAAAAACAAAAAAAAAAAAACAAAAAACAAAAAAAAGTCTTGAAGTGGGAGATCTAAATCTAGAGTGAGATATAGATCTCCAGGAAATCCTATAAAGGTGTGCTAGAAATGCAGAAAGGAAGGGAACATAAAAAAAAATTGTAGATCTAAAGCTCCTATGAAAGGAAAGGGATCTGATGATTCTCCTTTTGGAAAGGAAAAAACCACCTCAGATGAAGGTGGATATGTGTAACTGGCTTCTTCCTCAAGTGCACATGTAGATCATGAGGCATGGTTGATTGACTCAGGTGCATATTTTGACTTCACTCCCCATCAGATTTGGTTCCTTCGTATGAGAAATATGATGTTGGTTATGTATTCCTAGGGGATGACAGGAAGAAAAAAATCGTCAGACACGAATAACTAAAGTTGAAGATGTAAGGTGGAAGAATTAGAAAACTTATTAGCATTCTGCACATTCATGTATTGGCCAAAAATATTATTTCTGTCAGCAAGGTGGATGATGTAGGTGTAAAAAAAATGTTCGAGAAAGATACCTGCAATATGGTTTGGGGAGTACTAGTATTGATGTGGAGAGTTCAGATTGGAACTTTGTACAAGCTTCTAGGTAGCACTATTATGATGGGTGAAACACTTATGTGGTTCCTGAAAGTGGAGCAGAAATCCTTGTGGTATCTGGATAAAATACCATGCTATAGCATCAAAGGCTTGGACATGTTGGAGAGAAGGGTCTTCAAATACTGCATGGTAATGGTATAGTAGCATGTATGTCTAATTTCTCTCTGGATTTCAATTTTTGTGAATATTATTTAGGAAGCAGAATCGAGTTAGTTTCCCTTATGGTGAAAAGAGGGCGAACAAGATATTATAGCTTCTTCACAATGATGTGTTTGGACCTGTGTTAGTTCCATCACTAGGTAAGTCTATGTACTATGTTTCATTTATAGATGACTTCTCAAGGAATACATGGATATATTTCCTTAGGAAGATATTTGAAGTTTTTTATAGGTTTAAAGACTTTAAGGTTCTATTGGAAAATCATACAAAAAAGAATATCAAGGTGTTAAGGACAGAAAATGACGGAGAGTTTTGAAATAAGGAATTTGAAGAGTTTAGTAAGAAGTGTGGTATAGCACATCATAAGAATACTCCATACACACCTCAGAGAAATTGAGTTGTAGAAAGAATGAAAAAATTTTGATGGAAAAGGAAAGAAGCATGCTCGGTGGTGCCAAGTTAGGATGAAAATTCTAGGAAAAGGAAGTGGAGACTCCATGTTACCTGGTTAAAAAATCACCTTCATCAGTGTTCGAGGACACGACTCCACATGAGGTATGGACTAGTAAGATATCCTCTCTTTAACATCTTAGGTTATTTGGATGTGATGCATATTTACATGTTCCAAAGGAGAAAATAACCAATTTTGATAGTAAATATGAAAGGTGCAACTTTATTGGGTATATGAATGGCTTAAAAGGTTATAAGCTTTGGAACCCAAAAAAAAAGGAAGCTTTTGTACAGCCAAGGTGTTTTTTTGAGAGAGGTGAAATATGTTATTAAACATGAAGTCATACCAAAGGAATTAGAGTAGATAGAGTTTTAGATAAAGGATGAAGAATATGACTCTACAAAAAAATAAGAATCAAAAGAGGAAGAGCCACAAACTCTAGCTTTGACAAGATCAGATTGAGAAATAAAGCATCCAAAAAGGTATAGTCCATCTGTTGTCTCTTAAAAAATTTCTTTATCGAGATTTGATGATGATGATCCTAGAACTGTTAGGGCGGTAGTTAATTTAGAGGTTGGAAAACTATGAAAGGAGGACATGGTTGATGAATTGACATCCTTGCAAAAAAATGAGGCATGGGATCCAATGGAGTTTTCAGCTCGAAGGAAACCCATTGGCAGAAAATGGGTGTTTAAGAAGAATATGAATGTAGAAGAAAAGATGGAGAAATATAAAGCTCGGTTGGTTGCAAAAGATGATTCCCAAGTTTTGGGAATTTATTTTGGTGTTATTTTTTCTCATGTTGGCAAGTTAACTTCTATTAGATTAACTTTATCTATTTCTCTTTCTTTTGACATTGAGGTAGAACCCATGGATGTGAAGACAACATTATTTCGTGAGGATATAGAAGAATAGATCTAAATGAAGAAACCTGAAGGCTTTGTAGTGAAGGGTAAGAAAGAACTAGTATGTAGGTTAAAAAAAGACTACGTATGGTTTAAAATAGTGAACAGGGATGTGGTATCAGAAATTTGATACATATATACGGGTACATGGCTTCACCAGAAGAAAATCAAATCAATGTGTGTATTTTAAATTAATTGGTGACCGTGTTATGTATTTGGTCTTGTATGTGGATGATATGTTGTTGATTGGAAATGACAAGGAAATTATCTTGGATTTAAAGTCCGAATTGTCCTCCAAATTCGACATGCCAGGAACTTGGTGTTGAAAATAATATTTTGGCCATGGAAACCAAATGATATCCTCGAAAGAGGAATCTCTCGTTAAACTAGAGGCAATATGTGGAGATAATATTGCAGAGGTTTAATATGCAGGATATTAAACCGTTGAAGGTTCCTAGTTTGAAATTATTTGTTGAATAGTGCCCCAAGACACAAGAAGAGGAACAGGACATGTCTTGTGTTCCATATGCTAGTGCATTAGTTAGCCTAATATATGAAATTGTATGTAAGAGACCATATGTTTCACATGAAGTGGGAGTATCGAGAAATTTTGTGTCAAAACTGAGAAACGAGCATTGGAAAATAATGAATCTAGGTTTTAGGTATTTGTGTGGCACTAATATTTATGGTTTGTGCTACCAACGAAGACTAGGATTGGACACAGTTTTGGAAATCAGTGGCTTTGTTGATTCAGGCTTGGCTGGAGATCTGGATCAAAGAAGATCTAGAGGTAGCTATGTGTTAAGCTTATTTAGAGGTGCATTTAGTTGGATGAGAAAAAGAGATTTTGTAGTGGCTTTTTCAACTACAAAGGTACAATACATGGAAGCCACTCATGTAGGTAAGAAATAAGTTTGGTTGTAGAGATTGTGTTCAGGTATGGGGTTGGTGAAAATATCTATAAGAATAAATTGTCATAACTAAAGTGAAATTTTCTTGGAAAATAACCCTGGTCATCATTAAAAGACAAAGTACATTGATTTTCAGTATCAATTTGTGAGATATATGGTTGAGGAAAATGTGTTTCTCGTAAAGGTGGACAGTTTGAAGAATGTTGCAGATGCATTGAAGAAGTCTGTGAGAGCTAAGAAATTCTCTTCCTGTGAATAAAAAATGAGTGTTGGAGGGCTAGACAATTTACTAAGCTCTTTGGTGTCCCCCTGTGTAAATTAAACAAGTGGGAGAATGTTTGGTGGGTGTTATATTTTTTCCACAACTAGCCCCATGCATGAAGCAGGGGGTAAGAGGGAGGGGGGATGGTGGGGGTGGAGGGAGGTGGGAGGGTGCCCCCCATTTGTTCGTTGGGAATATCAGTGGGGTCATAGGGCAGGAAAATCCTCCCCTATGGGGGGATTTTGAGGGGGCTAGAAGCCCCCTCGATTGGGTCCAGAGAAGTGCCCTAAGAATTTTTTTTTGGACCCTATATTAGGTGGGCAGGCCTACCTATGGTTTTGTGCATTGGTATGCACATGTTTTTTGGCATGCTGGTCTTATGTCCATGGTATTTTGTAGATTCAGTCAAGGGAACTATGGTCATGTTCTAGTCCAGGGTTGATGGATTAGGGTTTATGAATGCTTCGACATGTATATATATGTGTTGTAACATTTAAAGGAACACAATGAAAAATCATTTTGGTAGTCCTATTTTTTGGATCTCGGGGAGAATATATATATATATATATATATATATATATATATATATAATGCTTTATGCTCTCGCCATTGTTTTTCTTCTATTTTAAGAATTTGTTTGCAGATAATTTATGTACAGGGTCAAACCCTACAACATGAACATCACAGGAGCATTATTTAATCCAAATGGAAGAACTAGTCATAACGGCCATATTGAGTTCTGAAAGGTGTTTTGAATATATCTTTCTCTTTAATATTGATCTAATGATATCCATATTGTAAATCAATTTTAGAAAAGACATTTGCCCCTTTGAATCTGATCAAATAAATCATGAATATGGGGTAGAGGATATTAATATTCAACCATTAACTTGTTTAACTGTCAGTAATCAATACATAATCTCAAAGTGCCAATGTTTTCCCTAACAAAAAAGTACCAAAGCTCCCGAAGATCATACCCTTGAGCGGATATATTTCTTATCCAACTACTCTTGTAGTTACATATTAAGTTCCTTTAGCTTGTGAACACTCATGAGATATGGTGCTCTAGATACATGAGTTGCTCTTAGAATAAATTCAATAGTAAAATCTATGTATATTTTAGGGGGCATTCCGAGAATGTCCTTAGGAAAAACATCAAGAAAATCTTTCCCAATAGGCAAGCTCTCCAAGTTACTATATTTCTCTTTATATTTTGTATACCCCACCTGCACAAAATATATCTGACATCCTTTTCTGACACACTTCACCAGTTGGGAGGCAGTAATGGGTCTTAATTTGAGAGGTTTCTTCACACCCTACACTACCTATCTCACCCCATATTTAACTAAATAAATAATGGTTTTGTCATTACAATTTATAAGTGACCAATGATATTCTAACCAGTCCATACCGATTAAAAGATCATAAGATCGTAACGGAAAAAAAATTAAACTTGCGGTTATTAACTAATCTTGTAGTGGTAAAGGAAAATTATCCACTTTATTAATCACAGTTCGTTTATCTCCCATGGCTAGTTGTACTAGCCATGAATTTTTAAATTTAACTGATTGCAAATGACACTTTTCCACTATATTGGGACTAATGTAGCTTAGAATGGTCTCTGTATCTATAAAAACAGATAGATAATGGTTAAAAATCGTTCCTTCAAATTCCACGATGGTTGGTTGGTATTATTCTTAGTGATCATCCAATGTTGCATTAATTATAAGAAGACCTCTTGCTACCTCCCCTACCATGGATGCTTCTTGAATCTGGGTTTCTTGTGATTTTTCCTTTTGATAAGGAAATTTTTTAACAAAATGAAGTTCTCTACACCCCTAGCACTATAATTAGGGTTTGGTTGCCACTTCAAGTTAATATTTACTAGTTGGCTCAATAGGCCTCATCTCCTTATGTGATTTAAATCTTTGCTGATTTTTTCCAGAATTTTTGTTTAATGAATTTTTATAGGAACTTTTAAAATTAGAGGATTTAAACCCCTTACAACCTTGGGCCTGCTTTTTTCCTTTCTTCTCATTCCTCTTTTTACGACTATCACCTTTTTACTTCATCTGCTGAAAACAAATTTGATACTCTCTAATAGCTTCGTCCATGTTTTTGGGGTTATCGAATTCCAATAATTCCATAATAAATGTAGGTAAACTACTAATGAACCGTTTCTCTTTCTCTTTTTCCTCCTGTAAATAATGAACATGCCTTAGTGATGAGGTAAATTTAGTTATGAACTCGTCCATAGAGATTTGTCTTTGTTTCACATCATGAAAATCCTTGCAATTTTCATCCTAAAATCATTCAATTGGGTATTTGTATTTAAAATTATTTTTGAAATTATTCCCAAGTGAGTTCTTGTTCATCAATGATTCATACCAACTTCACTTCTTCCCACAATAAGGTGTCTTTACCTTGTAATTGGTATATATCCAACTAAGCGTTCAAATTATGCTCATACTCATAGATATAAAAATACATGTTCACATTAACGATCTAAGCCTAAATAGCTTCTTCTTGCTCTCCATCAAACATTGGAGGCTTAATTTTCTTGAATTCCCCTTGCAACTCAATTTTTGGTATTTTTTTATCTTTTTTATCGAGAAACATTGTTAGACTCTTCCTCATTATTTTCTTAGCCTCTTCCTGATTCTGAATTATCCTCATGCACTCTCTAAATTCTAAATTTTTTCCCATGGTCAAGCCTTGGGTTAGGATTCCTATTTTTTTTCCAATGAGAGAGGATCTTCATGTTCCTCTCTGTTCTTGCATTAATCTTCCATTATTAGCTCTCAACCGCTCCATCTCATTTTTTAACTATTGAACTATTTCAAAAAATGAAGCATTTGTGTTTTGAGTATCCTCCCCTAGTTAGACCCACATTTCTAGATAAATTCATGTTAATGGTATAGGTAAACTTCAACCCTTGACCCCATTTGTTGGTTATTTCCAACTCTTCTCATTATTTATTCTTCTCATATCTATTAACATAATTAAATTTTGTTAATCTCATCTCCCAAAAGTCCTCAGTGTTGAAACCTAGTTTTTATCTGATACCACTTGTCATATACCCACTGACACTATTACATAAAAATGAAAAAACAAAATAGAATAAATAAATATAAGTCTAGGAAAATAAGTCTGAAATACAAATTATCTTTATATTTGTTCTCTTTGGTGATTTCTGTGCTACTTTAATGAAATATAAACTTGGATATTCTCGTGTTATATATGGTTATGGAGTGGTTATTTAAACTACGCAGAGAATTGAAGGTAAAACATTATATTGTAAATGAGTGGCGATTTAATGTATTATTTGAACATTACAAAACCTACATTATTTTCACCTACACTATAACCTTCTTGAACTACTTATTAGTCGTCCATCTGGTGATATTCCCTCGGGATTTTGATTTTTGATAAATGGTTCTCTGTCTTCAAATCGATATCAATCGTGATTGTCTCTCCTATGGTTAAGGGATAATGGTTCCCTCCCCTATCTTCATCATTGGTTCTCACTTGTTTTCATGCGGTTATGGTTTCTGCTCTGCTATGCCCAAAGGGTTCCTTTGAGATTCAGGTATGACTTTCACTCCCTACTCTCCTTCATTTGATGTCATTAGGTTGCATTCCTCTCGGTTTGAATATAGAAGAATTTACACTTAAAGCACTTATTATGGTTTTAAAGTTCCATTATTCACACAGAGATTTCACCCTAATCGTTTCATTCTTCTCATATGGTCAATGTCGACGAATTTATTCGGTAAAGGGTGAGTGAATATTCTCCCAAAATTATTGCAGAATTTAATTAATTTATTGTCAAAGTGTTTTATTTAGATTTTACTTTGTTCCAGATAATATGTTAAACAAAAGGTTTCTGCAACTGCAAGTATTCTCTTAACTCTAACATTATAATTATGACCACAAAGCGTGTTTTAATTCATTTCCCCCTTATTATCTAAATACGTGACATTATCCTAATATTCTATTGAATAGGTAATGAGGTATTATTTTCCCTTCTGAATGAGATCTTCATTCCCGGGTTATTTTTCGTGCCAAAATTAATCATTTTCTACTATTGCACAGGTTCCCAAACACTCACTTTCTTATCTCAGGACTTTCATGCTGTCGGGGAAAAACAACTTTAATTTTTTTGTTAAGGGACTTCTTTCTTATTTTGGATATTGTATACCCTTCAAGGTTATGGATATTCTCCAAAATTTATCGTTATGTAATTTTTAAGGGTTCAAAGGTCAAAGACTTGAAGTTTATGCTCATGTATGGTGAGTCGCTTGTCAATCCCTCTAGTGAAAGGAAAAAATGTTTATTATTTTTTATTTAAGCTCTTATTTGAATGTTAAGTTCGTATTTGTTGAAATTCTTTAATATCTAGGCTCATTGTCCATTAATCTATATCTTTGTAAAAGAATATTTTTTTTATGTCTATTAATATTATGATTCTATTTTTGCTATGTATATGGAAACTATTTAGGTGTATCTTTGTTGTTTAGTATGCATACTTTTCCACTTATTTTGATATGATTTGTGATGTAAATTAATCTTTATACCATTATTCATATAGATAAAAAATCCTAATATTTTCACAAATCGTGAGTGAAGCTAGGTTATTGAGGCTAATTGCATATTTAATTCCAAGATAATAATAATAAGCTACTAGAATTACAGATCAATTTTTTCCTCTCTTCGGAGGGATGAACACTACTTTTCTTGCTAGCTTATTTCTCCCATCTAACCCATATCGATTCACTAGTCTTCCATTTAAACTATCTTGAGTTATGTCGTTTAGAGTTCAAGGTATGTCTGTCTATTTTTTTCTCTCCAACAAATAACTAGAAAACTAACTCGACCTCTCAGCAAACAGATCTATACATCAATATTTACAATTATTTATTGTTCTTGGTGTTGTTCTTGCTTACTCTTTCAAGAAAATATTAGGTTTACATGAAGGGCAGAGTTTCACTAGATCATTGAAACAAACTTTGTTAGGTAGAGTCATTCGTTAGGTATATAAATAGAAATAAAGATGTATTTTTAATGTATAAACTATACTTATTTTAATTTTGTTTCCCCACTAGAGGACCACATCCACATGGAAAACAATGATCCACCCAACCTTGAGGTCATTTCACACAATTTCACCTCGCCTATTCACACACTAAGTGGTTACCCATGCTATCTCATCATAACCAAACTTAGCCACTGTTGAGTTTTTTTATCTTACCAACTCCAACGAGACTCCACTAGTCAACCAACTCTAGAGCCTGATTTTTCTGATACTTTGTTCCTTTTTTCCTTCTTCTCTTCTAGCCTCAGGTTCATAGTACCCTCTTTGCCTTTTGTTTAAATATTTAATTTCCATTGAGAAAATTTGGTTAGGTAACTACGTCACCCATCATTGAATAACCACCCAAGTGTGAAATTTTTGTAGCCTTGTTTTCGATTATGGTCCACACAACTTTAATTAAAAGATAAAATCACACACACACACACACACACACACATATATATATATATATATATATATATATATATATTAGCCTTCTCAACCCACAACTACTAAGATTTTTCTTTTTTAACTGCAACAATCAATATTTACAAATTTACCAAGGGACATTACAAATGGCATAGAACGAATTCATTAGAGATGTGAGAATGCATAGGTTGGCGACCTGTGCATACTATATGTTGATTTTACCATCGATAATATCACCCATACACTGAGACCACAAAAAATGTATCCAAACGATTGACCATATTTTATACCAATTTCCATCCTTCATGAGACTTTTATTCCTTTGATGTTAGCTATCGTGGTCATCTACCCTATGTATGCCTCTTGTTGTATCCAAGGATACCATCCACGCAGGGATGCATTGCTCAAACCATGATCATCCACCCCCACCTAGGTGCTATAAATGTATTATATTATATGATATTAATACCCTTATATACAATTTTTAAACTTTTCCTTTTATTAATAATTATTGTATTAAGTTTTATTTTTAAAATATTGAATTAAAAAGAAAAATGGTCCAAGTTTGTTTTATTTTTTATATTATTTAATAATGTTATTCATGTTAAATTAATTTATTTCTCACACACACACAGATAAATTTTTTTATATATTATATTAATATATATAATTATGTTCTATCATTTCATCTATTTTATATTATGTTTTATTTATATCTCTTTTTCTTTGAATAATAATTTTGGTTATTAAATTCATTAAATTATATTATTTCTTCTTAGTTTTTTTAATTATATTAGATGTACATTGGTATGTAAGACTTCTTGTAACATTATTTTATTTTACATGTATTTATTGAAAAAATAGAAAATAGAAAATATATAAGAAAAAGAAAAAAGAGATTGAGAATAAAAAGAAAAAGAAAAAGGGATATAAAAAATATTTTATAAAAAAATGATGAGAAAATATGAAAAAATATTGAGAAAAATAATAAGAAGAAATGAAATCCCTAGAAAAAGAAAATAATTTTTGATGCACATTTAAATGTCGCCATAAGATTTAGAAATGTAAAATTTGTTGCTAAGCTAAAAACATTGGATAGTTGATTATTTGATTTTTTTATATGAATATTATAAGCTTGTAATATGAAAAAATAATGTTTTCATTTGTAAAGAATGTATGTTCTATAAGCAATGCCTATGATTTAATCTGCCAAATATCTATGGTGGGTGAGCCATTTCAATACCCCGCCCCCCCCACGCTGCCGATGGTTAACACAAGGTGGGGTGGGGGAAACAATTTTCATTGAAACTGCTAAGGAGTCTCTTACAAGCTCTCAACGATTTAGGTGGGTTAGCTCGTAATACTAAAACCACTGACACCCCCACGAAATACCACCTCCACTCCTGTCAATTGTTATTTCCTCCACCAACCATCTTCCGCCAAGTGTCTCCCCCTCCGCCAGTTATCTTCTGCCACATATTCATTACCTCCTGCCACTCGACTCTTGCCACCTATCCTGCCACATGACCATCCCTCCATGTTATCTATTCATTAGTGTTTTAATATCCCACAAAATATTATGAACATTATATCGTTTATTCCTGCCATTGATCAATTTTAATAATTAAAGTCCCCACTCCACAAACATAATTTTGGTGGTTATACAATTGACTCACCTATTACATAAAACCATGTAATGTGAATTATTCACTTCCTTCTCTCATCATTGATTCTACTAAACAAAAAACTATCTATCTCCAATTTTCAGTGTTTTAATAGTGATTCTCCCTGCGTAAAATCGACTCCTTTTGCGGGTAACGCTATGCTTAAACCTTTTCTATCAAAAATTTATTTTTTCAAAATATTATTTAGCATTTTTTCTGCACCTATTTCTTCATTTCATACATTATCGAACTATAAGGGAAAGGGAAAAGCTACAAATTCCAACCCCCTTAATACTCTAGTCCCTGATTTTGAGAAAACCCCTTTAGTAGACACCCAAATTAAAATTTCAGCAACCTTGTCATAGTTTGACCTCTATGAGCTTCATAATTGCGCTAAGCAAAAGAATATAGATAATAATTATTAATTGAGCAACTCGAAATCCTTTCTCCCACAATTTATTTTTCCCTGGACTCACTTGTTGGAGCAGGGACCCTTGTAGCACACTTTTTGATGTAATTTTGTATAATTTTTGTATATGATCACTGCACGAATGAGTCAAGAGGCTTTGGGGTGGATCAAAGTCCTTATTTTTGATGTTAATGGGTTTAAGAGTAAACTATGGGCCTCAAATCATTGTTTGAGACTATAGTAGCTGTGTGCTAGAAGAACATAAATAGGTATATCGAGTCTAAGGAAAGAATTTTAGTTTAATTCTAACTTGATGATGATCTAATTTTTTATGCATATGTAAGACTATAGAATGGCTTTCGGGTTTGGTTAGAAAGGCTCTTGTTGGCTCTGTGCACGGAGACCTAGTCCTATCTGTATGCGGACTTTGTTGGCTGTGTGCACGGAAGGGTTATGTATAAGAGAAAAGTATGATATGGTGAATTGAATTGAAGCTAATATAACAAACATATTTTGGCAAACTGGTTATGTTATTAATCTAGGTTATCTATCTACTATTTATGTTTTGTTTAATATTTCACTAGTTTTATGTTTCTTATTTATTATTGTGAGAGGATATCTATTATGGATATTTATGAATATTCATGGGTAATAAATCTTCTTAATTGATTAAGTATTATTTATATTTGGATCTGAATCTGTTATGGTTTATTTGCGCTGAAGTGATCTATGATTTTGTGTTATTCTGTTGAGTACTACGTGCATCTGCTTATAAGCTTCCAATCGATCTTCTTAGGGCCACTACATTATTTTCTTCCTTAGGGTGTGGAAATCTGGCTCCAACACCTGCCCATACTGCTTCGAGTGAGACTTTGATCTGCGTAAGCGGGTCATTCCCAAAGGTGAGTAATTGGAGGTTTTGTTAGTTGCATAAACACTGAACCTCGGTCAGGACCCCTCAAGGCAGTAAATGGTTTCGTTGCGAGGAGTGGGATCATTTTGAGGGAGATTTGATGTTGTGGCACCCTTCGTGAAACAAATTGCAAAATTGGTTGTATAGAAATATCCTTGAATTCGCACACCAAGAGAATCGAAGTACTAAGATATCTGATGAAAAGTGGGTACAAAAATATATCTATAAAGAAGTTCATGAAATATTCTTTTTCTCCTTTTCACACGAACTACAGGAGTGGTTGTCACACTTAGCTGAATTCAATACCTACATGAAGGATGATGAAGTCACTAAGTGGACTCTTGAATTGATCCAAAAAGTAGAAAAGCTAGATAATAAGATCACTTGCGTAGTAGATCACTAGATCAATTGCCTCTTGGGAGGATTTGTGACAAAATTTTCCATCGATCAATTTCTTTCCTATTCTGAAGCAAAAATAATGTTTTTCAAAGGCCCTAGAGGTAAGTTTCTATGCTCAATAATTTTTTTTTTGAAAATTCTATTATGTGAATGGGTTTGTCTATACGAACATATTTTTTGAATGCCTTGAAGAGGCTTGACTACGTGCAATAGAAAATTTTACCGCAAAGATTATGAAAAGTTTATTTATAGCCCTATGAAGCCTAGATCTAATAGTGAGGGTGAACCAGAAAATAGTAGCTCTAGTGATTCTGAAGAAGAAATTTCATCACACCATAAACCCTTGAGTTTGTTTCCAACTCCATCCACTCCACTTCTACATTCATATCACATAACACCCACTCCTCCGTGCAGTCCATATACACAACCATTTCCACCTCCCCTAGAGGTAGCCATGGATACATCAATGAAGCTACCTAATTTCAGAGGCATTGGAAATGAGGACACTAAACACTTCTGGTTTGTGACTAAGGCCATATGGCCAGCTCACCAGATTAACAATATTGATATTAAGAAGGCGCAACTAGCTACTAATTTCCATGATCATGCATTAGATTGGTACATCAGGTATGCTCAAGAAAACCTAATGACATAATGAAAAAAATAAAAAGTTCCCTAAAAGAGTATTTTAAGAAGCCTAATTCATACGCAGAATCGGTGACTGAAATGAAAGAGATTCATCAGGCGGTTAATGATTCTATATGGGAGGCTGATCAGAGACTAGGGCGCACCATCAGAGATGGTGGATTTGTCATTGATGATACTTAACATAAGGAATGGTTCATTGCTATGTTGCTTCCACACCTATGCCTACCCTTAGGTCATCAAAATATTTCCATACAGGGTGAGGCTGTGGAGGTTGCAATGAAAGTGGAGGCTACCCCAACACTTGTGGCACTTGGAACTGAACAAATAAAGAATGAGTTGCAAGCCATGTATTTAGAAATTCGAATCCTACACAAGGAGAAGGGAAAAGAGGTTTTTGTAGATGTCTGGTTCATAAAATATAAAGCTTTTGGGTATCATAAATTTCAGTGTCTTGTCTTCAACAATTATCTAAACGCTAGAGGTCCTAGTCCATTGAAGAGTCCTATATGTTGCATAATCTATCAAATTGTTCGATTACATGACATAGATTCCTTCCTAAGGATTAGAAAGTATCAACCTGACTTGAAGTAGTTTTTTTTTATATTCTGTTCATCATTAAGGGATGATGAGAAACATTGTCGCACTTATGATATTGTGACAGCTGCATTTAATGATAACTAGTTTTTAACTAGTTAATAGACATTTTAATTATTTGTTTTAAGAAAATACTTGAACTATTAATGTTTTCTGAAAAAGTTATTCTCATTAGTAATTAATTATGAATAGTAAAATAAGTTATGGAAAATGACTCCATAGAAGTAAAATCTTATGGTAAATGTTTTCCAAGAACTGGAAGGTGGTTGGCGCAGTTGGAAACAGTTAGCTGCTCCTCTGGGGATAAGAGACTGATTTTAGTGAGGAGTAAGGGTTTTGTTCATGGAATAAGGAGTGAGTGGAGAATTTTCCTAAGCTAGTAGATACCGGTGGAAAAACACTAAGCAAATCCTGATTAAATTTCTAGTACTGATTGGACCAGGAGTCCTGACGTCACAACATAAATTTCCAGTGTCAACCTATACCTTTCAGTATTGGAGCACAAGGGCAAGAGGAGGACGTGATCGCCTATTTTGATGGTTGGGAGGACCACAACTATAAACTGCATAATCAAATAAGTAACTATGTGTTTCAGTGAGTTAAGCATTGCATTACTTTTACACTATGTATGTACAGGTATTTATTTACTAGTGATAGTAATAGTGGGTATATGTTAGGAAAGTGCTGAGAGAGAATGGTACTAATATTTATTATTAATATCTCATTATGTATTTCACCAGATAAGTATGGTGTTATCATTATGTGCATAAATTTCATTACATTTAAGTCTTAGTGTTTGTGGTTATCTCAAAAAAGGAATGGAATATCTAAGTTCTAGTTTATACAACAGTGGATGTCTGGTGTAGGAAATGGGAAAAAAAATAGATATACATGTGTATATATATATATATATATATATATATATATATATATATATATATATATATTACAGTGAACTTCATATACAGTAAAATATAGTTAAGTTAAGGGAATGAACTATAAACTGTGTAAAAGGAGATAGAAGGACATATGAAGAAGAAAAAGGTAATAGTGTTGATTGATTCAGGTAGTACCCATAATAAGGTAGCCAAGGAATTGAATTTTTTCCTACACCTAGCACCATAATGTCAAGTGATGGTTACAAATGGAGGAACAATAAATTTCTCTAGAAAATGCCATGATATCAAACTAACCATGGGTGAATATGTATTGAATATTCCAATTCTTTTGATTCGTATGGGAGGTGCTGATGTTGTACTAGGAGTACAATGGTTACAATATTTGGGGACGGTAGCTTTTAATTATCAAGAAATTTTCTTGAAATTTTTTTCAGAAGGTAAGGAAGTTGAATTACGGCGTATTGTAGGGAAGCCGAGAAATATAATAAGCTCTAATGTCATGACAAAGCTTCTAAATAAATAACAACAAGGCGTAATTGCACAATTATTCTCACTAGAAGTTCCAACATCAAAATCATCTATTTTCATAGATATTGAAAAAGTCTTGGAAAATAAGGCCAAGGTGTTTGAAACTCCCAAGGGACTCCCACCTATTCGTGATCATGATCATGCTATTCATTTGATTCCAGGAAGTGTTCCTCCAAACATGAAGCCTTACAGATATCCTTATGTCCAAAAGAGTGAAATTGAACATATGATTGCAGAAATGTTAGAGGCTGGTATAATTCAACCCAGTCAAATTTATTTCTCTGCTCTTATAGTATTGGTACACAAGAAGGATGGATCATGGCGCATGTGTCCAGATTATAGGGAGCTCAATAAGCTCACCATTAAATATAAATTCCCATTCCTGTGATTTATAAATTATTGGATGAATTACATGGAGCAATTTATTTTACCAAGTTGGATCTTCGTTCACGATATCATCAAATTAGAATGAAGACTGAAGACATTCCGAAAACAGCATTTAAAACTCATGAGGGTCATTATGAATTTTTGGTCATGCCTTTTGGCCTTACCAATTCACCTTCTACATTTCAAGGATTGATGAATTCCATTTTCAAACCCCTCCTTAGAGAATTTGTGCTAGTATTTTTTGACGATATACTAATCTACAACAGGTCTTGGAAGGATCATGTTTAACATGTTGTCAGGGTACTCAAACTATTGCAGGAGAAACAATTGTATGCAAAAGCATCCAAATGTTTCTTCGGAGTACAAGAGGTGGAATATATGGGTCATATTGTATCTCATGAGGGTGTTAAGGTAGACCCTAAAAAAATTAAAGCCATTAAGGAATGGAAAGTCCCCACATCCATTAAGCACTTGTGAGGATTTCTCGGGTTAACAGCTTATTATCACAATTTTTTTTTTTAAATTATGGGAGAATAGCAGCACCTCTAACAACATTATTGAAGAAAGATGAATTTTCATGGACTCCTGAAGCAACTAAGGCCTTTGAACATCCTAAAGAGGAAATGTGCCTAGCATCGGTCTTAGCTACGCCAGACTTCACAAAAACCTTTATTGTCGAATATGATGCCTCAGGAAATGGAATTGGTGCTATTTTAATGCAAGAAGGAAGACCCATTGCTTTTTAAAGTCATCCAATCAAAGGAAAGTATTTACATAAAGCTATTTATTAGAAGGAAATGTTAACAATACTGCATGAAATAAAGAAATGATGACCTTATCTAATGGGAAGACACTTCAAGGTAAAAATTGATCATGATAGTATTAAACACTTTTTGGAACAAAGAATATCTTCAAAAGAGCAGCAAAAATGGGTGACAAAGATGTTGGGTTATGAATTTGAAATAATCTACAAAAAAGGGAAGCTAAATGTTGTTGTAGATGCACTATAAAGAAAGAATGAAGAGGTGGAATCATTATTTTGTGCCATTTCTATTATCTAGCCAGATTGGATAACCGAAGCAACGGATGAATGGAAGAACAAAAAAGAATTGTGGACACTCATTCAAAACTTGCAAGAAGATCCTAGTACATATGATACATTTA
This sequence comes from Pinus albicaulis, assembly GCA_034641835.2. Taxonomy (NCBI): domain Eukaryota; kingdom Viridiplantae; phylum Streptophyta; class Pinopsida; order Pinales; family Pinaceae; genus Pinus; species Pinus albicaulis. Next base: position 8,902,316 of record CM076574.1, read on the forward strand.
GTTGGAAAAATGATTCCTTATGGTACAAATATCACTTATATCTTTGTAAGAATTCCAACTAAAACAAAATATTCTTTTGGAACTGCACACTTTTCCTTTAGGAGGACACTCAGTATTTTTAAAAACTTACCACAGGGTGAAGAATTTTTTTTTTTGGGATCTCCTTAAATCTGATATTCAAAAGTCTGTGGTGGAATGTTTGGTTTGCCAGTAGAATAAATTTGAGACAAGTAAGACCTCGGGTCTTCTACAACCTTTATCCATTCCAAGCCAATGTTGGGAGGAGATTTCAATGGATTTTATCACAGGTTTACCTAAGTCCAAAGGAAAGAGTGTCATCATGGTGGTAGTTGACAGACTTACCAAGTATGCACACTTTCGTACATTATCTCATCCATTTAGAGCTAGTACAGTTTCTAATACATTTATGGAAATGATTCAAAAGCTACATGGAAATTCAAAGGTTATTATGGGTGACAGAGATCCCATTTTTACTGGAAAATTTTGGAGGGAGTTATTTTCTTGTTTAGGTACTCAATTAGCTCATAGCTCATCTTATCATCCTCAATTTTATGGTCAAACTGAGATAGTAAATAATTGTTTGGAAGGATATCTTCGTTATTTTGTATCTGATAAACAATCACAATGGGTCAAGTGGTCACCGCTCGCTGAATGGTGGTATAACACTTCCTTCCATACTGTAGTAAAAATGACCCCATTTATGGCACTTTATGGATATCATCCACTGTCCATCACATCATATTTAAGAGAAAATTCGAAGGTTCACGTAGTGGAAGATCACATCGAGCATCAACAAGAAGTTCTCCAACTCTTAAAGGATAACCTGAATTTGACACAAAATTTAATGAAACAACAGGCAGATTAACGTTGCAGCGAGAGAAATTTTGATGTAGGTGACTGGGTATTTGTACAGCTACAACCATACAAACAAATGTCCCTCAAGCAAGCTAAGAAGGATAATAAATTATCTGCAAGGTACTATGTTCCTTACAAGGTTTTGCAAAATATTAGTACTATGGCATACAAATTGGAGCTTCCTGCTTCTTGAAGAGTGCATCCAATTTTCCATGTTTCATGCTTAAACAAGGTTATAGGTGAAAATATTCTAGTTCAAACAATATTTCCCGAACTTGATGAGGAAGGAAAAATCATATTGGAACTTGAAGCGGTCACGGAAACAAGAACTTGACAGCTACGAATTCGATCAATTTCATAGTATCTCATCAAGTGGAAGAACTTACCCAATGAAGATTCTACATGGGAGGATGAGAATTTTAGTACAAAATCACCCATATTTTACTCACAAGAATTGAGTGACAACACTTTTCTGAAGGAGAGGGTTGGGATAGGTCCCTATATTAATAGTAGTCTTCTTATTGTTGTTAAGTGTCACCCCTATTGTTATTATTGTACCCCCGTAACTCCCATATTGTTATTATTGTGCCTTAAATTGCTAGTTTTGTATTTTAGGATTACATTGTGGCCCCATGGACTCCTATATATAGAAAATAGGTTTCACAATTTGTATCATCCAAGAATTGTTCATTCATGTAATGTATTGGAGGTTGCCCCTTCGAAGTGGCTTATTTCTAAGACGTTGATATCTCTTTTCTTCTATTTTTGGAGCTAGTTTCACAACACACCAGTGCATGTTTTAAATTAACTAATTTATTTTAATGTGGAGGTAGCCAAGGTATAAATGCGAAAATTGCATTCCAACGTCCAAAAGTTGTTTAAATAGGTGCTCTAGATGACGATACGGGATGACTTGTTTTTACCCAAGGGACTAGGAATGCATGATCAGCATAAACATCAATGGGTCATGACCATTGATGGTTATTCAAATCCTCTAAAGGCAGAAAGGATTTTCCACAAAGATAGGGTAAATAAATAAAGGAGTTTACAGTAGAAAACGCAGATAGAGATACAGGAAAATGAAGAAACACAGTGAGAGGAAGGGTTAAAGGGTTAATCACAGATTAAAGACAAAAGGCGGATTAAAGGAATTAAAGGATAAAAAGTAGACTAAAGCAATTAGACAGACAACAAGAGATAAATCCAAGTTTAAAAGCCAAATCAAGGTTTAACGATAAATCAAAGGCATATTAACACAGAAGATAGATCTCAATGCTAAAGCAAAGCAACCTTTACTTCTCATAAACACTTTCGAAACCTACAATCTTGTTTTACTCAAATAAAGGAAACCATAGTTATTGAAACAATTACAGATATTTTATAGATACTCAAAAGTCATTATAAAATTTAATGAAAATCCTTAAAATTCAAAAATATCCTAAAGTTAGCTCAGCAGTTAAGTTAGAATTTATTATTACAATGATTCAGTCACAAATGTTTTTCTTTGGGCCTTGCATGGTCTCAAAGGTAAAAATGCATTAAATCTGTAATAAATACCAAACTGAAACCCTAGCTTAGGGAAACCTCCTCATTTTGTAGATAACTACTGCATGTATTATTCATTTTCATTGTTGGTCGGTGAGTTGGTTGGTTACTTGATTAGAGGATTGTTTTCTAGGCTGGATTTGATTAGACTCTAAATTGTAGAGATTTGTTGCACTAGAGTACTGTAACTTTTTTGGACATCAGTAATACAAGCATGTTCATAGGATTCTTGACCTATGTTAATGGTGAAGTAATCCTTCTTTTTCAATGTTTTCCCTTCTATTTTCCATATTTTCCATCATTTCTCTAATAAAAGAACAAAAAAATTATATTAATATATGTTGTCTTGGAACCTTAGTTCTGTCTGCTTCTTTCATCTAAATTTTTTCTTCTACAAGGTCTAATTAGAGAATTCTTAACTGCTCTCTAGTTCTTCCTAGCTTATTGCCTTGAAAGTAATTTAGTAGAGTCCAACCAAAGAAGTCTATGGTTTGTCCTGTCCTTTGGTCTTGCTTGAAATGTTGTTTTTAAAGCCTTATTTGAATTTTACTTAGTGAAGTCCGGCCAAAGAAGTCTATGGTTAGCCTTGTCCTTTAGTTTGTCTTAAATTGTTGCTTTGAAGGTCTTTTAGTAGTTTGATTAAAGAATTCAGGTGTATCCTACTCTTTAGTTCACTAATTCTTATCTTAAATGTTTTCTTTGTCTGAAAGAAATAAATAGAGAATTCTTAATTGGCCTCCAAGATTGCTGGATTGTTGTCTTAAAGGTTTTCTTAGTAAATTTTCGCAAAAAAATTATATGGTTTTCCTTCGCCTTTGGTTTGTCTGAATAGTTACCTAGAAGGCTTTTCTTGTTGAATTAGAGTTAAATGATTCTTAATTGCCCTTTAGATTTACTGATTTCACAACTTACTATCATTTCATATTTCATGTAATCTAAGAGATCCACTTGATATAGTTAGCTTTCCCTATGAAAACCCTTGTAGATTTGATTAAAAATTAAATCCTTTTATGACTCATAGCCCAATGGATTAATGCTACCCACAGTCTACCTATTCAGCTAAATCACTCAATCACTTAATCACATAATCAATTAATCAACCAAAAAAAACAAACAGTCCTAGAACTTCATAGCTAGCCTAAAATCAGAAAACAAAAGCATAAAGATATATCATTTACAACACATACATAGAGAGAGCCCTCTATGAGTCTAGGAAGGCTAGGTCCTTGGACTCCAAAATTGTTTGATGTGGTTCCCTGTAGAGTTGTTCTTGCAAATATTGCAAATCACGGGGAGCCAACAGGAAGGATTTGATGCCACTCTAAAAGCATCATGCAGTTAGGTGAACATCAAATCGCGGACCTACAAAAAATGTTGCAGCTTGAGACCCCCACTAGAGGTTCACATGAAAAGAGCAATCAAAGTGAAGAAAGCTACGGATAGTATCACCGCTACAGTCACACGATGTGACAGTATTCTAGAGGAGGATATGGGTGTATGGATGTCCATATAGAATGATATGGTAGTTCAGTAGTAGTGCGACGAGACGCCTCAGAAGGAACAACAATTTGAAGAGATCTAGACAGTGGCACCGACCATGGTTCTTACTCAGTGCCTACCTCGTCTGCAGGAGGGTTGGATGATCCAGATAGAGATTGAAGATCTATGCTGAAAGGAAAAATTTCCAAACACATGTATGCAGCCATGGGCTGAGGAGGCTCTTCAAATTTCACAGACGTTAGACAACACCTTAAAGGAAATTTAGTAGCCACAGTGTAGCATAGAGATTACCACTAAAGGGCCCACCATGGGGAATTTGGTTCAGCAAGCACAGGAAGTTGTGGTGTAATGTTTGGAAATGGTGCTCCCTCTGAAATCTTCTTTCACCACGCTTCAAGCCAAGATAAAGGAGTAGACACCTCAGTGACTCGAGGCGAGTCACATGTTTGTGTTGGGAGTTGTTGGAGAGGGATCCCCTAGGGCACACTTTTTGATGTAATTTTTTATAATTTTTGTATAATGTGCACTTCACGAATGAGTCAAGGGGCTTTGGGGTGGGTCAAAGTCGCTATTTTTGATTTAAATGTTTTTAAGGGTAAACTGGGAGCCTCAAACCATGGTTTGAGAGCATAGTATCTATGTGCTATAAGAATATAAATAGATAGATCGATTCTAGGGAATGTAGTTCAGTTTAAGTGTATCTTGATGATGATTTGATTTTTTATGCATTTGTAAGACTGTAGAAGGGTTTTTTTCAGTTGGGTAGAAAGGCTCCTGGTCACTGTGTGTGCAGAAAACTAGTCCTGGATGTGTTCAAACTTTTTTGGCTATGTACATGGAAGTGTTATGTATAAGGAAAAAGTCTGATATGTTGAATTGACCTGAAGCTAATATAAAGGACAAAATTTGGTGAATTGGTTATGTTATTGATTTGAGTTATATATCTACTGTTTCTATTTTGTTTAAGTGATTAAGTATTGTTTAGATCTAGATTTGGTTCTGTTATGCTTTATCTACACTCTTAGTCATCAGTAATTTTTTCCTTCATAGATGACTAAATATTTTCCCTAGATTTCTAGAAACAAAGTTCTTGAACATTGTGAGTTCTAGAAATCTCACTGCCTTCATCATCCTTAAAGATAGTTTTTCACTACTTCATCTTTCCATCATGTCCATCTCTTCTTACCAGTCTCAGAAAACTCATTAGGGGCTCATATCATCCATTTTTTCTATATCTTGTAACCTTTGACCCAAACCCTCTGCTTTATTTTGCCTAAAAACCCCCCACTGCTACCTAAGCCCACCAATCAAACAACTTTTTTGTGTATCCCAAGATACTATCAGACACTGATGGTCTCAAACTATCAAATTAGACTCTTTAGATAAATCAAGTACATTGGATTTGGGATCTTCAATACATCAGTGTATCATAAACTCTATCTTACAGTTGATGATAAAAAATTATAGGTCTTAGTCAAAAAACCAAGTCCAAGAAAGACTCCACTAGGTCATCTAGGGTTTCACAAATTCATAGGGTGGATTTGGTGCCATACAAACTCTGTGTTTCCTATAAGAAGGAACTGCATTCAAAGAAGAAAAGGACAAGTGATTTTCTCCAATATGATCAAAAATATTATTCAAGGAAGGCTTTTTGGCCTAAATCATGAACCTTGCAAGGGGACAACTTCCCTTTGCTCACATTTCTGCAAAAGGATCAAACAACCATCATAATAGCAATGAGGTAAGGTAAAAAATAAAATCATCATAAGAAGACCATTCATAGCAAGAAGAAAGCAACAAGCACATGTTTGATGAGAATCAGGAATTGTGACTCTTTTAACCAAGCAAGGAATCAATACCAGGGTTACAAGGGGAAAGGCCACCTCAACTCTTTCAAGAGCACATTGAAGAATTTTAGAAATGATGAATGAGTTTGAGAAGTTTTATAGAACTTAGAAGACAACACTATTCACTCTTAAGCAGCCCTAAAACCTAGAATTTTGGGGAGATAGAAAAAAATTGTCAAATAATGACAAAGAACCTCCTTCATAATAGTAGATGGCTTCAAAATGGTTTCAAACTATCCTCTAGGGTTTGGAAAAGAACCAGTAACTCCACCTCATCAAAGGATAAAATCAGAGGTCTTAAAGGGGTCAAAGGAGGTAGACATAAAAACCAATACTCGACTACACCGAAGGAAGAAAGATGATAAAGGGTATTAGCAAAAAGAGACAGAAATATCAGTTCAAGGTTTGACTTCTCAAAAAGTGGAAAAAAACATTTTTAAAGGGTCAAGGAGGCAAGGATGATGGAAGAAATTTCCAGAGGAGGCAACTATGATAAGCATAGATTCATGGTTGATAGAATGAGTGGTCCAACTCCAAAAGAGGTAGTGATAAAAAACACATAAGTTGTGTAGGCACCTGCAAGAACATAAGCGGCCAGGAAAATACACAAAAATGGTTTAAATAACTCACCTCCCTCACTGGACATACATCATTTGGAAACTAATCAAAGGAACAAACATGTAGCTAGTTTAAGAGCAGTCTTTTTCATAAACATGGAGGACATTTAAATTATAATGTGACCAAACCCTAGTCTCCATAAAAAAATCAAATATTGACCTCCTAGGGTAGGGTTTGCAAAACTAGGAGTTTTCATAGGTGTAAGGGCACTCACTGCCAGCAAAACTGCTTCTAAAAACTGAAAACACTCCTTGAATGCTTCATATTAGCCCTCATTTTCAAAGGTTTTCCCTCACATCACTCATTTCCCATCCCTAAAACTAAAGACCTCACCAAGCTGAAAACCTTCTATGCTAAACTAGTCACCATGTCTAAGGAAGAAATGAGTGCCAGAAATGATGAAAGCTAAAGCCATACCAAGCCAAAGCAAAAGGGAGGGAGGGTTAATAGGTTTGGTGCCATAGACACCATTCAAACTACTTCCTCTAAAATGATCCTTGCATGTTTTTAGGATGTTGGGTGTTATTAGTTATATGAGAAGGTTAAACAAGTCCAAAGGCACTCAAACTTGACTAGGTTGTTCATCCTCAGCTTACAAAACCACCAAGTCAACCTTGCAGGAATGAATTTTTAAATATCATCTGAATCCATTTCTAAAGCCATAGGAATACGAGATATTTGTGAGAGACAGTTTAAAGAGAAGAAATTGGACTTGAGTTATTATGAGCCCTACCTAAAACCTAGTTGTCAACAATGCTACAAGGCTATTTTCGCCTTCTCCCACCTGCTAGAGAGGTATGCCCTACTAATGAAGCAGATTATCAAGTAATTCACCTGTGAGGGGAGGTACTCCAGGGTTTATTCTTATCACATAAGGCTTTTGATGCACTTCACCAGGGTTAAATTGCTAAACCTACCATACTATCTTTACCAGAGCATTGAAAAAATGGTTTCAGTGGTTAAGAAGAGTAATTATGCCCACCAAATGCAAAGCCTTTTTCATCACTCCTTGGTTAATATTATTGTTTTACACCAACTGAAGGAGTAAGGAATCCATTGGGAAGATTTTATCTCACATGACGTATTTTCCAATCCCCAAGCCTTCATTCAGCAAAATTTTCCTTCCACTTCACATTCACCTACCTCCACTCCTCCACCATCTCCACATATGCCTTCTCCATAAAGAAACTCACCTCCTATATCTTTTCTTAATGCATCAAGTGGAGGAGCTGACAGTAGCCCTAATGAGGAGCAAATAGATGAAAATGGAGAGGAAAAGGAAAGTGAGGTAGAAACTAAGTTTAATGAGGAAAAATAAGAGGACAACAGTGCTAAGGGAGAAGATGATAGCAGTAGCCATGAAGAACAAACAAATAGCAGTGACGAAGGGGAAGAATATAATGAGGAAGACCAGGAGGATGATGATGGCATGGAAGAGAGTGATGAAAATTAGGCAAGGATAGAAAACAGTGAGGAAGAAACAAAGTTAAAGGAGAAGGAAGATGATGATAGCAGCAATGAACAAGAAGATGATGATGACATGGAGGAGGAGGATGAACATGGCATCCAAGAAGGGAAAAACATTGAGAAATTGAAGAAAAATATTGATAATTATGAAACCACTAAATCAATATCAAGTGCTAAAGCAAATGAAGACAATGATCCTAAGGAAACAAAAGGAGGGGATGAAGAAATTGAAGACCAAAAGTAGGCAGATTATGAGGCTGAAACAGAGTTTGGAGCGGCAGATAATGACCAATGCAGTGGCACAAATGATACAGTCAGTGATGAGCAAGGAAATAGTCATGAAAACCATGACAGATGTCATGACTGTCATGACACTAATCAGCCTCTAAATGACCAAGAAATAAAAAGTGATAGTGCAACACGTGACAGAGAAAATTACCTCAGTGAAGGACAGAGCCAAAATGAGGCAAGTGAGGAGGGTAGTGATCAGTTTGAGAGCCAAGATGACAGTGAAGAAAATATTGAGGAAAGAAATGATGATGATGAGGCTAAAGGTCAAGAAATTAGTGACCAAATGGAGCATGAAGTCACTCATGAAATCCATGAAAAATATGAGAAGGCTTGTGACTTCATCAAGGATCAAGCCACCCTCATCACTCCTCTCACATGCACCTACCATAGAGGAAAAATAGATGTGTTTGCTACCTCAAAAAGGCAAAGGGCCATCTCTACTCCAGTTATCAAGCACAAAGACAAAGGAAAGGAAAATACGGAAAAAGGTGAGAAGCAAGTAAGGGTAAGGAGAAGCAAAAGTATCAAGAGGACTTCTCAAGGGCCTCAATTCATTGATCTAGATAGTGACATTGAGGACAAGGAGATGAATACAAGATTGATTCTCTTGGAGAAAGATGTACAGCTTCAGGAGTGGGAAAGATACTTTGAGATGGCACAACGTGTCATCCACTATTACAAAGAGGAGCATAATCATTTCAAGGAGGTAAAGAGAGGCCTTGTCCTACAAAAGAAAATGACCAAGCATTATGCAAGGAAAAACATGCTTTCTTGTGCTAGACTGAAGAAGACCCTCATAGAGCTAGAAGACATAAAAAGAGAAAAAGTGTAGGACAACCTTTGAATTTTGGCTGAGGATTCTCAACAGGTGTCAACTACCTCTTGAGGGACCTCTACACAAATTTTGAGGCAAATTGGACAACCTTTTGTTTTTTCCAAATTTTGACCCCTCTGTGCGGAGAACCCTAGGAACTACGCACAAAATTGGTGCATCCTAAGCTCTCAAAGTTTTCATTTTTGGATTTTTCACATCACTAGCAGTCTGCTCACCAATTTTCAGATCATGTGGAGCATTTTTACCCCCTCAAAAGGTCAAAAAACTTCAAAAATTTGACCTTTCTGCCTCATTTTCAGACCAGGCGCTACACACAGAGCAGTGTTGGGAGATTTGATTTTTGGATAGGTAAATGGAATCCACTCATCACAACTCAAGAATTTCTGTAAATTGGACTCATCAAGCTTTACAACGGACCATCATAGAGCCAAATCCGGTGTCGGCAAGGGGTCCACTACTCAGCTACAAGAGACCCTATTTTTTGTTGAAGTGGTGCTATGCATAGAGGCTGCCTAGTGTGTTTTGGACCATAAGTCAACAAAACATACTCATTTATTGGAAATAGATATTTTTGAGTTTTTCAAGGAAAATTAAGCTAAAATTAGGCACAAATAGTTATTTTAGAATTTATTTCTTGGGATATTATGTGCCTTGGGACTTGCATGGTCTCTAGGCCATAAATGATATTTATGACTACATTTGATATTTTTCTACCACATTTAGGGATTTAGTCCTCATTTTCTCCATAAATAGAGCATGAGGCCCCTATTTATTGTGTTGGCATTTGATGAGCATGAAGAGAAATATACATGGTTTCATGAGCTTGGAGAAGAAATTGGTTTTGTGAAGTGGATGAATGGCTTGTTTGGCTTGATGATGGATAAGCTTGTTTGCAGGATTCCATAGCTTGGTTAATGGTGATGTCTTCCTAATTTTTCTATTTTTTCCTTTGTTATCATTATGTTTCATGTTTCTTGGATGTTATTAAATAGAAAAGTATAGGTTGAGACATGTTCTTTGAGGCACCTTAGTCCTCATGTTTGTTATAGCTTTGATGTTTTCTCTCTTTTCCATCTTAAGGAATTCTTGACTGCTCCTTAGGTCCACCGAAACTTGTTTTTGTTTCATGTATGGTTATTATGCTATCTTACAAGTATGATTCATGGTATGCCCTGTCTATTTGAATTTTTCAAAACCCTATCTTGAAGCCATTCTGTGAGATATTGATTGTTAGGTTAAGTCAAAGAGGTCTCGTTCGATCTTGTGCTTTTTCCATGCTTAAAAAATTGTTTCAGAGTTCCCAATAACTTGATATATGATGTTTAGGAGTTACCTCTCCATAAATTGAGTTATTTGTATTGTATTATGTGTTTTACCAAAATCTGAAGGTGAATTTCTAAAGTTAGAAGCTCTTGTGGTTTCTATGTTTCACTGGAATGTTTCTCTTGGATGTTTATTAGTTTAGATTATTGTTTATTGAGCTTAATGGTTTTCCCTACCTCATGAATTGTAACTTGTAAAATATATATGTTTAATACATCTTAGTCTTTACAAAACTTAATGTTCAGTACACCTCATACATCACCTTAAGGATCCATTAACCTTGCTAAATCAGCCCTGCAACACACTCTGTTTCATCATTTTGACACCCTTGACTTCATTTGACTCCATATCCCAATGGCTTTGAACAACTCTCACTCCACCCATTTCATTTGACCATATTACCCAACCAAAACAATCAACAAACACTACACCTAATAACTAGCCTGAAATCAAAACCCTAAAGAAAAAAGAACACATCATTTTCACCCAATAGAGATATCCCTCTCTAAGTCCAAGAAGGCTAGGCCCTAGGAATCCAAAGCTTGGTTCCATGTTACCCTGTCATTTGGTCTTCCAATTTTCCAAATCATGGGACCCTAACATTCTTTTGATCACGGTGGGACCTTCTGAGTATATAGTTTCCTAGAAAACTCCTATAGACTCATTTAAACCTTCTATTGAGGTTAGATAACTGACTGATAGTATATGGTGGTTTATATACAACCCCATCACCACACTAAAAAAATGGTGATCATGATTGAACTTCTAAGTTAGTGACAAACTAAGTAACCCTTAGAACTTTAGATGCCCTCATCAAATAATTTAGAACACACACTATCAGCCAAAGAGTAGACTCTATTTGTTTTATCATGCTAGAAAAATGATGACTCAGTCATAGGAGACTCACAAACTTTAAGAGACTTAGAAAGCCCCAAAAATCCCTTATATTGGTTTCTTGTTAGTTATTGTTGGTGGACCATAAACATAGATCCTCAAAACAACAAAAAAATGCACCTGGTGAGTCCACTAGCCTCCAGTAGGCCTATCATTTCATTAGCACTCATTTGAATTTCTATATTTATTTCACACCAACCCTAAGAAGCTTATGAACCCATCCATAACTGTAACAAGTACAAATCATTAAGAGAGTTCAACCTTAACAAAATAGTCATAACACTTGCAGCCTCTCTGAATTTTGAAATTTGAAATCTAGCTTCACATAGGATCAATACGAGATCTCATTTGGACCCAAACCCTCCAAACATATTTGATGACCTGGAGAAGGTTTTGTGGCAAACTTCTAGATCTTGAAACATAACCACTATTAGGACCATCCATAGAACAAGCTCTGTACCTGTAAATCTCACAGCTTTGCAAGATCCCCAGTTTGACTTGCACCATAACAGGAACCTCTTCAGAAACAGGTCTCAAACTGATATGGACCAAATTGACCTTGAACCCTAAGATTTGCACCAGATTTTGAGTAGAGAAACTTCTCCTTCCACACCACCTAACTTTTAGCTTCTCCAACACTTCAACTCTTTCCATACCAAGTCTACTCAAAATAAATTTGTTGGTCCAAGTAATTCTATCACACCCATCCATACCACCACTGTGAAAACCACTCCAGTTCATCATACACCCCATATCATGAACCCACCTCTTGTAAATCCTCCATTAGCTCCCATCATGGTAGCTTCGTATGCACCTTTGGCCTTACCTCAACCTCTAATAACTTTTCCAAATGACTATCAGTCTAAGATCCCTCATTTCACAGGGGTTGAATCCATCACTGCCCAATAGCATGTAGATAGAATCAATGATGCTTTTTATTACATGGAGATAGAGGAAGAAACCTTTTAAGATGAGAATATTTCCACAAAGACTGGGGGAGAGGCTAGAAAATGGTTTATAGCATTAAATCCTAATTCAATACATGGCCTCCCTTCCCTGTACCAAAATTTTATAAACAAATGGGAAATCAAGAAAAATCCCCTCCAAATCTTGTCCAAATACAACCTTAAAAGGAATGTAGGAGAAAATGTGCAAGACTATTGCACCAGATTCAACAATGTGTATAATGCTCTCTCACCTCACATGAAACCCCCATAAGGCCTAGCACTAGTGAAATTCCTTGAAGGTTTTGACCCGAACATGACTTTCCAATTGAGAGAAAGAGACTGTAAAACTTTAGAAGAAATGAAAAAAATAGCAATTAGTGCAGAGGTAAACTGAATTGAAAAGAGAGCTAGGTTGAAATTAGAGAAGAGATTAACCTATAAGGATGAAACCATGCCCTCAACCTCCTCATCTGATTCTAAATTGGACAGCCTAATGAGGATTGTGGAGAGAATGACAGAAAGGATAAATCTAAATGAAAGGGCACCTCTTAGGGACAACCAAGCCAACTCCCAAAACTGAAACAGAACTCAAATATTCAGAAGAGATACCCCTCGAATCAAGCAATGGGAAAATGACCAACAAATAAGACCTCCCTTTCAACAAAATTGTGCAGATGAGGAAGAAGGATAAATTATATAACCTGAGGAAAACCATATAAATCTAATAGGTTTTGGTAATGAAGAAGATGTTTTTCTAACCGAAGAAGATCAAGGATTGTTTTCCTCAGATCAAACTGACACAAACTATGACGATTTTGAAGACTATCGCTTGGGATTTGAAAATTCCATCATGGAAGTCCATAAGCAGTATGACCTCAGGAGAAAAAATACCTAGATTCAACCAAGAAAGACCAGATAGATACTATTTTTCGGAAAGTACCTGGAAAAACCTCTAAAAAAATAGCAGAAAATGTGAACGCTATGGTTAAGAAAGATGAATCAAAAAAAGGAAAAATCAGCCTGCCGACTGAAGACCTTAGCTTTTCTAGTACCTCCACTAGTGACCCTAACAAAACCATTTTGACTAAAACTCCAAATCAGGATCCACAAACTAAGAATGTAGAAAAGATCATGGTTGATAAATTTGATGTTAATATGTCCAAAACACTAGTGCCTTTCAGTTTTTAGGGAGAGATTGCCAAAATCAAGATAAATATGCCCCTCACTGAATTGGTCACTCAACCCATATATAGGTCTCAGATGTTGAAGGTACTAAACATAGGAAATGATGCTGGCACTTTGCACTTGGAATATGACAAAATTGAGTTGTTTTTTGGACCCAAAATAAACGGAAATTATCAGGAAGGATCCTTTCCGCCTTTGTATATCAGCCTAAACATACATGACAAAATCTTACATAATGCCACGCTGGATTCCGCTGCTTCTCACAATCTCATGTCCAAATTTTTGATGGATAGATTAGGCCTAGACATAACTAAACCTTACAAAGACATATACTCCTTCGATTCCAGTAGGGTCAAATGTTTGGGCCTTATTAAGCACCTTTGTGTCAACCTAGCACAAGTGCCTACTAAGAATCTAGTCATGGACATAATAGTGGCCAATATTCCTCCCAAGTATGGCATGCTCTTATCCAGATCTTGGGAGCCAAGCTTCAGTGAAACCTTCAACTAGATATTTCCTATGCAACCATCCATGTTTTCAATCAAAAAATGAGATTATACCGAGAGTCACATATGAAGTATATGGTTAGTATTCAAGACAGACCAGACAACACTCCTCTTTATTCTATTCACTCAAACCTTGATTCTTTCATACTATATAATGAGGAAGATAATGATGAGCAGGTATATGAAGTTGAAACACATCAAGACAAATTGAAAAAATTAAACCAACAGAACTTTAGCAACCTTGAACAAACACATCATGACAAAATCAAACTTGACTCTTGACAAACTAACAATTAAAGCTCAAACCAATGGTTAGTTTGACATATAGATCAGGTTTCTCAAAGGGAGGAATAACATAAAAACACAACCCTTCCCTTTTACCTATTCCAAAATGCTAAGATGCCCTCATAGAACAAAAATATTAGGTGATATAAATCAAAGAAATATTATGTTCTTACCTTATCTAGACACCTCATTATCAGAGAGCCTTGTTCCTCCAGAAAAGTTGTTAACTCTCACTAATGTTTCCATCAATCCTAAAGGGATGTCGGTTGAAACTGATATAGAGGGATACAATATAGGCAGCTTAAGAAGACCCGAGGTAATTAACTTATCCAAATCCTTGTCATTACACACAAAACTCAAATACTTAAGGTTAAGCAAGAAATACTAGGATGACCTTGTTTATAGAAGTAAAAGCTCAAAGAATGATGAAATAGACATTGTTCGAAAGAGACCTATTTCCATGAAGAACTCTGAAACATTTGGAGAAATCCTTTCACTAACAAAGAAAACCAAAGGATCCAGACTATGTATGGACTTTAGACACTTAGGTAGAACCTCTATGGATTCCAAACACCCTTTTCGCAAGATAAATCATCCCATGCCAAAAATAGGAATTTATAGAAAGATGACTTGAATTGGTAGTGTTTCAGGTTTTCATGAGATGATACCACTTCAAATCAATCAACATAAAGAAATTTTCAATGTTCCTTGGGATGACTACATGCTTGAACAAATTTTTCCTGGAATAAGGAAAGATAAAAACACCTTCCAAGAGGCCATGGCTCCTATTACCAACTTTTTCACTTTGATGTACATGGATGACTTTGTCATTACTTTAGGAGCTGATGAAGATAGCCTTTTTTACATAGATAGTTTCTTTCATTGAAACAAGGTTTGGGAAAAAAAATCAAAGAAGGAATTTAAAAGAGAACTTGGCATGTTTGAAAATCCTTGGCAGAAATCTTGCACCATGCCCTAAAAAATAGATAGTCACATTCCTTATCTGCAAGAACTGAATGAAAAAGGGTTGGTAGTTTATCTTGGGGAAGACAGGGTAATTAAATACCATGGCCATTTAGATTTTTAGTTAGAATTTCTTATTCAATGTACATATCACTACTTGATGAAACGATATTGAGAGAAATCACAAAAAAATACAAAACAAGAAAATGGAACAAAGGTAAGTTTTGAAAAGAGGTAAAGCCCCATACCCAAAAAATAGAACTACTAAAATTTTGTAAGTCTAGATACCACTACTCGTGCATAAAGGAGTCTTGTTTCAGTCATCTAGCCTAATCATGGCTGAAACATGTTTTAAATTTATGGTTATAAGTTAGTGAAAAATGGTGGGTTTAATTATTTAAGCCTGACTGGTCAAAATATAGATTAGGTAGAAAGATACTGGTTCCACATGCCTAAAACAAAACCAAATAGAAAAATAAGGATGAGTAACAAACAATGTATCCTAGCCCTGATTTTTCTAGTCTTATTTTGTACAAAAATAACATTTGTGTGCAGCATGCTTTTATGCCACAAACCCATGGTAAATCAGATTGTCCAATATTGATCTAGTCATATTTTCAAACATTTTAACCTTGACAGTTGAATAGTATAGGTAGAGAATCAAATGAGTTCATCAGCATAATCTAAGCACCGAGAAGAAATAAGGTAGACGTACATAGTTTATTTTACTTTCAAAAATAAAAAAGATGTCAAGGTTACTAGTCCAAATGCAGCTAAAGAAGAAAAAATGATAGGCAAGTAGGTTGGGTAGGTAGAGATGGATTTGAGCTTTTCATATCTTTCAGATTATTGAGATCATAGGCTTCAAGCAAGCACCATAAAGAGAAAGAGGTGAAAATCTGCCTAATGGATGAGGCACTGGCCTGCATAAAGCTAGAAATCTGAAGTTCTGGACACCTCCTCAAAAGGAGATATCATCCCCAAGTGGAGCCACGGTTAGTCATCAATAATTGTTTCCTTCACAAATGACTAAATAGTTTCCCTATATTTATAGACACAAAGTTCATGAAAATTGTGAGTTTTAGAAATCTCACTGGCTTCATCATCCTTAAAGATACTTTTTCACTATTTCATCTTTCCATCATGTCCATCTCTGCTTACCAGTCTCAAAAAACTCATTAGGGGCTCAAATCATCCATTTTGTGTATATGTTGTAACCTTTGACCCAAACCCTCTATTTTTGTTTGCCTAAAAACTTCCCACTGCTACCTAAGCCCACCAATCAAATAGCTTTGTTGTGTATCCTAAGATACTCCCAAACACTGATGGTCTCAAACTATCTCTGTAGACTCTTTAGATAAATCAAGTACATTGGATTTTGGATCTTCAATACATCAGTCTATCATAAACTCTATCTTACACTTGATGATCCCAAATTATAGGTCTCAGTCCAAAAACCAAGTCCAAGAAAGCCTCCACTAGGTCACCTAGGGTTTCACAAAGTCATAGGGTGGATTTGGTGCCCTACAAACTCTGCTTTTCCTATATTAAGAAACTGCATTCAAAGAAGAAAAGGACAGGTGATTTTTTCCAAACTGATCAAAAATGTTATTTAAGGAAGGATTTTTGGCCTAAAGCATGAATCTTGCAACGGGACAACTGCACTTTGCTCACATTTCTGAAAAAGGATCAAACAACCAACAACCATCATACTAGCAATGAGGTAAGGTAAAAAAGAAAATCACCACAATAAGACCATTCATAGCAAGAAGAAAAAAACAAGCACATGTTTGATGAGAATCAGGATTTGTGACTCTTTTAACCAAGCAAGGAATCAGTACCAGGGTTACAAGGGCAAAGGCCACCTCAACTCTTTCAAGAGCACATTCAAGACTTTTAGAAATGATGAATGAGTTTAGGAAGTTTCAGAGAACTTAGAATACAACACTATTCACTTTTTCCTAAGTAGCCCTAAAACCTAGGAGTTTGGGGAGATAGACAAAAATGGTAAAATAATGAAAAAGAGCCTCCTTCATAATAGTAGATGGGTTCAAAAGGGTTTAAAAATGTCCTCTAGGGTTTGGAAAAGAGGCACTAAATCCACCTCATCAAAAGGTAAAATTACAGTTCTTAAAGGGATCAAAGGAGGCAGACATAAAAACCAATACTACCCTACACCAAAGGAAGAAAGATGATAAAGGGTATCAGCAAAAAGAGATATAAATATCAGTTCAAGGTTTGAATTCTCAAAGAAAGGATTTTTTTTTTTAAAGGGTTAAGGAGGCAAGCATGAGGGAAGAAATTTCCAAAGGAGTTAACTATGACAAGAATAGGTTCATGGTTGATAGAATGAGCTATCCAACTGCAAAAGAGACAGTGATCAAAAAGGCAGAAGTTGTGTAGGCACCTGCAAGAATAGAAGTGGCCTAGAAAAGACACAAAAATGGTTTAAATAACTCACCTCCCTCGCTAGACATACATCATTTACAAACTGATCAAAGGAAAAAACATGTAGTTGGTTTAAGAGCAGTAAAGCCTCCAAAATGGTTTCTTTATAAAGGTATATTCTGCAAGATATAGGCTAGCCATAAATGACACTTCTGTAAGACTGTCAAAATAGCTACCTATAGGAAAATTGATCAATACAAATAGACCAAATTTTTTTCACAATGATGGCCCACCTGAAGAATAAAGGGACTATTGATGCTTTCTGTTATGGTTTTTCATGTTGGGAGGCTGTTCACTATTTTAGAGACAAAACCTGACAGAATGCCAGTCAAAGAAAAATATGTCTAAAGATCACAATTTTTTTTTATTTATAAATGTTAAAGCATCACCAAAAGGTTCATGTTTAAGAAAGAGGGTAAAGGGCACTATTTGAGTTGGTTGAAGGTTTTGTAAGCACAAGGAGAACATCAAGATACTCTAGCAAATGAAAAATCCATTTTCCTTATGTCAAAATGCCACCTACATGACCAAAAAGGCCAAAAGCACAGTGAGATAAATTAAAATAGAAATCAAAATTAGGAAAGTGGGTTTGGGCTCATAAATTCATTTTTCAAAAAATCTATAAAGCCTCCTTGACCTATTTCCCATCTCATTTATCATTGCAGAGAAGAAGAAAATTGTTCAAAGAATTTTTTAAGGGTTTTTGTGCAAATTTGGCAAAAACGTTCAGGCGTTGTACACCCAGGCCAGAGCTACGCACATGGACATTGGTGCTACGCACAGAGGAGGAAGAAACAGTGTAAATTAACACTATGCTATGCACTGGGAGGGTGGCGCTATGCACAGGCATAGAACAACCCGACTTCTTCCAATTCGCAATGGCGTTATGCTCCGACTGGCCCAACAGGCCCATCTACTAGCCTGACTCGCCCACAGAGAACCTTTGAATCTGCGCATAGACCTGCCAGGCTGACCTGACCTAAACGTGCAATCAGTTGGTGCTACGCACCTGGTGAGGCACTATGCATAGACAGAGCTTGGCCCAATTTTCTCAAAAAGGGCCGAAAATTTGAGTTTTTGCCTCCAAATCTCCTGCAATTAGTCAAGCAAGGTTGATTGCTCTCTTCCCAACTTTCCAAGCAGTCTTTTTCATAAACATGGAGGAAATTTAAAGCCTAATGTGACCAAACCCTAGTCTCCATAAAAATAAAATATTGACCTCCTAGGGTAGGGTTTGCAAAATTAGGAGTTGTCATAGGTGTAAGGGCACTCACTGCCAGAAAATGTTCTTCTAAAAATTGAAAACACTCCTTGAATGCTTCATCTTAGCCCTCATTTGCAAAATTTTACCCTCACAACACTCATTTTCCATCCCTAAACCTGAATACCTTCACCAAGCTGACAATATTTCTGTGATAAACCAATCACCATGTCTGAGGATGAAATGAGTGCCAGCAGTGATGAAGGCCAAAGGCCTACCAAGCCAAAGCACAAGGGAGGGAGGGTTAATAGGTTTAAGCCCTTATGCACCATTCAAATTATTTCCTCTCCAATGATCCTTGCATGTTTTTGGGATGTTGGGTGTTATCAGTTACGTGAGAAGGTTAAACAAGTCTAAAGCCACTCAGACTTGACTAGGTTGTTCATCCTCAGCTTACAAAACCACCAAGTCAACCTTGTGTTAGAAAATTATATATTATGGAGCAATGAAACACATAAAATATGATAAAAATACAAGCACAAAAAACACATAAAACTAGAGAGACACAGATATACATGGTTCATCCAATTTGGGCTACGTCCACCCCAAACAGCCAGTCCTTCCTTTCTATTACCCAGCAAAAATTGAAGAGACAAAACCTACAATAGATCCACTGTAATATCATCTATTCTCTCTGACAGTCTCCCTATCTTTTTCTCACCTGAGAATACACACATAATACACAGCCACAATACAATACCCTCATAAAAGTGAGGGGTTTCCTTCTAAGGAAAAAACCCTAATCTAAACATAACTTCTAACGTCAGATCATCTGCCTATGAACGACCCAGATTGACTAGAAATTACTATAATTTTACAAGGCAATTTTACATCTATTTTTAGCTTCGAGGAAACTGCCCCCGAATCCCCCCGCTAGCGGGGGGCTCAGAAAAGTGTTTCTGCCCCCCTTGGACCCCCCACGGCAGCGATTAATTACGGGTGGCATTGCCACCTCTTTTAAGGTAGAGGGGTCCAATGCTGTGATACAAAGTAAACAAGATAATCAGGCTCCACACCCAACAATCTCCCACATGGAGACTGATTGTAGCAACTCCATTACTGCTTCATTTGCTAGACAATGACTCCTTTTTGGACTTGGCTATTCCTAATCTTCATCGTCATCCTTGAAGACCAATTGAAACTGAGCACATTCTCAGTTTCTCCCTGGTTACAACTTTTTTTAGCATATCTGTAGGATTCTGGCTAGTGTGTATTTTTTCCAGCTTCAACTCTCCATCTTCCAACACTGACCATATGAAATGGTACTTGAGATGTATGTGTTTGGTCCTGGAATGAAATGCTGAGTTCTTTGCAAGATGAATGGCACTTTCGCTATCACTATATAACGTGCCCATATCATGCTTCTTACCCAATTCATCCATAACCCTTTGTAACCAAATTATTTTTTTACTAGCCTCTGTAGCAGCAACATACTCGGCTTCTGTTGTTGAAAGTGCAACAACACTTTGGATTTTTGAATTCCAACTGATAGTTGTTCCACCTACAGTAAATACATATCCTGTAGTGCTCCTCCTGTTATCTCTGTCACCTTCCATATCTGCATCAACATATTCCTATAGATCAATGTTTGAACCACCAAAGCATAATGCTTGATTTGTGGTACCTCTCAAATATCTGAGAATCCATTTTACTGTCATCCAATGTCCTTTTCTTGGATTATTCATGTACCTGCTTACAACTCCCACTGCATGTGCAATATCAGGCCTTGTGCAAACCATTGCATACATTAAGCTTCCAACTGCTGATGCATATGGAACTTCAGACATATAGTCCATTTATTCTTGGGTCTTGGGGCACATCTCTTTACTAAGTTTGAAATGGCTAGCAAAAGGTGTACTAGCTGGTTTTGCATTCTGAATATTAAATCTTTTCAACACCTTTTTTATGTACTTATTCTGAGACAGTGTTAATTTGCGATTTTTCTTGTCTCTAGTTATCCTCATACCAAGGATTTGTTTTGCAGCTCCCAAATCCTTCATTGCAAATGAATTTTCCAATTTTCTTTTGAGCACATTTATTTCCTACATGTTAGACCCCACAACAAGAATATCATCTACATACAATAACAATATAATATAGCTGCCATCATTTTTCTTTTTTAGATAAACACAATGATTAGAGTGGCATCTAGTATAACCTTGTTCAGACATAAACTTGTCAAATTTTAGATACCACTACCTTGGAGCCTATTTTAAGCCATACAAGCTCTTCTTTAACCTGCACACCAATTTTTCTTTCCCTTTTACCTCATATCCTTCTGGTTGCTGCATGTATATATCTTCCTCCAAATCTCCATGGAGAAATGTTGTATTTGCATCTAACTGTTCAAGATGTAAATCTTCCGCTACTACAAGACTTAAAATAGTTCTGATTGAAGTAATTTTAACAACGGGAGAAAATATTTCATAAAAATCAATACCTTTCTTCTGTGTAAAACCCTTCGCCACAAGTCTAGCTTTGCGCCTCTGTTTTCCTCCATCTTCTTCCTTCAGCCTGTAAACCCATTTACTCTGCAATGTATTTTTACCTGCAGTAAGCTTAACTAAGTCCCAAGTCCGGTTATGTATTAAGGAGTCCATCTCTTCTTCCATGGCTATCTCCCACTTCTTCCTTCTTTCAACTTGCATTACTTCTTCATAACATTCGGGTTCACCAGAATCAGTCAACAATAAATAATATAATGAAGGAGAGTATCATTCAGGGGGTCTAGTTATCCTAGTAAATATTCTAACACCACTTTCAGGTGTTTGAGGTGCCTGTTGTTGTTGTGGTGGTTGCTGCTGCTATGGTTGTTGATTGTTATTATTTTCAGGCACCTTTACTTTTTCAGTTATCTCATCAAGAACTGTGTATTCCTTGCTTTCTTTTTCCTGTTTCTTTTCCTGCAACTCATTCTTATACAAGACCTTTTTATTGAATATTACATCTCTGCTCCTAATGATTTTGTGATTTTCATAATCATATAAGCGATAACCAAAATCATTAACACCATATCCAATAAAGGTACATTTCTTTGATTTTTCCTCAAGCTTTGTTCTATTTTCTTTATTAATATGGACAAAGGCCTCACAGCCAAAAGGCTTTAAAAAATAGTCGTTTAACTTTTTACCTATCCATAATTCCTCTGGAATACCACCATCCAAGGAACTTGAAGGCCCTCTGTTTATTAGATAAACAATAGTATCTACAACATCTGCCCAAAATTGTAAAGGAAATCCTGCATGCAATCTCATGCACCTTGCACGCTCCATGATTGTTCTACTCATTCTTTCTGACACACCATTTTCTTGTGGTGTTCTTGGAACTATATTCTCTCTGTGAATTCCATGCTCTGAATAGTACCTATGAAACTCTTTGCTGCAATGTTCACCTCGATTGTCTGATCTGAGACACTTCAACTTCTTTCCTATCTCAATCTCAACCAAAACTTTCCATTTCTTGAAATTATCAAATACATCAAATTTATTCTGAATACAATAAATCCATGTTTTTCTAGTTGCATCATCAATAAAAGTAACATAATAATGAGAGCCACCGAGATATGATACCTGAGTAGGTCCCCATACATCTGTATGCACAAGCTCCAATTTTTCGCTCTTCTTTTCTTTCCCAACTCTGAGAAATCTGACTCTCTCTTTTTTTTCCATAAAGGAAATTTTCACAGAAATCCAAATCAACATTCTTCAAACCTGGCAACAAATTTCTTGAGTGAAGAATATTAATTCCCTTCTCACTCATGTGTCAGAGCCTATGATGCCATAATTCTGCATCTGCTCCTTTGGAAGTTAAAGCATTAACAGAGTTAGAAATACCATTGCATAAATACAATGTACCAACATTTTCACCTTTTGCTATTACCAACACTCCTTTAGTGACCTTCCAAGTTTTATCTATGAAATTTGTCAAACAACCTTCACTGCCTAACTGCCCTGTTGAAATCAGATTTTTCTTCAGATATGGAACATGCCTTACCTCCTTTAGTAGCCATTGGTTTCCATTCTATTGTTTTACAAGAACTTTACCCATTCCAACAATTTTACAGGGTTTATCATCACCCAAACAAACTTGTCCAAAATATCCTTCAACATAGTCATGAAAATGTTTCTTATCAGGCGTGGCATGGAATGAAGCCCCTGAATCTACAATCCAAGAATCAGTAACATTTTTGAAAGAAAGAATCAAAGCATCTTGTAACACATCACCTGTCACATTTGCTTCATGATTATTTTCTTGTTGTGCATCTCCTTCTTTTCAATTCCAAGATCTACAATATTTCTTTAGGTGTCCTCTCTTTCCACATTTCCAGCACACTATCCCCGATCTAGACTTGGATCTGCCTTTGCTTGATTTAATGCGATAACCTGAGCTCTTTCATGTTTCCATTCTTCTTCCCCTAGACTCTGCACTCAAATAATTACCCAATGTCTCACCAGAGCTTTTTCGTCGCATTTCCTCGCTAAGGATAGAACCAACAACATCATCAAACTTTAAAGTATTAGATCCAGAGACATAGTTACTAATGGCCATAACTAAAACATTCTAGCTTTCTGGCAATGAGCACAGAAATAAAAGAGCCCTAACTTCATCATCAAAGTTTACCCCTATAAAACTTAACTAACTGGTAACTATATTAAAATCATTTAAATGGTCTGCAACAAATCCACCTTTCGACATCTTCATATTAAATAGTCGTTTCATAAGAAATACCTTGTTTGAGGCCGAGGGTTTTTCATATAGTTTCGCCAACGTCTGCATCAAACCCTCTATTGCTATTTCCTTTGAAATATTGAAGGCGACTGACGCCGCAAGGCACAACCATACTATTCCAAGTGCCTTTCTATCGATAATGTTCCATTCCGCGTCTATCATGGCTGTCGGCTTCTTTCTTTTTCCGCTCAATGGTAGGTACAGATCTTTCTGATACAGATAATCTTCCATCTGCATCTTCCACAATGAGAAGTTTTGGCCGTTAAATTTCTCGACCCTAAACTTACCGTATTCCACCATTTCTCCCACTCGAACCATGAAACCCTTCTTTCCTACGATTTTATCAGTCAAATATACCTTCAACTCTGATACCAGTTGTTAGAAAATTATATATTATGGAGCAATGCAACACATAAAATATGCGGAAAATACAATCACACAAAACACATAAAACCAGAGAGACATAGATATACGTGGTTCACCCAGTTTGGGCTACGTCGACCCTGAACAGCCAGTCCTTCCTTTTTATTATCCAGCAAAAATTGAAGAGACAAAACCTACAACAGATCACTGTAATATCCTCTATTCTCTCTCATAGTATCCCCATCTATTTCTCACTTTGAGAATACACACATAATACACAGCCGCAATACAATACCCTCATAAAAGTGAGGGGTTGCCTTCTAGGGCAAAAAACCCTAATCTAAACATAACTTCTACCGTCAAATCATCCACCTATGAATGGCCCAGATTGACTAGAAATTACTATACTTTTATAAGGTAATTTTACATTTGTTTTTAGCTTCGGGGATGCTACCCCCGAAACCCCCCACCAGGGGGGGATTCGAAAAGTGCTGCCACCCCCCCTGGACCCCTCACGATAGTGATTAATTATGGGTAGTGTCGCCGCCCTTTTTAAGGTACAGGGGTCCAATGCTGTGATACAAAGTAAACAATATAATCAGGCTCCACACCCAACACCTTATAGGAATGAATTTTGAACTCTCATCTGAATCCATTTCTAAAGCCACAGGAAAACCAGATATTGGTGAGAGATAGTTTAAGGAAAATAAATTGGACTTGAGTTATTATGAGCCCTACCTCAAACATAGATGTCAACAAGGCTGAAAGGTTTTTTTCCCCTTCTCCCACCTACTAGAGAGGTATGCCGTACTAATGAAGTTGATTATCAAGTACTTCACCTATGAGGGTAGGTACTCCAGGGTTTATTCATATCACATAAGGCTTATGATGCACTTCACTAGGGTTAAATTGCTAAACCTACCATATTATCTCTACTGGAGCATTGAAAAAATGGCTTCAATGGTTAAGAAGAGGAGTTATGCCCACCAAATGCAAATCCTTTTTCATCACTCCTTGGTTAAGATGATTTTTTTAAGCCAACTAGAAGAGAAAGGAATCCCTTGGGAAGCTTTTATCTCACATGAAGTATTTTCCAATCCCCAAGCCTTAATTCAACAAAATTTTCCTTCCACTTCACATCGACCTACCTCCACTCCTCCATCATCTCCACATATGCCTTCTCCACAAAGAAAAACACCTCCTATCTCTTCTACTAATGCATCAAGTGAAGGAGGTGACAATAGCCCTAATGAGGAGAAAACATATGAAAATGGAAAGGAAAAGGACAGTGAGGTAGAAACAAAGTTTAGTGAGGAAAAAGAAGAGGACAACAGTGCTAAGGGAGAAGATGATGGTTGTAGCTATGAAGAACAAACAAGTAGCAATGAGAAAGGGGCAGAAGCTAATGAGGAAGACAAAAAGGATGATGATAGCATGGAAGAGAGTGATGAAAATGGGGCAAAGACAGAAAATAGTGAGGAAGAAACAAAGTTAAAGGAGCAGGAAGATGATGATAGCAACAATGAAAAAGAATATGATGATGACATGGAGGAGGAGGATGAACATGGAAACCATGAAGGGAAAGATAGTGAGAAATTGAAGCAAAACAATGATAACGATGACACCACTAAATCAATCTCAAGCGCTAAAACAAATGAAGACAATGATCCTGAGGAAATGGAATGAGATGATGAATAAATTGAAGACCAAGAGCAGGAAGATTATGAGCCTAAAACAGAGTTTGGAGGGGCAAAAAATGACCAAGGCAGTGGCACAAATGGAATAGTCAGTGATGGACAAGGAAATAGTCATGGCAATCATTACAACTATCATGACAGTCATGACACTAATCTTCCTCTAAATGACCAATAAATCGAAAGTGATAGTGCAAAAAGTGACATAGAAAAGTTAGTGAAGCACAGAGCCAAAATGAGGCAAGTGAGGAGGGTAGTGATCAGTTTGATAGCCAAGATGATAATGAAGAAAATAGTGAGGAAAGAAATGATGATGATGAGGCTAAAGTTCAAGGAATCAGTGACCCAATGGAGCATGAATTCACTTGTGAAGGCCATGAAAAAGATGAAAATGCTTATGACTTCATCAAGGATCAAGGCACCCTCATCACTCCTCTCACATGCACCAACCATAGAGTTAAAATAGATGTGTTTGCTACCTCAAAAAGGAAAAGGGTCATCTCTCCTCCAACTATCAAGTATAAAGACAAATGCAAGGAAAATATGGACAAAGGTGAGCAACAGGTAAGGGTAAGGAGAATAAAAAGGATCAAGATGAATTCTCAAGGGCCTCAATTCATTGATCTAGACAGTGAAAATGAGGACAAGCAGATGAACACAAGATTGCTTATGTTGGAGAAAGATGCACAGCTTCAGGAGTGGGAAAGAGAATTTGAGATGGCACGACATGTCATCCACTATTACAAAGAGGAGCATAAGAATTTCAAGGAGGTAAAGACAGGCCTTGCCCTACAAAAGAAAATGACCAAGCATTATGCAAGGAAAAACATGCTTGCTTGTGCTAAACTGAAGAAGGCCCTCAGAGAGTTAGAAGACCTAAAAAGAGAAAAAGTGTAGGACAGACTTGGAATTTTATTTGAGGCTTCTCAACAGGTTTCCAATAGCTCTTGAGGGACCTCTCCACAAATTTTGAAGAAAATTGGACAACTTTTTGTTTTTTCCAAATTTGGACCCCTCTCTGCGCAACACCCTAGGCGCTACACACAACATTGGTGCATCCTGAGCTCTCAAAGTTTGCATTTTTGGATTTCTCACATCACTATCAATATTCTCACCAATTTTCTGATCATTTCGAGCATTTTAACCCCCTCAAAAGGTCAAAAAACATCAAAACTTTGACCTTTCCACCTCATTTTCAGACCAGGCGTTCCGCACATATAAGTGTTCAGATATTTGATTTTTGGACAGGTAAATGGAATCCACTCAGCACAACGTAAGAAATTCTGTAAATTATACTCTTCAATCTTTCCAACGAGCCATCACGGAGCCAAATCGAGTGTCGGGAAGGGGTCCAAAACTCAGCTGCAAGAGACCCTATTTTCTATTGAAGTAGTGCTACGCACAGAGGTTGCCTTGTGTGTGTTTCGGACCAAAAGTCAACAAAATAGATTCATTTATTGCAAATAGATATTTTTTATTTTTTGAGGCAAATTAAGCTAGAATTGGGTAAAAATAGTGATTTTAGAATTTATTTATTGGGATATTATGTGCCTTGGGCCTTGCATGTTCTCTTGGCCATAAATGATATTTATGACTATATTTGACATTTTCCTACCACATTTAGGGTTTTAGTCCTAATTTTCTCCATAAATAGAGCATGCGGCCCCTATGTATTTTTTTGGCATTTGATGAGCTTGAAGAGCAATATACATGGTTTCATGAGCTTGGAGAAGAAATTGGTTTTGTGAAGTGGATGAATGGCTTGTTTGGCTTGATGAGAGAGAATCTTGTTTGCAGGATTCCATAGCTTGGTTAATGGTGATGTCTTCCTAATTTGTCTATTGTTTCCTTTGTTATCATTATGTTTCATTTTTCTTGGCTTCTATTAAACATAAAAGTATAGGTTGAGACATTTTCTTTGAGGCACCTCAGTCTTCCTATCTGTTATAGCTTTGATGTTTTCCCTTTTGGCCATCTTGAGGAAGCCTTGACTGCTCCTTAGGTCACCCAAAACATGTTTTTTTTTCATGTATGGTTAGTATGCTAGCTTACAAGTATGATTCATTGTATGCCCTTCTTATTTGAAGCTTTCAAAACCCTACCTTGAAGCCTTTCTGTGAAATATTGATTATTAGGTTAAGTCAAAGAGGTCTCGTTCGATATTGCCCTTTGTCCATGCTTACAAACTTATTTTATAGTTCTTAATAGCTTCATGTATGTTTTTTAGGAGTTCCCTCTCCATAAATTGAGCTATTTGTATTGTCTTATGTGTTTTCCCAAAATCTGAAGGTGAATTTCTAAAGTTAGAATTCCTTATGCTTTATATGTTTCACTGGAATGTTTCTCTTCGATGTTTATTAGTTTAGATTATTGTTTATTAAGCTTAATGGTTTTCCCTACCTAGTGAATTTTAACTTTTAAACTATATATGTTTAATACCTCTTAGTATTTCCCAAACTTAATGTTCACTACACCTCATACATCACCTTAAGGATCCATTAACCTTTCTAAATCGGCCCTACAACACACTTTGTTTCCTCATTTAGACACTCTGGACTTCATTTGACTCCATAGCCCAGTGGCTTTGACCAACTCTAACTTCACCTATTTAATTTTACCATCCTACCCAACCAAAACAATCAACAAACACTACACCTAATAACTACCTAAAATCAAAACCCTAGAGCAAAAAGAACACATCCTTTGCACCCAATAGAGACATCCCTCTTTGAGTCTAGGAAGGCTACGTCCTAGAACTCCAAATCTTGGTTCATTGTCACCCTGTCATTTTTTCTACAAATCTACCAAACCACAGGACCCTAACATGCACTAAATTGATCTGCAATTATGTATTATTATGTTAAGAATTGTGGGATTTTGCAATCGATATTATTAGGCCAACTACATTATTTTCTTCCTCTGGATGTGGAAACCTGGTTCCAACACCCCCCTATACTACTTCAAGTGGGACTTTAATCTCTGCAGGATGGTAATTTCTAAAAGGGCCAGTAGTTGGAGGGTTTCTTGGTTGCATAAACTCTGATCCTGGGTCAAGACCACTCAAGCCAACATCACTTCTTCCATAAATCATCTGTCTAGTGTCGTATTAGGTATTTACCTAGTAAAAAGTTCATAATTTCCCAAAGTAATGAATTCATTTTCTTTGTTTCTCCTGAATGCATATGGTAGGCCTTAGAGATTCAATATCAGCCTTCACATCACCTTTTTCTGCTAAAATTATAATGGAATTATATAGCAATTTGAAATTTCCTCAGAGACCCCAGATATTTGAATATTTCCTTCCTCAGAATGATGAGTTGCCTAGGACCAGTCCCCCATATCCAACATTCATTTTCCCTAAAATGTCAAACCAGGTAATTTCCATGTTAGCCAAACTGGTTGGGTACTATATCGATCAGTGGGTAGACGAGATAGTGCTAGGATTTATCTCTTCTTTTGTAGTTGGTAAACAAGCCTCTCTCCCTTTCAATTACAATCAGTTTTTGGAAATGAATACCATGAAAAAAATTTTAATTTCAAAGAAGAATGTGTCTTCAAATACCAGTCAGTACTCTTTTACATTATGCTATATTATCAGGCAGATAAATTTAAGTTTCGTTTAAAGAAAACTGATAGTGATGGTAACCATTGGTCAGTCTATCACTCCACTTCTCTAGTTAGAAGTAACTCAGAGAAATATTCCTATACTCATTTTGTTGATAAATTATTGCATGCACCACTATGTTCACTAAGTAGTGATGTTGTTCCAATGCTATTCCCAGAGATTAAGAAGTTTTTTCGCTTATCAGAGAAAGGGAAAGTGGGATACTGGTATTTATA
Organism: Pinus albicaulis; assembly: GCA_034641835.2. NCBI lineage: Eukaryota > Viridiplantae > Streptophyta > Pinopsida > Pinales > Pinaceae > Pinus > Pinus albicaulis. Next base: position 8,931,732 of record CM076574.1, read on the forward strand.
TCATAATTACACTGAAATCAGAGTTTATGGATCAAAATTTCCTCCCTACAGGTTGCCTATTTTTGTACCTGTTAGGATATTTGCATTAGAATACTCTAGGAAAATTTTAAATGTGGATGAAGTGCATTTTGTTTCTTACAATAAAAAAGGAAAATTTAAGCTCAAATCACATATAGGGCCGTACATCATCAACACTAGAGCTGGAGAAAAAGAAATAGATGAAATCTTAAGTCATATTAAGTTGAAACTTAGTTTCTCTTCGTCATATGATGCTCAAGGAATCATTTCCCAGATCGTACTAGAACAAAAAGGCAATTCTTATTCACATACACCAAGGCTTGAGATTGAAAAATATGTTAACCAGGAAGAATGGACAAAAGGTACTTTTCAAGAATCCAAAGAAATACTGGTCAACCAATCATCTATGGAGACACCTGTTTCTAAAGAAAATATTTTTAAAAGAGATAGAGAAGATATGTTCCCAACTGACTCTAAAGTTGCAGAATTTATTGTTTTCAAAAATAAAAATACCAAGGACCAGAATAATACTCAAAAGACAGACTCTCAAGCAAGTCCTCAATTAATGAATATTCAAGATGAAACTCCAGAGGAAGGGAGCACAAAGAATCCATCCACAGTGATTTTGTCAGGGTCTACTATCCCTCCTTCTACTGAAGTAGAAGAAATAGTACAATCATCTACTATATAAGAAAATGTTCAATCTCCAGTACTGTCTAGCTCACAGGTTTCTAATAAACATAATATCTATTGGAGTGTGTTTGGTTCACGTATGTATGAATCACACCCAATTAAGGGGTGTGGTCTCCCCACTTAATTTATTGGTAACAGGTAGAAAAACAAGTGGAGTGAAGAAATTAAGTGGAACAAGATAAAATAATAAGCATAATAGATAGAGAAATAACATGCTTATATAAACTAAAACTAAACTAAAGAACTAAAAAAAATAAACATGATCTCTGAAAAGAGTCAAATGGAAAAAATAATACGAACGGTGGCTCTAGGCCCCTCTTATTACATATTATTTTGTCATCATGACATTTTACTGTCTATATGGGTTCATCAACACCTATATAATGCTCCTTTAGAAGTATACAACCCTAAAGTTCCTAAACCAAGTCCTGAATTTGGAGAAAATCTTGTAAAAATCATAAAAATATTGGTATTGCACTAATCCTTAGCTTTACCTATGGCACTGCATCCTTTTTCTCCCAAAACTGCGGAGCCGACCGAATGTTTTCTTCATTAAAAGTGCAGACCCCTATAAAAGGTAATTTGAAGTCGAAAGGCGAAAGTAAATTCAAGTAGATATGAGGACAGTTCTTTTACTGTGTCAACCTCGTTAAAAAATGAAACAGACCCATGAGGATAATTATTTTCCTGTGTCGACCTCATTAAAAAATGAATTAGTAGGTTATGTAGGTAGATTGTAGAGAGTGGACTGATAGATTCCACGAGGATGGTTCTTCAACTGTGTCAACCTCATAAAAAAATGAAATGGATACCAAGAGGAATGTTCCTTTTACTATGTCAACCTCGTTAAAAAATGATTCAATGGGTAATGACGAGAGTTCCTTTTACTGTGTCAACCTCGTTAAAAAATGAAACATCTCTATGAAGATAATTCCTTTTACCATGTCAACCTCGTTAAAAAATGAAACATGCCCTTTTGAGGAATGTTCCTGTTACTATGTCAACCTCGTTAAAAAATGAAACTGGTCCATGATGAGCATAGTTCTTTTCCTATGTCAAGCTCATTAAAAAATGAAACAAATCCTCTCCTAGTCAAAGTCAAGTCTTTCATATGATCTCACAAATTCACCTTCATTCCATCCAGCTATTAGTAAATAGTAGTCTGCTTAGTTGAATGCAATGAAGCTTGGGGGGCATGTGCTCTAGAAATTTATGCTTGGGGGGAATTCAAACTTATCTCAAGAATGATTTTCCCTTTGTTTGAAGCTTGTGTAAAAAATGAAACAAACCCATTGTCAAGCACATTTTTCCTACGTTTCAAGCTTGTGTAAAATTGAAACCACTTTCAAGCATGATTTTTCCTTTGTTTCAAGCTTGTGTAAAAATGAAACAAAACATTTTCAAGCATAGTTTTCCTATGTTTCAAGCTTGTATAAAAATGAAACCTATCTTGAGTCCATTTCAGTTATTATTTTCAAGACTCGTTAAACTCATGAAAATCCCGAGCTTCTTTTGCTATTCTTTTCATGCTCGTAAAACGTCCATGAAAATGTCGAGTTCTTTCTATCTTTTCCTGCTCGTTAATTAAATTGAAAGTTGACCATATTAGTAGACTTTTTATCACTTTTTCGAACTCGTTAAAACTTACGAAAAAGTGAAAACCATGAGTATATTTTTATCCCTTTTTAGAACTTGTTAAAACTTACGAAAAAGTGAAAGCTATGAGTACGTTTTTATCCCTTTTTCGAACTCGTTAAAACTTACGAAAAAGCGAAAAAATGATTAGTATACTTTTATCATTTTCTCGGGCTCTTGAAAATTACGAAAAAGTGAAATCTTGGTGTTCTCTTTTAAGCCCTTTTCAGACTCTCTAAACATAAAAAGATTGTTGAGTACTTGACTATTCGAACTCGTTAAAGGAAATGAACGGTCGTCCTTTCAGTATAATTTTACCCCTTTTCCAGACTAAAATGGAATATTTATGAAAAAGGTATACATTGAATAATCATGGTCAATAGAGTTCTCTCTTATATTATTTTATCCTTTTTCGGGCTTGAGAGACTAAATTTACGAAAAATTACACCCAAAGAGTTTCCTTAAGTTTTTCTTCTGACTCCGTAAAATTGAAAAACACTGAGTTTCTCCTATACTGGAGTTGTTAAAATTTAACAGTAAAGGACCTGTCAATTATAAACATGAACGAACCATTATTTTTTAGGGTTTGATTTTGAACTAAGTTGGACTCATCTAAAGGATGAGCTTATATAACAAGAAAATGTTATCCTGCTCAAGCTTGTAAAAAATAAAGAGGTACTTGCCAGAAATGGTGGGGGGAAAAGAGAGAAAATGGATCCAATTGTTACCAAGCCATCTGGAGTGTTGTTATGTGTTCAAGAGGACAGTTCAAATAAACCATTAATCTACAACCATATGTCTCCATTCATGTTGACCGTCCCTAAGTCAGTCCTTGCAAAATATTTCTACAAAACTTGATCTAATGGTTTTGTGTCGTGGGCCTTCTTACGACGGATCACTTTCTATCGATGATAGCATATCATCTAGGAAGTTGATCTAGAATCCTTCAGTACCTTGGAACCTACATGCCCTAATGGAAGATTTTTCACCTTCGATGACAAGTTACATCATTGACCTCCGATCAGATGATTCTATGAAGTGTTTGACTTCAAATCATTTATTCACACTTCATGGATTGTACTGAGTACTTTGAGAGCCATTTTAATTATTGGTGGTTTCTCTCACGTTTGTTAAGAGTTCACATCATTGATTGGTAATCAAGTGGTTTCTACCATGTTCGACTTTGACACAATCAATCGCATGGATAGAATCGTACTAGTTCGGGTAGTGGAAATCAAGACCCTGGATCTAGTTTCCACCATCCAGGCTGCGAGGAGTTTTATTATTCATTATGCAGTAGAATATTCATAACAAATGGTTGTGTCCATACTTTCTCTACTATTGATGTAATATTAGAATCATTTCTATATCAGAACATTTTAGTTAGTTTTGATCTAAGTATGGGAATGCCTACCTCAGCGATGATATATATATATATATGTTTGAATTGAATGTTTTTAAAGGTTCCAACCAGCATCCAAAAGCCAATCCTCGGAATGATAAATCACTTCACTCTTCGAATTATCTCAGACTTCGCGCTTTAGGGGGAAATCTGTTACACATTATTTTGTCACCATGAAATTTTACTGTCTATATGGGTTCATCAACACCTATATAATTCTCCTTTAGAATTCTACAACACTAAAGTTGCTAAACCAAGTCTTGAATTTGGAGAAAATCTTGTAAAAAGCATAAAAATAATGGTATCACACTTTTCCTTAGCTTTACCTATGGCACCACATCCTTTTTCTCCCAAAACTGCGAAGCCGACTGGATGTTTTCTTCATTAAAAGTGCGAACCCCTGTAAAATGTAATTTGAAGGTGAAAGTAAATTCTAGAATCCTAGTTTGTTGAATATTCTCCTCACTGGAAGCTTCTAGAATGCATTATCCAGTCGAACCCTTACTCCCTCCATTATCATGAACATTAATCCCTTGATAAGGGGACTTTATCCCTTCCATTTTGGAGCTATAACCACTTTCTTTCTCCTATAAATTGAAGCTTTGATTCAGTCTCAAGGGTACATACTAAGAGTGAAGGGTACATGCTGATATATGTAAAAATTCTCTATCCATTTTGTATACACTTAGTACTTGCTTTATACGTGGTAGCTACAATTGAGAAGGGAATTGCTGAAGAAACATACTCTTTTTGCTAGCTGTGAGAATGATTACATACTCGTAGTTAGGCTGGTTCAAAAGTGGAAGAGCTGGTCAGACCAAAGGAAAATGCTTGTTCCGGACCCCAGAAGGACCTATATGACATCAAAGCAAACATGGTTGTAAGAATCCTTCTTTTATTTAAAGATAATACAACTGGATACTATTTTCTCAATAAGTTGTTAATATGTTTACTTGAATGACTTATTTCTTAAATTCCTTGATCATTAAGATAGATTTGAGATTTTTTAATTAGTATATGTTGTAGGTTCTTTTGATTCTCTTCCATGTCTTTGTTTGTAGATCTTGAGAGCTGAATTCTTTAAATGCTGGGATAGAAGAATTAAACTAGCATTGGATCACAGGTAGGACCTTTCTTCATCATAGGAAATTCTAGATTACATATAATCTAGAGAAAGTAGTTTACATTTGTCGTATTTGTTTCTACATATCCTTGTGATACTAAGGAGATATTTCTTGTCCGCAAGAACGATTTATCCCCCTAACACCTCTTATCGAGCACTGGTAGTAATAAGGGTGAAGCTTTACCCTCTTGCCAAAGGGCACTAGAAAATGGGTTCTATGTTCTGATGTAAGGATATTTTTATCCCAAGCTTGCCTCGGTGTAGTGTCCCTCTCTCTCTACTGTGTTGGAATAAACTTGTTGGATGGCCAACAAGTTTATTTTCCTCTATCTTCAGCTCCAGCTCATGCACTGCTGGTATTTCTTGGGCAATTCTAGCCAGCATAACAATGTGTTGACAAATTATTCATCTCATGGTGGCTTTATATATGATATTTCAAATCCTCCCTTCACTCTCTCGGTAAATTGTGGATGGTGAGCCAAGAGAGGGGTATGATTCATTTATGTGCTCCAAATATTACATTGTGTGCTTATTTAGTGTCTAAGGAGGTGTTGATGGTTGTCCTTAGGCAGCTTCAAGTGAGGAATCGCTTGTCATTTTCTTTGTGTTGTCTCTGATAGTGACATTTCACAACTCCCACGATTATGTGCATATCAAGAAAAAAGGCATGCAAAAGGTGCTCTTCATGAAGGATTATGTGCACAAAGAGCATTTAAGACTTGTTAAAATTTGATTTTCCTGAGAGCTTAGAGACTTTTAAATACTTTCTAGATTCTGTAATGTCTTTCAGCCCTATAAATCCTTTTTCTTGAAATTAATTAATGTCGTCTTCTACTTTACGATTTTCCAGTGTTAACAGTTGCCCCCTAATGTGTGAGGTCTAGGAAGAATTGTATATCCAAAATACATTATGGTTTCTTTTCTGTATCGTGCGTAGAAAGGGAGAGAGACCTACGTGAAGCTTGGAATTGAAAACACCCTACACTGGTTCCAACAATGACCATGTCCTAAAGAACCCCTGTAAGAAAATATAATACAATATATATACAAATTTTCTATGATGCGGGCATGTCCCATGCTCATGATGCTATGGCTAGTTAAACAAAGTTTTTTTGATAGATATATGTTATGTCTGTATCACTGATATGGTAGTGATCTGGTGGTTGATGACGATGACTGCTGACACCCTATGGGGCATTTTTTCTTTGACAATAGGTGGAATCTGCTACCCATATGCATAAAATTGGTATGGCATATAGCTGCGCATTGTATGCATAGGTGCTAGTTGGGACCTTCCCATGTGATAATTGTTGAAAGAGATCTTATGGAGGCATGGGTCTTCGACGAATTTGATCAAAGTGCAATGGATATAAGGTGCAATACCATATTGACATCAGAGATTTTGCTGCAGTCGAATGTCAAGAGGATCGATGACATGTATGGGCAATGATGTCTCCCATACTACCAACTGAGGATGCCTCTTTTTTGGAGAGGGATAATCCAAGGTACCACTTCCTTTTTGGAAAATGGGTGTCGAAGTCGACAAAAAAGGAAGCCTCAACCAAACAAGGGGTAGCCTACATGAGGGATCGGGGACCTAGATGTGATGGGTTTAACATAGGCATGTTAGTGAGGGGTGAATGAAAAATGATGATGGGGATTCAGTGGTCCAACGTCGGAGTATACTATGCAGCTTGGTGGCATTCATATTTATTTTTTATGGGGAAATCCCTAGAGTCGGTAGGACTTCCACGGTGGGTATAAACCGACAATGAAGGTCATGGTGGCTTGTGCGTGGGAGTGTAATAATCTGACCAAGGGTGTTCACGGACTACTTCCATGGTAGAAAATATGGACGGGAGGGTGAAGGGATGTAGTGCACCGTTAGAGGTCTTTGTGCACTTACCAAAAGAATAAAATAATGGTGTTTGGTTTGTACCAAACATAGAGACAGGTACCCAAAAAATGTTTGCTCACTGCTGTTGTGAGAAAGGTGTTTTATTGAGGGTCGGGGTCCCATTGGTTGGAATCATGTGTGGGGTTAATGAAGCAAATGAAAAAGTATCGTAGATGGTATTATGCTGGTGGAGGTATGGTGGGCCAAATGCGAGGCACAATAATGCGCTTTTGATATGCTGATACAACCTAATCATCTGGGAAGGGGGTTTTAGCTTGTATGGTAAACTTGACCTTATGCATGGTGAATGGATGGGTATGAGGTGCTTCCTGGACTAAAGTGGTATGGCCATGGCGTCACTTTTGATGTGATATATTGTCTACCATGGGTGATGAGCACCATGGAGGGGAGGCTCTATCGATCAATGAGGATGTTTATCATGTGTAGGGTGAGGTGATGATAAACATGGTCAGATATAAGGACACGATGGTTAATTTATGATGGAGAGGTTATGTGAGGATATGCAAAGTTTACCAGGACTCTATCATGCTAGGGGTAGAATGATACCTACTCTGGAACTTTCAGTAGATGGAGTTGTGAATGGTTTATGAGCTTTTCCTGAAAAAACAACTACCTTAAGTGAAAGCATCTTATTTATCAAATATTATTGAAGGTCATGAGATTTAAAAATGAATATGAGAGAGGGCATACTTGCCGGTGTTGAAATTTTATCTTTTCAGTGGTGTGAATATGTGGCATCACCTTTGGGCGTTAGGGAGTGTTGATCACAATTTTTCTTTCAGTCTTGTGATCAGATACTCTAAGCTCCAATTTTCCCTTGGGAGTTTTCACTTCACTCCTAGCTTTGATTTTCATTTGGGTTGCACCAGACTGAGATCACGGGGGGAGTTGCCGGTTACAGCCACCTGTCCTGGATCTCCCTTTCATTTGTTCCTCAGCTTCTTTTTGCAACATTTGGAGGATTTTCATAATCCTGGATGTATGGTTGATGATGAGCCTAGGAAAGGTTGCACTATATTGACCGGTGCATTACGTTGTGCCAGTGGTCCTTTCTCTACAGGGAATGCGGGATATCGGTTCCCTTGTCCCTAGTTGGTATATGAGTGCCAGGGTGAATTTCATGATAGCTAGGTTGTGATATGTTCTGAGTAGAATCGATGAGTGTCCAGGTTATTGATTACTGCTGCCTAGGTGTCCTTGGGCCTATGACTCGATCGAACCATCTGCAAAATCGATGTGCATGGTACTACTACTGCCTAGGTGATATTTGGAAAAACACCCAATCAAACCGTCTGCAAGATCGATGTGCATGGTGCTACTGTTGCCTAGGTGATCTTGGGTTAAAGACCTGATCAAGCCGTCTGCAGAATATACCTACCTAGTAACTCTCTGAGTATTATTTGTGCTACTGCTGCCTAGGTGATCTTGGGTCAAAGACCTAATCAAGCCATCTACAGAATCTACCTACCTAGTAATTCTCTAATTATCCTAGGTGCTACTGCTACCTAGGTGATCTTGGGTCAAAGACCCGTATCAAACTGTCTGCAGTAGATGACATGCCTGGTAACTCCCCAAATACATATTATTGTTGCCTAGGTGACCTTGGGTCAATGATTTGATCAAATCGTCTGCATTAATAAACACTCCTGATAATTCAAGAGGATGAAGCAACCATATCCCCTGTCCCTGGTTGGTATATGGTGGCTTTGGGGGAAGAGGGATAAATGGTTGTCTCTCTAATGATAATCTTTCTTCCTATAGGTACATGATGATACGAGGTTCATTTCTGCATGCCTGGGTGGGGGGATCCTTTTGATAGGACCGCTCGATGGCATGTAGGGCATCCCTATATTGTAGTATTTCTAGGTAGTGGTGGGTATAGTGCCCATAGTTGTTGCATAGGGCGCATGCGTGGTTGGTATGCAATGCTTTGCCTTTACCTTTGGTGGTAGGTTCCTTTCTATGGGAACGTGGCATCGTGATGTTTGTGTCAGATCCAAGGATTGGTTTTAAGTCATCCAACTCTGGATAGATATGGGTAGAGTGACCTATTACATCGCATATGGCATAGATTGGTGATTCTCATTGAACGACGGGGTTCACCCTCTTCTTTCCTATTTTCTCAGTTTTCTTAGCCGTAATCACTAGGTTTGCAATGGGAATTTCTCTTGCAGGGGTGTTTTTGACTGTGTTTTCGATGAGTGGGCCCCCCTCAGGACTGAGGGGCTTCAATGCTGTGGTATTAATGTGGGTGGCTTCTATTCCTGCAAGGGGAGTGAGGTACAAAAATGGGATTACCAATGATATGTTGGGTAATACCAGTGTTGCCAAAACCTGCTGGGAGACGAAACCAACTGGGGGGTAGAGAAAAAGGGTTTTGGGAGGCAGTGTATGCTAAAGAGGCTGTCATTGTTGATGACCCGATGCCATTACTACTTTTGTCTATGTCTTGATTAGTTTCGGTGCTCGATGTGGACATCATGCACACCAGAGCCCTTGTGCCATCAGGCGATGACTCAGGGATTATGGGAGGATCTCCTAGGAAACACCCTAGAACGAACAATGGTTTGAATTGGTTGGGGCCATATTCTTTGTACTATGAGAGAGAATCTAAGGATGTGTCTACATAGGGTATAATTACATAAGTGTTTGTTAGGGGTCACTTCTCACTATGCATTATTTGGTCTATAGTAATGATGCAGTACTTGTGGGGAAACATAATAATGTAGAAGACAGAGGAGGCTATGGAAGACACAATGAACATATAACTCTGCCCAAGGATTATATTGTAGTCCAAGTGAGCATCCAAGATTTCATTATCTATGTGGACCGTCTTTCTGGCTAAGCAAACCGGGACGTTTTGGTAGAGGCCGACGGGGGTTGATGGATGACCATCATATGCTTGAAGCGTGATGACTGAGGGTTTTAGATCGAGAGAACCTAACTTCTAAAAAAATTTCGACAGATGCACGTGGATGAAATTTCATCTATGACACATCGGTGAATTGTGATATTCTAGACCGACACTAATACCGAGAAGGAAACCATGGAAGGAAGCCTAGGGGTGGCTTTGTGTAAGTCAATAGCCATTAGGAATGTATTGGCAAGGTCGATAGCACCTAATGCGAAAAGTATGGCTTTCCGTTGTTTTGGGCATGACTGCAATACTTCCAAAGCTGACATAGCAGCGAGAGATTGAGCTAAATCATCCATGATACTACAATTATGGGTCGCTTTGGATTAGTTTCCTACTCGCCTATTAGGTCCCTTAGGCATTTTCAGCAATGGTTCTATAGGCATCTTTGAAATGGTCAAAAGTGAAGTCGGTGCACTGGTACTTGCCCCTTACGTATTAGTGTCTAGTGGGGTGTCGTAATTGCGATTCCATGTTTGGAAAAACATCTCTTCCCCAATAATGTAGATTTCATGGCTGCTTTTCCCGGATTTTTATGTATTTTTCTACTGAGTACGTACTGTCCCTTGATGGGGGAAAGGTTCTTGCATCACAACTAGTTGCTAGGAATATCCTCCTTTCCCTCGATTATTCTGTAGCTTCTTTAGCTCAGGGAGATCGGGACAGTGGTGAGTATAGTGGTTGTACTCACCACATATCTAATAAGAATGGTTTGTTCGAAGAGGTGGAATTTTTCTCTACCGTTGGGCATTGATCACCTCCTGGTTCTAATTCCGGTTGGAGTTGCCTCTAGCCTGGGATAGTGGTGGGCGCTACTAGTTTTTACCCCCTATCCAGGGTTCCCTTTTGGATTTTTTTTGGATTTTTTCTTCACCACATTAGGAGGGTAGTTCTCCTGGTTGTATTTGTGTGCTTGGTTTTGGAACGGTTGCACAAAGTTCACCTATGCATTGGTTTGCATAGGTGGGTCGTGTGCTAGGGACTGAGCATAACATGGTCCCTGGTTTGCACATGGTTGTTGGAGGGGAGCTCTTTGATCAGTGTTTCTTTATGCGTACTGATTCCCTTGAGCTAGAGGATAAGGTACTCCCTGGTGATATGATGGTGCCCTATTGGTCAAATTTTTCTGAGGCATATGATGACTTTGAAAACTGGGTTGAGGTACATTCTGGGTGGAACTGTATGTGTAACCAGGGTTTTGACTATTGCTTCCTAGGTAACCTTCGGTCAATGACCCAATTAGTCTATTTGCAGAGCTTGACATGCCTGGAAATTCTTGATAATTTTTCAGGCTCAGTGCATTAGGCAAGATGTTATAAATGTATCCTGACTGCGTATAAATAAACTCAAGTTGTTTGGCTTTGCTAGTTGTGTCCTCTTCGGATATGGGCTTCTGCTACGCCACATCCTTTGAAGTATCTGCCATAATATTTTCCAAGAAAAAATCTAAGAGAACACGATCATCGAGTTTAGATTTACATAAACTGCGACACAACCTCCATTCATGGAGATGGTTCGAGATATGGATGACGGGGGTTTATCTAAAACACATTAGTAATTCCATTCTGGAATCATGGTGAATAGGTAACTGAAAATATGTTAGGAATGAAGTGGCAAGGGTGCCCAAGGTTCCATGTGAAGGTAAGGGTTGCTCCACGTAGCACTTCGTAGCTACTCCTATCAGAGTGCATTGAAATAATCTCAATCGAATAGTGTCATCAATTATATTGTTTGATGAGCACCATAGGTGGGAGGTCATGACATGATTACTTGGGTATTTCTCTTGCTTGCCTTCGAATTTTAGAATATTTTAAGGGAGATTCGTGGGCATGGGAGGCCATGTAGGATTGTGTGCGATAGGGTCATTTTTCAGCTTGGTTAAATTGGGTAGATTCGAAGAAGCTAAGAAAGGTGACTGGGAGGTTGACATCATTGCACTGTGTGAAAACACTAAGTTCTATTTAGGAAGAGGGTTAGTTTGCGACGTGCCCTAATGTGTATTCCGCTGGCTTCCTAAATGGGATGCACTCCTCTACCCTCTAGCGGTGGTTGGATGAGTGGTGTGTGGTGTGGCATTGGCAGACCAAATAGAGTTCCCAACAATAGCTGCCCCAATAAAGGATGAACCAATAGTGGTGGAAGTGTTCCATCTTTGACGCATGAATGGCGAATGACTTGGAATGCCTCCCGGTAATGGGGGGAGGTCCAAAATATGCCTAGATCGATGAGGTCCCATTGGGTCCATCTTGTTGTTGACTAGGTCTAGTTTTTGGAAAAAAAAATTGAGAGGATAGAGTCTATGATCAAAGAAGACCTCTTGTCACATACATAAAACAAAGAGAAAAATAAAATAAATTTCACTTTAAATTAATCTATGTGTTCAAGCAATCAAAAAAATGGTTTTTGTTTGTTTTGCATATGATACTCAAAATCATAGAAGACTTATTCATCCTCACAATCTCAAATGTAACTCGGTCTTGAGAATATTTCTTGCGAGTGCTAGCACAAAATCCTGTACGAGTTGGTGACCACCCCAGTTAGCCGAAGAAAATCCACCAAGGTAAGGGTAGAGGGTCTGGCGCTTGTCGACACCGTCACCTATAGGGAAAGGATGCCCAATTTTTTGGCCACTAAGAACCACTGTCCCACGTGAGAGTTCGAGTCTGTATTTAGCTAAGAGTACCAATTATTAATCGAGTCAGGTAGCCCTGACTGATACCTGCCCGCACTGCTTGTAAGCCTAACCCCCTCTGAAACAGGTCTCTTCTGTGCTCGGGTTTTCTTTACCATGGGCTGATAGGTGGATTTGAATCTCCCTAAATATACAACCTCTATGTTTCAATATGCAATATGATCAAGGAGGCTTATTGGATGCCTACCCCCTTGATCCTAACTTGAGCTATAAATTATTTTATGGCCCTTGTCGAGATAATTTAGTGATTTTGGTTAAGTTAGTTTTAGGTGTCTTTTCTTTTCTTAGTGGGTGAGTGTGTGTGAGCACAAAGTGGACAAGCACATATTTTGGACGTATGGATATTCAATGATCCTTTACAAAATCCCATATTTAAACTATGTTGTATTGTTCCTGGCTCAAAAGAAAAACATGTGCGGATAATGGGCTGCTTTCTATTTTTCCTAGTCAATATATGTGAGAAACTATAGGGAGATGGGAAATTGTGAATAGGGAGCATTCATATACTTACCTAGGATCACCGCAGGGTGTAAAGGTAGTAGAGATTACTTGCTCTTCTATAAACAATTCAATCCTAGTCTTGAAATTCCTAGCACCAAAATTGAACTAAACTAAAAATTTTACACTAGAAAAAAGAAAACTAGCTATGCATGTGTGGTCTTGGGGCACTTAATTTGCCTAGTTATCTAGGTGTGTAAATACAAAAATTTTTAAAACATAATTTTTTTCGTAATGCAAGTAATTTTTCCCTCCGACTTGATCTATGTGTGAACTTTGAAAAAATCAACTTCAAGTAAAAATGAAACTAAGCCTACAAAAAGTAGTGAAGAGTGAACTTTTAAAAGTTGTGGGGTACGACAAGCAGTGCTGGTAGGTGTATTAGGGGTTGCCCAACACTTTACAAGCAGGAAAAGACAGAAACATGGGAGAAATTTCTCAATTTGTATTTTGCGCGCAAAATTTTCAAAATGGCATGCTGTTTACACGTGGGTCAGCTCTGGATGTGCACCCTGCATGTCTATGGGGAGGAGGCACATACGAATTGGTTTTGTGAAGTGGATGAATGGCTTGTTTGGCTTGATGATAGAGAAGCTTGTTTGCAGGATTCCATAGCTTGGTTAATGGTGATGTCTTCCTAATTTGTCTATTGTTTCCTTTGTTATCATTATGTTTCATTTTTCTTGGCTTCTATTAAACATAAAAGTATAGGTTGAGACATTTTCTTTGAGGCACCTCAGTCTTCCTGTCTGTTATAGCTTTGATGTTTTCCCTTTTGGCCATCTTGAGGAAGCCTTGACTGCTCCTTAGGTCACCCAAAACATGTTTTTGTTTCATGTATGGTTAGTATGCTAGCTTACAAGTATGATTCATTGTATGCCCTTCTTATTTGAAGTTTTCAAAACCCTACCTTGAAGCCTTTCTGTGAAATATTGATTATTAGGTTAAGTCAAAGAGGTCTCGTTCGATATTGCCCTTTGTCCATGCTTACAAAATTATTTCATAGTTCTTAAAAACTTCATGTATGTTTTTTAGGAGTTCCCTCTCCATAAATTGAGCTATTTGTATTGTCTTATGTGTTTTCCCAAAATCTGAAGGTGAATTTCTAAAGTTAGAATCCCTTATGCTTTATATGTTTCACTGGAATGTTTCTCTTCAATGTTTATTAGTTTATATTATTGTTTATTAAGCTTAATGGTTTTCCCTACCTAATTAATTGTAACTTTTAAACTATATATGTTTAATACCTCTTAGTATTTCCCAAACTTAATGTTCACTACACCTCATACATCACCTTAAGGATCCATTAACCTTGCTAAATCGGCCCTACAAAACACTTTTTTTCCTCATTTATACACTCTGGACTTCATTTGACTCCATAGCCCAGTGGCTTTGACCAACTGTAACTTCACCTATTTAATTTTACCATCTTACCCAACCAAAACAATCAAAAAACACTACACCTAATAACTAGCCTAAAATCAAAACCCTAGAGCAAAAAGAACACATCCTTTGCACCCAATAGAGAGATCCCTCTTTGAGTCCAGGAAGGCTAGGTCCTAGGACTCCAAATCTCGGTTCAATGTCACCATGTCATTTGTTCTACAAATCTACCAAACCACAGGACCCTAACATGCACTAAATTGATCTGCGATTATGTATTATTATGTTAAGAATTGTGGGTTTTGCAATCGATATTATTAGGCCAACTGCATTATTTTCTTCCTCTAGGTGTGGAAACCTGGTTCCAACACCTCCCTATACTACTTCGGGTGGGACTTTAATCTCTGCAGGAAGGTCATTGCTAAAAGGTCCAGTAGTTGGAGGGTTTCTTGGTTGCATAAACTCTGATCCTGGGTCAGGACTCCTCAAGCCAACATCACTTCTTGCCTAAATCATCTGTCTGGTGTCGTATTAGGTATTTACCTAGTAAAAAGTTCATAATTTCCCAAAGTAATGAATTCATTTTCTTTGTTTCTCCTGAATGCATATAGCAGGCCTTAGAGATTCAATATCAGCCTTCACATCACCTTTTTCTGCTAAAATTATAATGGAATTATATAACAATTTGACATTTCCTTAGAGACCCCGGATATTTGAATATTTCCTTCCTCAGAATGATGAGTTGCCTAGGACCAGTCCCCCATATCCAACATTCATTTTCCCTAAAATGTCAAAGCAGGTAATTTCCATGTTATCCAAACTGGTTGGGTACTATATCGATCAGTGGGTAGATGAGATAGTGCTAGGATTTATCTCTTCTTTTGTAGTTGGTAAACAAGCCTCTCTCCCTTTCAATTACAATCAGTTTTTGGAAATGAAATCCATGAAAAATTTGTTAATTTCAAAGAAGAATGTGTCTTCAAAAACCAGTCAGTACACTTTTACGTTATGCTATATTATCAGGTAGAAAAATTTAAGTTTCGTTTAAATAAAAGTGATAGTGATGGTAACCCTTGGTCATTCTATCACTCCACTTCTCTAGTTAGATATAACTCAGAGGAATATTCCTATACTCATTTTGTTGATAAATTATTGCATGCACCACTATGTTCACTAAGTAGTGATGTTGTTCCAATGCTATTTCCAGAGATTAAGAAGTGTTTTCACTTATCAAAGAAACACAAAGTGGGATACTGGTATTTATATCATAATTACACTGAAATCAGAGTTTATGGATCAAAATTTCCTCCCTACAGGTTACCTATTTTTGTACCTGTTAGGATATTTGCATTAGAATACTCTAGGAAAATTTTAAATGTGGATGAAGTGCATTTTGTTTCTTACAATAAAAAGGAAAATTTAAGCTCAAATCATATATAGGGCCATACATTATCAACACTAGAGCTGGAGCAAAAGAAATAGATGAAATCTTAAGTCGTATTAAGTTGAAACATAGTTTCTCTTGGTCATATGATGCTCAAGGAATGATTTCCAAGATCGTACTAGAACAAAAAGGCAATTCTTATGCACATACACCAAGGCTTGAGATTGAAAAATATGTTAATCAGGAAGAATGGACAAAAGGTACTTTTCAAGAATCCAAAGAAATACTGGTCAACCAATCATCTATGTAGACACCTGTTTCTAAAGAAAATATTTTTAAAAGAGATAGAGAAGATATGTTCCCAACTGACTCTAAAGTTGCAGAATTTATTGTTTTCAAAAATAAAAATACCAAGGACCAAAATAATACTCAAAAGACAGACTCTCAAGCAAGTCCTCAATTAATGAATATTCAAGATGAAACTCCAGAGGAAGGGAGCACAAAGAATCCATCCATAGTGATTTTGTCAGGGTCTCCTATCCCTCCTTCTACTGAAGTAGAAGAAATAGTACAATCATCTACTATATAAGAAAATGTTCAATCTCCAGTACTGTCTAGCTCACAGGTTTCTAATAAACATAATATCTATTGGAGTGTGTTTGGTGCACGTATGTATGAAATCACGCCAACTTAAGGGGTGTGGTCTACCCACTTAATTTATTGGTAACAGGTAGAAAAACAAGTGGAGTGAAGCAATTAAGTGGAACAAGCTAAAATAATAAGCATACTAGATAGAGAAATAACATGCATATATAAAATAAAACTAAACTAAAGAACTAAAAAAAAATAAACATGATCTCTAAAAAGAGTCAAATGACAAAAATAATATGAGCGGTGGCTCTAGGCCCCTCTTATTACATATTATTTTGTCACCATGACATTTTACTATCTATATGGGTTCATCAACACCTATATAATGCTCCTTTAGAAGTCTACAACCCTAAAGTTTCTAAACCAAGTCCTAAATTTGGAGAAAATCCTGTAAAAATCATAAAAATATTGGTACCGCACTTTTCCTTAGCTTTACCTGTGGCACTGCATCCTTTTTCTCCCAAAACTGCGGAGCCAACCGAACGTTTTCTTCATTAAAAGTGCAGACCCCTATAAAAGGTAATTTGAAGTCGAAAGGCGAAAGTAAGTTCAAGTAGATATGAGGACAGTTCGTTTACTGTGTCAACCTCGTTAAAAAATGAAACAGACCCATGAGGATAATTATTTTCCTGTGTCTACCTCATTAAAAAATGAATCAGTAGGCTATGTAGGTAGATTGTAGAGAGTGGACAGATAGATTCCATGAGGATGGTTCTTCAACTGTGTCAACCTCATAAAAAAATGAAACGGATACCAAGAGGAAAGTCGCTTTTACTATGTTAACCTCGTTAAAAAATGATTCAATGGGTAATGACGAGAGTTCCTTTTACTATGTCAACCTCATTAAAAAATGAAACATGTCTATGAAGATAATTCCTTTTATTGTGTCAACCTCGTTAAAAAATGAAACATGCCCTTTTGAGGAATGTTCCTGTTACTATGTCAACCTTGTTAAAAAATGAAACTGGTCCATGATGAGCATAGTTCTTTTCCTATGTCAAGCTCATTAAAAAATGAAACAAATCCTCTCCTAGTCAAAGTCGAGTCTTTCATATGATCTCACAAATGCACCTTCATTCCATCCAACTATTAGTAACTAGTAGTCTGCTTAGTTGAATGCAATGAGGCTGGGGGGGCATGTGCTCTAGAAATTTATGTTTGGGGGGCATTCAAAATTATCTCAAGAATGATTTTTCCTTTGTTTGAAGCTTGTGTAAAAAATGAAACAAACCCATTGTCAAGCACAGTTTTCCTACGTTTCAAGCTTGTGTAAAAATGAAACCACTTTCAAGCATGATTTTTCCTTTGTTTCAAGCTTGTGTAAAAATGAAACAAAACATTTTCAAGAATATTTTTCCTATGTTTCAAGCTTGTATAAAAATGAAACCTATCTCGAGTCCATTTCGGTTATTATTTTCAAGACTCGTTAAACTCATGAAAATCCCGAGCTTCTTTTGCTATTATTTTCATGCCCGTAAAACGTCCATGAAAATGTCGAGTTCTTTCTGTCTTTTCCTGCTCGTTAATTAAATTGAAATTTGACCATATGAGTACACTTTTTATCACTTCTTCGAACTCCTTAAAACTTACGAAAAAGTGAAAACCATGAGTATATTTTTATCCCTTTTTAGAACTCGTTAAAACTTACGAAAAAGTGAAAGCTATGAGTACATTTTTATCCCTTTTTCGAACTCGTTAAAACTTACGAAAAAGCGAAAAAATGATGAGTATACTTTTATCATTTTTTCAGGCTCTTGAAAATTACGAAAAAGTGAAATCTTGGTGTTCTCTTTTAAGCCCTTTTCAGACTCTCTAAACATAAAAATATTGCTGAGTACTTGACTATTCGAACTCATTAAAGGAATTGAACGGTCGTCCTTTCGATATAATTTTACCTCTTTTCTGAAATAAAATGGAATATTTACAAAAAAGCAATACATTGACTAATCATGGTCAATAGAGTTCTCTCTTGTATCATTTTATCCCTTTTCAGGCTTGAGAGACTAAATTTACGAAAAAGTACACCCACGGAGTTTTGTTAAGTTTTTCTTTTGACTCCCTAAAACGGAAAAACACTGAGTTTCTCCTATGCTGGACTCGTTAAAATTTAACAGTAAAGGACTTGTAAATTACAAACAGGAATGAACCACTCCTTCTCAGGGTTCGATTTTAAACGAAGTTGGACTCATCCGAAGGATGAGCTTATATAACAAGAAAATTTTATGCTCCTCAAGCTTGTCAAAAATAAAGAGGTACTTGTCAGAAATGGTGGGGGAAAAAGAGATAAAATTATGAGTATACTTTTATCATTTTTTCGGGCTCTTGAAAATTACAAAAAAGTGAAATATTGGAGTTCTCTTTTAAGCCCTTTTCAGACTCTCTAAACATGAAAAGATTGCTGCGTACTTGACTATTCGAACTCGTTAAAGGAAATGAACGGTCATCCTTTCAGTATAATTTTACCCCTTTTCCAGACTAAAATGGAATATTTACGAAAAAGGTATACATTGAATAATCATGGTCAATAGAGTTCTCTCTTATATTATTTTATCCTTTTTCAGGCTCGAGAGGCTAAATTTACGAAAAATTACACCCACAAAGTTTCCTTAAGTTTTTCTTCTGACTCCCTAAAATTGAAAAACACTGAGTTTCTCCTATACTGGAGTTGTTAAAATTTAACGGTAAAGGACCTTTCAATTATAAACAGGAACGAACCACTCTTTCTTAGGGTTCTATTTTGAACTAAGTTGGACTCATCTGAAGGATGAGCTTATATAACAAGAAAATGTTATCCTCCTCAATCTTGTCAAAAATAAAGAGGTACTTGCCAGAAATGGTGGGGGGAAAAGAGGGAAAATGGATCCAGTTGTCACACTTTGATTAATAGCAGTATACCACTCTTGAACACAACACTTTTTGTCACACTTCTACCTAGGTTGGGAAAATCCTTTTCCTATCAACTAATCAAACCATATTGAAAGTCTTTAGCCAATTTCTAGGTATTAGATTTAGGTCAATTGTTACCAAGCCATCTGGAGTGTTGTTATGTGTTCAAGAGAACAGTTCAAATAAACCATTAATCTGCAAACATATTTCTCCATTCGTGTTGACCATCCCTAAGTCAGTCCTTGCAAAATATTTCTACAAAACTTGATCTAATGGTTTTGTGTCGTGGGCCTTCTTACGACGGATCACTTTCTATCGACGATAGCATATCATCTAGGAAGTTGATCTAGAATCCTTTAGTACCTTGGAACCTACATGCCCTAATGGAGGATTTTTCACCTTCGATGACAAGTTACATCATTGACCTCCGATCAGATGATTCTATGAAGTGTTTGACTTCAAATCATTTATTCACAATTCATGGATTGTACTGAGTACTTTAAGAGCCATTTTCATTATTGGTGGTTTCTCTCACGCTTGTTAAGAGTTCAAATAATTGATTGGTAATCAAGTGGTTTCTACCATGTTCGACTTTGACACAATCAATCGCATGGATAGAATCGTACTAGTTCGGGTAGTGGAAATCAAGACCCTGGATCTAGTTTCCACCATCCAGGCTGCGAGGAGTTTTATTATTCATTATGCAGTAGAATATTCATAACAAATGGTTGTGTCCATAATTTCTCTACTATTGATGTAATATTAGAATCATTTCTATATCAGAACATTTTAGTTAGTTTTGATCTGAGTATGGGAATGCCTACCTCAGCGATGATATATATATATATATATATATATATATATATATGTTTGAATTGAATGTTTTCAAAGGTTCCAACCAGCGTCCAGAAGCCAATCCTCGGAATGATAAAGCACTTCACTCTTCGAATTATCTCAGACTTCACGCTTTAGGGGAAAATCTGTTACACATTATTTTGTCACCATGAAATTTTACTGTCTATATGGGTTCATCAACACCTATATAATTCTCCTTTAGAATTCTACAACACTAAAGTTGCTAAACCAAGTCTTGAATTTGGAGAAAAGCTTGTAAAAAGCATAAAAATAATGGTATCGCACTTTTCCGTAGCTTTACCTATGGCACCACATCCTTTTTCTGCCAAAACTGCGAATCCGACTGCATGTTTTCTTCATTAAAAGTGCGGACCCATGTAAAATGTAATTTTAAGGTGAAAGTAAATTCTAGAAGCCTAGTTTGTTGAATATTCTCCTCACTGGAAGCTTCTAGAATGCGTTATCCAGTCGAAGCCTTACTCCCTCCATTATCATGAACATTCATTCCTTCATAAAAGAAGCCTATTTCTTGGATTTTGGAACTTAAACCGTTGATAAGGGGACTTTATCCCTTCCATTTTGGAGCTGTAACCACTTTCTTTCTCCTATAAATTGAAGCTTTGGTTCAGTCTCAAGGGTACTTACTAAGATTGAAGGGTACATGCTGATATATGTAAAAATTCTCTATCCATTTTGTATACACTTAGTACTTTCTTTGTACTTGGTAGCTACAATTGAGAAGGGAATTTCTGAAGAAACATACTCTTTTTGCTCGCTGTGAGAATGATTACATACTCGTAGTTAGGCTGGTTCAAAAGTGGAAGGGCTGGTCAGACTAAAGGAAAATGCTTGTTCCGGACCCCGGAAGGACCTGTATGACATCAAAGCGAACATGGTTGTAAGAATCCTTCTTTTATTTAAAGATGATACAATTGGATACTATTTTCTCAATAAGTTGTTAATCTGTTTACTTGAATGACTTATTTCTTAAATTCCTTGATCATTAAGATAGATTTGTGATTTTTTAATTATTATATGTTGCAGGTGCTTTTGATTCTCTTCCATGTATTTGTTTGTAGATCTTGAGAGCTGAATTCTTTAAACGATGGGATAGAAGAATTAAACTAGCATTGGATCATAGGTAGGTCCTTTCTTCATCATAGGAAATTCTAAATTACATATAATCTAGAGAGAGTAGTTTACATTGGTCCTGTTTGTTTCTAGATATCCTTGTGATACTAAGGAGATCTTTCTTGTCCGCAAGAACGATTTATCCGCCTAACACCTCTTATCGAGCACTGGTAGTAATAAGGGTGAAACTTTACCGTCTTGCCAAAGGGCACTAGAAAATGGGTTCTAGGATCTAATGTAAGGATCTTTTTATCCCAAGCTTGCCTCGGTGTAGTGTCCCTCTCTCTCTACTGTGTTGGACTAAACTTGTTGGATGGCCAAAAAGTTTATTTTCCTCTATCTTAAGCTCCAGCTCATGCACTGCTGGTATTTCTTGGGCAATTCTAGCCAGCATAAAGATGTGTTCACAAATTATTCATCTCATGGTGGCTTTATATATGATATTTCAAATCCTCCCTTCACTCTCTCGGTAAATTGTGGATGGTGACCCAAGAGAGGGGTATGATTCGTTTGTGTGCTCCAAATATTCCATTGTGTGCTTATTTAGTGTCTAAGGAGGTGTTGATGGTTGTTCTTAGGCAGCTTCAAGTGAGGAATCACTTGTCATTTGCTTTGTGTTGTCCCGGATAGTGACATTTCACCACTCCCACGATTACGTGCATATCGGGAAAAAAGGCGTGCAAAAGGCGCTCTTCATGAAGGATTATGTGCACAAAGAGCATTTAAGACTTGTTAAAATTTGATTTTCCTGAGACCTTAGAGAATTTTAAATACTTTCCAGATTCTATAATGTCTTTCAGCCCTATAAATCCTTTTGCCTGAAATTAATTAATGTCGTCTTCTGCTGTATGATTTTCCGGTGTTAACATTTTCCCCCTAATGTGTGAGGTCTAGGAAGAATTGTATATCCAAAATACATTATGGTTTCTTTTCTGTATCGTGCGTAGAAAGGGAGAGAGACCTACGTGAAGCTTGGAATTGAAAACAACCTACACTGGTTCCAACAATGACCATGTCCTAAAGAACCCCTGTAAGAAAATATAATACAATATATATACAAATTTTCTATGATGCGGGCCTGTCCCATGCTCATGATGCTATGGCTAGTAAAACAATTTTTTTTTGATAGATATATGTTATGTCTGTATCACTGATATGGTAGTGATCTGGTGGTTGATGACGATCACTGCTGATGCCCTCTAGGGCATTTTTTCTTTGACAATAGGTGGAATCTAGTACCCATATGCATAAAATTGGTATGGCATATAGCTGCGCATTGTATGCATAGGTGCTAGTTGGGACCTTCCCATGTGAGAATTGTTGAAAGAGATCTTATGGAGGCATGGGTCTTCGACGAATTTGATCAAAGTGCAATGGCTATAAGGTGCAATACCATATTGACATTATAGATTTTGTTGCAGTCGAATGTCAAGAGGATCGATGACATGTATGGGCAATGATGTCTCCCATACTACCAACCAAGGATGCCTCTTTTTTGGAGAGGGGTAATCCAAGGTACCACTTCCTTTTTTGAAAATGGGTGTCGAAGTCGACAAAAAAGGAAGCCTCAACCGAACGAGGGGTTGCCTACATGAGGGATCAGGGACCTATATGTGATGGGTTTAACATAGGCATGTTAGTGAGGGGTGAATGAAAAATGATGATGGGGATTCAGTGGTCCAACGTCGGAGTATACTAAGCAGCTTGTTGGCATTCATATTTATTTTTGATGGGGAAATCCCTGGAGTCGGTAGGACTTCTAGGCTGGGTATAAACTGACAATGAAGGTCATGGTGGCTTGTGCATGGGGGTGTAATACTCTGACCAAGGGTGTTCAGGGACTACTACAATGGTAGAAAATATGGATGGGAGGGTGAAGGGATGTAGTGCACCGTTCGAGGTCTTTGTGCACTTAACAAAAGAATAAAATAATGGTGTTTGGTTTGTACCAAACATAGAGACAGGTACCCAAAAAATGTTTGCTCACTGCTGTTGTGAGAAAGGTGTTTTATTGAGGGTCAGGGTCCCATTGGTTGGAATCATGTGTGGGGTTAATGATGAAAATGAAAAAGTATCGTAGATGGGATTATGCTGGTGGAGGTATGGTGGGCCAAATGCGAGGCACAATAATGCGCTTTTGATATGCTGATACAACCTAATCGTCTGGGAAGGGGGTTTGAGCTTGTATGGTAAACTTGACCTTATGCATGGTGAATGGATGGGTATGAGGTGCTTCCTGGACTAAAGTGGTATGGCCATGGCATCACTTTTGATGTGATATATTGTCTACCATGGGTGACGAGCACCATGGAGGGGAGGCTCTATCGATCAATGAGGATATTTATCATGTGTAGGGTGAGGTGATGATAAACATGGTTAGATATGAGGACACCATGGTTAATTTATGATGGAGAAATTATGTGAGGATATGCAAATTTTACCAGGACTCTATCATGCTAGGGGTAGAATGATACCTGCTCTGGAAATTTCAGTAGATGGAGTTGTGAATGGTTTACGAGCTTTTCCTGCAAAAGCAACTACATTAAGTGAAAGCATCCTATTTATCAAATATTATTGAAGGTCATGAGATTTAAAAATGAATATGAGAGAGGGCATACCTGCCGGTGTTGAAAATTTATTTTTTCGGGGGTGTGAATGTTTCTTTTGGTCTGGTGATCAGATACTCTAAGCTCCAATTTTCCCTTGGGATTTTTCACTTCACTCCTAGTTTTTATTTTCATTTGGGTTGCCCCAGATTGAGATCATGGGGGGAGTTGCTGGTTATAGCCCCCTGTCCAGGATCTCCCTATCGTTTTTTCCTCAGCTTCTTTTTGTAGCATTTGGAGGATTTTAATAATCCTGGATGTATGGTTGATGATAAGCCTAGGAAAGGTTGCACTATATTGACCGGTGCATTACGTTGTGCCAGTGGTCCTTTCTCTACAGGGAATGCGGGATATCGGTTCCCTTGTCCCTAGTTGGTATATGAGTGCCAGGGTGAATTTCATGATAGCTAGGTTGTGATATGTTCTGAGTAGAATCGATGAGTATCCAGGTTATTGATTACTGTAGCCTAGGTGTCCTTGGGCCGAAGACTCAATCGAACCATCTGCAAAATCGACGTGCATGGTACTACTACTGCCTAGGTGATATTTGGAAAAACACCCAATCAAACCGTCTGCAAGATCGATGTGCATGGTACTACTGTTGCCTAGGTGATCTTGGGTCAAAGACCTGATCAAGTTGTCTGCAGAATATACCTACCTAGTAACTCTCTGAGTATTATGTGTGTTACTATTGCCTAGGTGATCTTGGGTCAAAGACCTAATCAAGCCATCTACAGAATCTACCTACCTGGTAATTCTCTGATTATCCTAGGTGCTACTGCTACCTAGGTGATCTTGGGTCAAAGACCCGTATCAAACTGTCTGCAGTAGACGACATGCCTGGTAACTCCGCAAATACTTATTATTATTGCCTAGGTGACCTTGGGTCAATGATTTGATCAAATCGTATGCATTAATCAACACTGGTGATAATTCAAGAGGATGAAGCAACCATATCCCCTGTCCCTGGTTGGTATATGGTGGCTTTGGGGGCAGAGGGATAAATGGTTGTCTCTCTAATGATAATCTTTCTTCCTATAGGTACATGATGATACGAGGTTCATTTCTGGATGCCTGAGTGGGGGGATACTTTTGATGGGACCACTCGATGGCATGTAGGGCATCCCTATATTGTAGTATTTCTAGGCAGTGGTGGGTATAGTGCCCATAGTTGTTCCAGAGGGCGCATGTGTGGTTGGTATGCAATGCTTTGCCTTTACCTTTGGTGGTATGTTCCTTTCTATGGGAACACGGCGTCATGATGTTTGTCTCAGTTCCAAGGATTGGTTTTAAGTCATCCAACTCTGGATAGATATGGATAGGGTGACCTATTACATCGCATATGGCACAGACTGGTGATTGTCATTGAACGACGGGGTTCACCATCTTCTTTCCTATTTTCTCAGTTTTCTTAGCCTTAATCACTAGGTTTTCAATGGGAATTTCTCTTGCAGGGGTGTTTTCGACTGTGTTTTCGAAGAGTGGCCCCCCCTTAGGACAGAGGGGCTTCAATCCTGTCGTAGTAATGTGGGTGGCTTCTATTCCTGCAAGGGGAGTGAGGTACAAAAATGGGATTTCCAATGATATGTTGGGTAATACCAGTGTTGCCAAAACCTGCTGGGAGACGAAACCAATTGGGGGGTAGAGGAAAGGGGTTTGGAAGGCAGTGTATGCTAAAGAGGCTATCATTGCTGACGACTCGATGCCATTACTTCTTTTGTCTATGTCTTGATTAGTTTCGGTGGTCGATGTGGACATCATGCACACCGGAGCCCTTGTGCCATCAGGCGATGACTCAGGGATTATGGGAGGATCTCCTAAGACACACCCTAGAACGAACAATGGTTTGAACTGGCTGGGGCCATATTCCTTGTACTGTGAGAGAGAATCTGAGGATGTGTCTACATAGGGTATAATTACATAAGTGTTTGTTAGGGTTCGCTTCTCACTATGCATTAGTTGGTGTATAGTAATGATGCAGTACTCGTGGGGAAACATAATAATGTAGAAGACAGAGGAGGCTATGGAAGACACAGCGTACATATAAATCTGCCCAAGGATTATATTGTAGTCCAAGTGAGCATCCAATATTTCATTGTCTATGTGGAGCATCTTTCTGGCTAAGCAGACCGGGACGTTTTGGTAGAGGCCGACGGGGGTTGATGGACGACCATCATATGCTTGAAGCATGATGACTGAGGGTTTTAGATTGAGAGAACCTAACTTCTAAAAAAATTTCGACATGATGCACGTGGATGCAATGTCGTCTATGACACATCGGTGAATTGTGATATTCTAGACCGACACTAATACCTAGAAGGAAACCATGGAATGAAGCCTAGGGGTGGCTTTGTGTAAGTCAATAGCCATTAGGCACGTATTGGCAAGGTCGATAGCACCTAATGCGAAAAGTATGGCTTTCCGTTGTTTTGGGCATGACTGCAATACTTCCAAAGCTGACATAGCAGCGGGAGATTGAGCTAAATAATCCATGATACTACAATTATGGGCCGCTTTGGATTAGCTTGCTACTCGCCTATTAGGTCCCTTCGGCATTTTCAGCAATGGTTCTATAGGCATCTTTGAAATGGTCAAAAGTGAAGTCGGTGCACTGGTACTTGCCCCTGACGTATTGGTGTCTAGTGGGGTGTCGTAATTGCGATTCCATGTTTGGAAAAACATCTCTTCCCCAATAATGTAGATTTCATGGCTGCTTTTCCCAGATTTTTATGTATTTTTCTACTCAGTAAGTACTGTCCCTTGATGGGGGAAAGGTTCTTGCATCACAGCTAGTTGTTGGGAATATCCTCCTTTCCCTCGATTACTCTGTAGCTTCTTTAGCTCAGGGTGATCAGGATAGTGGTGAGTATAGTGGTTGTACTCACCACATATCTAATAAGAATGGTTTGTTCGAAGAGGTGGAATTTTTCTCTACCGTTGGGCATTGATCACCTCCTGGTTCTAATTCCAGTTAGAGTTGCCTCCAGCCTGGGATAGTGTTGGGCACTACTGGTTTTAGCCCCCCTGTCTAGGGTTCCCTTTTGGCTTTTTCTTGGATTTTTTCTTCACCACATTAGGAGGGTAGTTCTCCTGGTTGTATTTGTGTGCTTGGTTTTGGAACGGTTGCAAAAAGTTCACCTATGCATTGGTTTGCATAGGTGGGTCGTGTGCTCGGGACTGAGCATAACATGGTCCCTAATTTGCACATGGTTGTTGGAGGGGAGCTCTTCGATCAGTGTTTCTTTATGCATACTGATTCCCTTGAGCTAGAGGATAAGGTACTCCCTGGTGATATGATGGCGCCCTATTGGTCAAATTTTGCTGAGGCATATGATGACTTTGAAAACCGGGTTGAGGTACGTTTTGGGTGGAACTGTATGTGTAACCAAGGTTTTGACTATTGCTGCCTAGGTAACCTTCGGTCAATGACCCAATTAGTCTGTTTGCAGAGTTTGACGTGCCTGGAAATTCTTGATAAGTTTTCAAGCTCAGTGCATTAGGCAAGATGATATAAACGTATCCTCACTGCATATAAATCAACTCAAGTTGTTTGGCTTTGCTAGTTGTCTCCTCTTCAGATATGGGCTTCTGCTACACCAAATCCTTTGAAGTATCTGCCATAAGGGTTTCCAAGAAAAAATCTAAGAGAACACGATCATCGAGTTTAGATTTACATAAACTGCGACACAACCTCCATTCATGGAGATGGTTCGAGATATGGATGACGGGGGTTTATCTAAAACACATTAGTAATTACATTCTAGAATCATGGTGAATAGGTAACTGAAAATATGTTAGGAATGAAGTGGAAAGGGTGCCCAACGATCAATGTGAAGCTAAGGGTTGCTCCACGTAGCACTTTGTAGCTACTCCTATCAGAGTGCATTGAAATAATCTCAATCGAATAGTGTCATCAATTATATTGTTTGATGAGCACCATAGGTGGGAGGTCATGACATGATTACTTGGGTATTTCGCTTGCTTGCCTTCGAATTTTAGAATATTTGAAGGGAGACTCGTGGGCATGGGAGGCCATGTAGGATTGCGTGTGATAGGGTCATTTTTCAGCTTGGTTAAATTGGGTAGATTCAAGGAAGCTAAGAAAGGTGACTGGGAGGTTGACATCATTGCACTGTGTGAAAACACTAAGTTCTATTTAGGAAGAGGGCTAGTTTGCGACGTGCCCTAATGTGTATTTGGCTGGCTTCCTAAATGGGATGCACTCCTCTGCCCTCTAGCGGTGGTTGGAGGAGTGGTGTGTGGTGTGGCATTGGCAGACCAAACAGAGTTCCCAACTATAGTTGCCCCAATAAAAGATGAACCAATAATGGTGGAAGTGTTCCATCTTTGACGCCTGAATGGCGAATGACCTGGAACGCCTCCTGGTAATGGGGGGAGGTCCAAAATATTCCTAGATCGATGAGGTCCCATTGGGTCCATCTTGTTGTTGACTAGGTCTAGTTTTTGGAAAAAAAATTGAGAGGATAGAGTCTATGATCAAAGAAGACGTCTTGTCACATACATAAAACAAAGAGAAAAATAAAATAAATTTCCCTTTAAATTAATCTATGTGATCAAGCAATCAAAAAAATGGTTTTTGTTTGTTTTTCATATGATACTCAAAATCATAGAAGACTTATTCATCCCCACAATCTCAAATGTAATTCAGTCTTGAGAATATTTCTTGCGAGTGCTAGCACAAAATCCTATACGAGTTGGTGACCACCCCAGTTAGCCAAAGAAAATCCACCAAGGTAAGGCTAGAGGGTCTGGCGCTTGCCTACACTGTCACCTATAGGGAAAGGATGCCCAATTTTTTGGCCACTAAGAACCACTGTCCCATGTGATAGTTCGAGTCTGTAGTCAGCTAAGAGTACCAATTATTAATCGAGTCAGGTAGCCCTGACTGATACCTGCCCGCACTGCTTGTAAGCCTAACCCCCTCTGAAACAGGTCTCTTCTGTCCTCGGGTTTTCTTTACCATGGGCTGATAGGTGGATTTGAATCTCCCTAAATAGACAACCTCTATGTTTCAATATGGAATATGATCAAGGAGGCTTATTGGATGCCTACCCCCTTGATCCTAACTTGAGCTACAAAATTCCTTTATGGCCCTTGTCGAGATAATTTAGTGATTTTGGTTAAGTTAGTTTTAGGTGTCTTTTCTTTTCTTAGTGGGTGAGTGTGTGTGAGCACAAAGTGGACAAGAACATATTTTGAATGTATGGGTATTCAATGATCCTTTACAAAATCCCCTATTTAAACTATGTTGTATTGTTCCTGGCTCAAAAGAAAAACATGTGCGGATAATGGGCCGCTTTCTATTTTTCCTAGTCAATCTATGTGAGAAACTATAGGGAGATGGGAAATTGTGAATAGGGAGCATTCATATGCTTACCTAGGATCACCGCAGGGTGCAAAGGTAGTAGAGATTACTTTCTCTTCTATAAACAATTCAATCCTAGTCCCGAAATTCCTACCACCAAAATTGAACTAAACTAAAACTTTTACACTAGAAAAAAGAAAACTAGCTATGCACGTGTGGTCTTGGGGCACTTACTTTGGCTAGTTATCTAGGTGTGTAAATACCAAAATTTTAAAAACATAATTTTTTTCGTAATGCAAGTAATTTTTTCCTCCGACTTAATCTATGTGTGAAATTTGAAAAAATCAACTTGAAGTAAAAATGAAACTAAGCCTACAAAAAGCAGTGAAGAGTGAACTTTTAAAAGTTGTGGGGTACGACAAGTAGTGCTGGCAGGTGTATTAGGGGTTGCCCAACACTTTAGAAGTAGGAAAAGACAGAAACATGGGAGAAATTTCTCAATTTGTATTTTGCATGCAAAAGTTTTGAAATGGCATGCTGTTTGCACGTGGTTCAGCTCTGGACGTGCACCCTGCATGTCTATGGGGAGGAGGCACATGCGAATTCTTGAATTTTTTTTTTTGAGTTGTTCCTCTTCAGTCTGTAGCTTAGGATAAACTAGCGACTGCAAGAGAAATCAAGGGAAATTAAGTTCCACTCCAAAACACAGACAGAGATCTCTGCAAAAAGAACACAACCACATAAACCTGGTAATAAACATTAGTGGAGTCGACAATCCTGTTGGAGTGTGTTTGGTGCACGTATGTACAAAATGACACCAACTTATGGGGTTTGGTCTGCCCACTTAATTTATTGGTAACATGCAGAAAAATAAGTGGAGTCAAGCAAGTTATTGGAACAAGCTAGAATAATAAGAATACTAGATAGAGAATATACATATATAAACTAAAACTAAACTAAAAAACTAAAACAAGTAAACAGGAGCTCTGAAAAGAGTCAAATGACAACAATAATAAGAATGGTGGCTCTAGGCCCCTCTTATTGAGCACTGGTAGTAATAAGAGTGAAACTTTACCCTCTTTCCAAAGGGCCCCTAGACCATGGGTTCTAGGTCTCGATGCAAGGATGTTTTTATCCCAAGCTTGACTCGGTGTAGTCTCCCTCTCTCTCTACTGTGTTGGATTGAACTTGTTGGATGGCCAACAATTGAGTCCCCTCTATCTTCAGCTCTGGCTCAAGCATTGCTGGTATTGCTTGGGAAATTTTGGCCAACATAACAATGTGCTCACAAATTCTTCATCTCAAGGTGCCCTTTTATAGGAGATTTCAAGTCCTCCCTTCCCTCTCTTGGTACATTGTGGATGGTGATCCAAGAGAGGGATATGATTCCTTTGTGTGTTCCAAATATTCCATTGTGTGCTCCAAACATTCCATTATGTTCTCACTTGGTCTCTAAGGAGGCATTGGGATCCGTCCTTAGGTGACTTCAAGTGAGGAATCACTTGTCCTTTGCTTTGTGCGGTCCTGGATAGTGACATTTCTCCACTCTCAGGATTGAGCACATATCGAGAATAAAGGTGCACAAAAGGTGCTCTTCATGACGGATTATGCATGCAAAGAGCATTTAGGACTTGTTCAAATTTTATTTTCCTTAAACCTTAGATATTTTTAAATACTTTCTAGATTTTGTAATGTCTTCCAGCCCTATAAATCCTTTTCCCTGACATTAATTAATGTCGTATTCTGTTGTACGATTTTCCAGTGTTAACAATATATTTTCAAGATATATAGAAATCAAAGTAAAAAATGAAGCTTTGAAAGTTTCCACTTACTCCAAGTTTTGGATGAAGAGAACCAGGAACCAAGATAGGCTACATTCTTATTTTGATGCACAGAATGGAAAATTCCATATAGATTTCATGGAAACGCTAGTGTCAACTCCCAAGAGTGATGAATATTATAAATCCTCAATTTTTTCAATTGACACCAAGAATATACATTAAATCAATCAGATTGATTTGCATAAGAATACAGTGGGTAAATATTTTCATTCCTCACTAGCTCAATGACGATTGTTTCTAAGTTACAGTAATCTGTAAATAACATCAATTGTCAATTAAAAATTGAAAATATTTCATAATTTTATAAGGATAACATGATCAAATATCTAGAGGATTTGATCATAAAGTTAGGACATGATCCTAAGGATGTTAAATCAATGAAAGATCTCATAAAAAATATGGAAGCATATATCAAAGCATTGAGGAAGCAACTGAAGCTTCACTCCACAGAGCATCCTCAAGCTAAAGAGGTTTCTAAAATAGAGCTAGAAAAAGATAACATTTTTACTATTGTGGTTCAACAGAATCCACAAATACGAAAAATGGAGCATGCCATGGAAGCACTTTTGAAAGAAAAAAATAGTGGGAAGTAGAAAGAGCATCTACATCAGGCACAGATACAATGGAAAAAACTTTAGCAAGGAGTATGGTGGTAGAATCTACATAAGATCTAACCAAATCTCTAGATGAATTAACAACAACTCAGTCCAAGAAAGAGAAATTAGTAGCAACATTGACTAAAATGGAGGAAAGTAAACTCAAAACTGATAATGCATATTTTTCATAATTGCAGAAAAAATATAAACTCATGCAACAGGTCTAGAAATATGAAGATCAATCCTTTGTAATCCAATTGTTAACTAGGGCTAAAAACAATATCTGGCAGAATATAAATCCCAACCTAAGAAATATGTGGCCTTAAATAAATATTACTTCTGGACATGAAGAACTTGTGCACAAAGTTGAAGAAACAATAGAAAATACAAAGGTATATTTGGAACATATGCCAGAAGAGGCACAAAATATCATCATGCTGTTAAAATCCAAAACTAAAGAAGAACTAGAGGACCTTAATATTTCAAAAAAAACAACAAAAATTATGGAGGTTAAGGAAATCCTCACTAGAAATAATTTGATGATATATTTGAAAAATAAATGCAAAGAACTTGAATTGTAGGTTAAGAGGTTTAACAAAAAATTTACATTGTTGTAGGAAACGGGGTTTTCCCACTCATGAATTCTAATGGAAAACTGATTCCATTAGAAAAATATCAAGAAAAACTGTACAACATAGGTTTTGATGCCTCAAATTTTGAATAAGCTAAAGGAATTATCAGTGGTGATTTTTTCATATAGGGAATACAATCTTATTTGAATATCCAACACGAAGTCCACCACCTTTTTGTAAATAAACCTACTTTTGAAACTTACAACGAGTTGGATGAAAGATTTAGAATATTATTGGATTTTCTATCTGAGGTGAAGAGAGGTTGGACCTGCTACTAGAATTGGTCAAGTGAAGTGCAATTGCAGTTGAGGATTTTGAGCATAAAAGAACAAAATTTCTAGCAAAGAAGTAATAGTCATCACCTGAATTCTACATGCCCTCTACAATGTAGCAATTTCTCGTAGATTTTCCTATTTTTCCTCTATATCTAGAAATATTTGAATCTTTAAAAAACATATGTTATTTTGTAAATATATTTTAGTTTTGAATCAAATCTCATATGCAAAAGTTTCTATAAATAGTTAGAAGTAAAACATAGAAATGGTTGAACCATTGTGGTATACTTTTGACTAGACTTAAATCCATATAAGTAATTTTTGAAGTAATAAAAGGATTCTGGATTCATTTCAAAATAACTTGTGTAAGTTCTTCATTGTCAATTATATTATCACACTATTTTTTCTGCATGTGTTTGAATTATATGGGAGTTCTAGGTAAGAATATATTGAGTATCAATCTTTATGAAGTCCCCCATGAATTTATAATAATTTATAGATATTACTTAATTAAACTGTATTTTTTATTGAAATCCTATACATCATTAAATTTTCATATTCCCTTAAAGTTTTAAACATATATTGTTTGGTTGTAAGAGTATCTTACACGCATCTACTGCATATGTTAAGTAAAATAATCAGTTTGATAATTAGAAAAACATATAACTTCTAAATTTTCCAACTTACACATCTCATGAAAGCTAAATTACTATTAGAGGTGAAGAATCAATGCTTCTAGTATATCCTAAGTAAGTAACAATTGCACCTGTTTAAATAGTTGTTTTGGTCTTCCAAAAACATTTAAAAACTAACAAAACAATTTATATGCTCTAGCATAATTCCTAACCTAGAATTATATACGAAGTCAGAACATCATATTGGTGTCGTTGCCAGGGAAAAAAAATTGAATTAATTTTCCATGGGACAACGATTAACTATATTTTTAATTGTGAATAAAATGTCAGTAGGTTAAAATATTTCACCTCTTGGTGACTCCACATAATAAATCTAGATTCACGAAAGCACATCAAATCTCACTTAGATCCTCATCTCTATTATCCATTGTCAGATTCAAAGAGGATAGTGATAATTTCCTCTTTGACGAGAAGGTTAGAAGCTTCATCTTCAAGTTTTTCCTCATTTCCACCTGAAATTATTTCATAGCTTCATCCCTTTATTCCTACTGAACTATCAAATCTACCACTAAAAGTGTTATAACATTTTTCCAAAGGAGTTTAACTTTATTCAACTCTTCTTATTTATCAATTCAAGTCTTACAAAATTCTTGAAACTGTTTTGGAATATCCTAAGTCATAAGTAGAATTAGCAGTATAATTACTTGAATTAAAACCAAGTGATTATGTCTCTTCTGTTATTCACATTTTTCCAACAACTTCTAAAAAACCTATAGATATTGTTTCTATGTATACAAATCATTTATTTGAAAGTGATCAAAAGTTTGATCCAGAATCGCAAAATTTAGTGATCCAATCACCATTTCCTAAAACTTCTACAGGTTATGCCCATCATCTAAAAGGAAGGTTATCCACACTTTCATCTTCATCTTGAATTTCAAGTTTTTCATCTTCTTCATCTCACACAACTAATAGAATGGATGGTTTTCAACCCATCTTTCATGCTCGTTATGAAACATTAATCCTTCCTCGTCATCCTAATTATTTTCGAGATGAATATCTCAAAAATTTACCTAGGTTCGATGGAGAAACTGGTCTATCTAATGAAGATCAATTATCTATCTTTTTAGATGTTGCTGACAACATAAACATTGAGCATGAAGATATGTACATGAGGTTATTTTTTCAATCTCTAGAAGGGGATGTTAGGATTTGGTTTAGACAATTACAACCCCATTCCATTCCTAATTGGAATGAATTAACCAATATTTTTAAGAATCAATGGGGAATAAAAAAGGATCATGTTTATTAAATTTTAGAATTTTATGACTTGAAAATAAATCATGGAGAACTTGTTTCTAATTTGATTAAAAGATTCAATAAAATTTACAATAAAATTCCACTTGAATGTAAACCACCAGTAACTGCATCCTAGAATTTTTTTTAAAGGGATTTGATGATCATTTTTTTTGTCATGATTAGATCAATAAGGTCTTTCACTTTGGTAGATATGCAAACAAATGCTATTGAGGTTGAAAAAATATATATATGCATCAAATAAATTTAAATCAAAGGCTAAAAAAGCCGAAATAAAAATGAAGGCTAGAGAAGAAAGTACTTATATTACGAAGATTAGGTATGAATATCATAATATAGATGAAATTATTTATTTGTTGAGAAATATTTCTAATAGAATTTAAAAAATGGAAGCACAAACTATGGTAGCTCAACTGGTTAAAAATAGACCTTAAACTCAATACAAAATACCTTTCAACCTCAAATCCTGCAAAGACCAAATACTAACCAACAGGTCCAACCTCTATTATTAATTGATGATCACGAAGTTGAGGAAACTAGTCCTTTAGTTACTAATGACATTAATTGTCTAGGTGACATATCATTACACAATTCCCTAGTCCCAATTACTTATTATCAATATTCAACCAAAGATCAAGAGGCTTCCCAATTCTCAAAGTATCAAGAATTTTCTAAATATCTTATTGCAGAATTAGGAAGAAGATATGATTTAAGGCCTAGAATAGGCCGTGGTAATCCAGGTAGGAATTACACAATTAATGCGCCTCCAGTAAAAACTATTGAAACCTAGATACCTATCATTCAACCATTAATTCAAAAAAATGAAAATAATGCACATGAAATGAGTGTTCCAATATTTTTTTAACGTAAAGAAAGAGTTAAAGAGAGTCAAAACCCATGTTCCACTGTTTGAACTCTCTAAAAACCCATGATATAAAAATCAAGTATCAAAGTCGATCAAATCCTTGAGTATATATGTTAAGGGGGGCATGATCAGTTTATAGGATGAAAAACCTTGAGTGGTATTTCGTCCTAGTTCTGACATGAATGATGAAAATGTTCCTCCTTTTTATTTTACCCTTAAAGTTCATGATTTTCTTCTATATAAATTTATGTTAGACTCTAGGGCCTCTCACAATTTTATTTTTAAAGTAAACATTGATCAATTGAAATTACAAATTACTAGACCTTACCATGATTTATACACCTTTGACTCTGAAAAATTTCCTTGTATCAGACTAATAAAATACCTAGTTGTAACTTTAGCACTAGTCCCTGTAAAAAGTGTATTATTAGACATTTTGGTAACATATATCCCTCCTAAATTTGGAATGTTGTTATCAATATCATGACATGCCAAATTAGGTGGAATTATGAAGACGAATATCTATTATGCCACTATTCCTATATATGGGGGTGAACACCTTAGGTTATATAGGGAGGTAAGATTCAATAACATTGTTTGTAAGGATTATCAAGCAATAAATCATTTGATTTGAGTTGTTGATAGGGATTTTGGATGTTTCACATTGTCATAAAATGATCTCCCAAATTCCCAACTTAGCATTGAATAAATTGTAAATAATCATAAGTGTATAAAAATTGATGTGTGGAAGCTATACTTTCATGGGTATTTTTCTAAATATGGGGATGGAGAAGGAATTGTATTAATTTATCCAGATAAAGAAAACTTAACCCAATCCTTTAAGTTATACTTTGATGTTAATGATAATGTAGCAGAATATAAATCCTTGCTTTTAGGCCTTAAGTTAACTAAAAGGATGAAAGTTAAAAACTTATGTGTTTTTAGTGACTCCGAATTAATTGTAAAAAAAGTAAGAAATATATGTCAAGAAAAAAATCCTAGGCTTAGATCTTCCTGAAATGAGGTATGGGATTCTATAGAAAACAATTTCCAACATTTAAACATTATAACAATCCCAACAAATGAAAATATGTATGTAGACTCTTAGCAGTTTATGCCAGCTCCTTTAAAACTCTTGATCCAATGCAAATACAACATCAAATTCAGGTGAAATACAAGCCTTTAATCCCTGAAAATATTAGGCACTGGAAAGTGTTTGAAGATGATGAAAAATTGAAGAGTTTTCTGTTTTTTCAACTTACAATATGAGGGAGAATAAATTATTGATCATAATACAACTCATGAAATTAAAGCTTCACATTTGAAAAATGAGATAGTTGATCCCGATATCCTTTAATTGCCAAATAATTGCATTATGAAAGGTGTGATCCCTCTTGAAAAGATTTTTGATAGTAATGATGTATTAAAACCTTCATTTTTAAATATACAAAAACAAGAGGATGTACAAGTTTGTAACATTGCAAATGATGGAGAAATTAAGAATGTGAGAATTTCAGCAATATTACCAAAGGACATTAAAGACAGATATATTAACCTTTTAAAAGAATTATAAAGATGGATTTTGTTGGTCCCATGAAGACTTAAAAATTATGACAAAAATATCATTGAGCATAAGATCCCTTTAAAAATAAAATCCGAACCATTCCAAGAGAAATTAAGAGGAATAAATCCAATTTTTCTTCCAATTATTCAGAAGGAACTTAAGAAATTATTGGATGCAAGGATTATTGTTCCTCTTAGATTTTATGAGTGGATTTCATATTTACTTCCTGTAAAAAAAAATGATGAAATAAGATTGTGTGTGGATTTTATAAATATGAACAAATCATCCTTAAAAGACAACTATCGACTGCCTAAAATGGATTAATTACTCCAAAGAGTTTCAGGTTCTAGTATAATTTCAATGCTAGATGGTTTTTCTAGATATAACCAGATTTTGATGAGTCTGAAAGACACATAGAAAATGACATTCACAAATCCCTAGGGTACCTTTATGTACGCTAGGATGCCATTGGGCTTGACTAATGCAGAAGCAACATTTTGAAGAGCCATGAATTTAGCTTTTGCTGGAAAAATCAATAAATTTATTGTTATTCATCTAGATGATCTAACTGTGTTTTCAAAATCTGATAAAAATCACCTAAAGCAATTGAGAAAGTTTTTTGATAGGTACAGAAAATTTGGAATCTCTCTCAACCTAAAGAAATCCTTGATTGCCATAAAGGAAGGGATGTTAATTGGCCACAATATCTCAAAATAAGGAGTCGAAATTGATCCAAAATGAGTCTCAACCATTGAGGTAATTATTCTACATAAAAATAAAAAGGAAGTTCAAGGTTTTTTAGGAAAAAATATTTTTTCTAAGAACATTTATACCGAACTATGCTGAGATTGTTAAAGATATCATTGATATGCAGAAAAAGGATCATGATATTAAATGGACAGTGCAAGCTAGATTATATTTTACACAAATAAAAAAGGCCATTTCTGAAGCCCCAGTACTAGCCAACCATGATTATAGAAAATCCTTTAGTATTTTTTCTTTTTCTTCTCACACCACTTTAGCTATTGTTTTACTAAAAAAGAATGATAACCAAGATCAACAACCAATTTCCTTATTTAGTAAAGCGATGAGAGATGTAGAGCTAGAATATGAAATTATTAAAAAACAAACCTTTGGACTTGTACAAGACCTCAAAGGTTTTATAACTGATGTCCTTCATTATCCTATTACTGCTTATGTCCCAAACAATGCCATCAAAACCATTTTTACCCAAACTGATACACATGGTAGAAGAGGAAGATGGATAACTAAGGTTCTTGGATTTTATCTAGACATCAAATATACTGAGATGATAAAAGGAGATGGTCTAGCCATGTTTTTGGTTGAATCTAACTGTAAGGTTTTGGGAATAAACACTATCATGCAGGTATCATAAGAGAATAATCCACAATAACCTTATCCAAGTTCAGGAGAGAAGAATATTCCTCCAATTCACTAGAGAAGAATCCACAGGAAAATTATCAAATTTCACCAGAGAAGAATCCACAAGAACCTTCTTCTTCTATAGATTCAACTCCTCTTCCACTTCATATTGAGGAAATGTTCTTGTTTTCTAAATGGTATGCTCATATTGTAGAATTTACTCAAGCTTTTAAGTACCCTACTGGTTTCAAAAAATAAATGATGCAAAACTCTCAGATTAAAGGCGATGAAGTATTGTATTATCAATGCTAACCTATATTGGAAAGATCCATTAAAAATACTACTTCTATGCCTGAATAAGAATTGAAAAAGAAGATGGTATAGATCAATTTCATGAAGGAATATGTGGGGGTAATCATGCTTGGAGAGAAACAAGATACAAGATCTTGAGAGAAAGTTTCTATTGGCCAAATTTTTTTTCATAGGTGGGGTAAAAAGTGAGAAGCTGCATCCCATGTCATATTTTTACCATCAATCAAAGATTAGCAACACTTCACCTTGCTCCAGTTTTTATTCAAGAAACCTTTTTACAATGGGGACTAGATTTCATTGGAGAGATACATCCAACATCCAAAAATCAACATAGATGGATCTTAACTGCTACAAATTACTTTGCACAGTGGGTAGAAGCTATCCCAGTCAAAAATGATACACATACTATTGTATTTAAATTTATTAAGGAAAATATACTATCTAGATTTCATTTTCCTCAACAAATAGTCACATATAATGCACGTGAATTTAGTAGTGTCAAAATGATTGAATTTTTCCATAAATATCATGTTTTACTGCATCATTCTACTACATACTACCCTTAAGGGAATGGATTGGTAGAGTCATCCACTAATAGTTTGGTAAAGGTGATAAAAAAGGTACTTGCAGGTCATAATAGAAACTAGGACAACCATATTAAGTATGCAGTTTGGGCCAACAAAATTTCACCCAGAATATCAACAGGTAAATCCCCTTTTCATCTCGTCTATGGAAATGTGGCCATTTTTCCTACACAACTATCCTTTCCTGTCATGATGTTTTTACAAGAATCATATGAAGAACCTAATGATTTTTCTAGGAGAGTCAATCAAATTATAGAATTAAATGAGGATAGAGATGAAGTTCAGAACAAACATTGTCAATATAAAAACAAGATGAAAATTGTGTTTGATATGAAAGCTAGAGACAAATATTTTAGTGAAGGAGATTTGGTTTTGAAATGGGATTCCCGAAGAGAATAAAAAAAAACCATGATAAATTTGATAATATTTGGTTTAGAACATTAAAAATTGCAAAGGTAAAAGGAAACACTAATTTTATTCTGTAGAACCTGGAAGGAGCATACTCTAGATTTCCTATCAATGGAAAATCTCTAAAGCTTTATATTTAGTACTAAAGTTTATTGCAGTCTTACTTCATTGTACATTATTATTTTTTCTTTCTCACTGTCAAGGTATAATTTCATAGCGAAGAGTCCATAGCCTGACGAGAAGACACATGGATCTACTTGTTCTCTGCATATTAGAGGGAGAAGCATTCCCTAGATGGATCCAATGTTATATATTCATTTTGTTTTACATGTATTTATTGAAAAAATAGAAAAAGAAAAAGAAAAAAAAGAAAACGAAAAAGAAAAAGGGATATAAAAAATATGTTATAAAAAAAATGATGAGAAAAAAATGAAAAAATATTGAGAGAAAAGAAGAAAAATGAAATACCTAGAAAATGAATAATATTAGTGATGCACATTCAAACACCACCATCAGATTCAGAAATATGAAATTTGTTCTTAAGTTAAAAACTTTGTATAATTTATTTATTTGATTTTTATATGCATTCGATAAGCTTGTAATACGACAAAATAATGTTGTCCTTTGTAAATGATTTTTGTACTGGAAGCAGCGACTATGATTTAATATGCCAAGATCTATGGCAGGCAAGCCATTTTGGCCCCCCCACGCTCCTGACAGTTAACACAAAGAGAGGGGCCTAAAAAGCAGTTTTCAATGAAATTGTTGAGGAGTACGTGGCAAGATCTCAATGATTTCGGGGGTTACCTCCCAATAACACAAATTACCGACACTACCCCTCGAAATACCACCTATGCTCCCATAAATGATTATTTCCTCCACCAACCATCTCCTACCAAGGGTCTCCCCCTTCACCATTTATCTTCCACCACATAGCCATTACATCCCACCACTTGACTCTTTCCACCTGTCTTGCCACATCACCATCCCTCCACATCACGTATATGTTAGTGTTCAAATCTCCTACAAAATCGTATGAACATTATATCATGTATTCCCACAATCGATTAGTTTTATTAATTAAGTACCCTTCTCCACAAACATTATTTTAGCCTACATACAATTGATTCACCTATTATATAAAACCATATAACGCCAATTATTCATTTCCTTTGCTCATCATTTATTCTGTCGAATGAAAAAATCTCTGCTGCCAACTATTAGTGTTTTAAAAATGATTCTTTGCGCGTACAATCGATAGCTTTCGCGGGTAACCCTGTGCTTAAACCTTTTCTATTAAAAACTTCTTTTTTCAATATTGTCTATAGTGTTTATTTCTTCATCTAGTTCTTCATCTCATACAATGTCAAACCATAAGGGAAATTGAAAAGATACATAGTCTAATAGCCTTATTCCTCTAGTCCTTAATTTCGACAAAGCCGCTTTAGTATACAGCCAACATAAAATTATAGAAACCATATTGGATTTTGGCCTCTATGAGTTGCATAATTTGGCTAAGAAGAAGTATCCAGCTAAGAGTGATGATTTGAGCATCTGGGAATCCTTTCTCCCATCGATTTTTCCCCCCCCAGGCTCACTTATTCCCTAAATTCTCTCTCTAGTTTCATCTTAGGTATTTACCGAGTCAAAAGGTTGTCATTCCCCCATGTAATGAATTCATTTTCTCTGTTTCTCCTGAAAGCATCTTCCAAGCCATAAAAATTGAATATCACCCTTCCCATCGCCCTTTTTCGACTGAAATTCTAATGGAACTGTATAACAAGTTGAAATTCTCTCGAAGAGCCCAAATGTTTGAATATTTCCTTCCTGAAAATGTTGAGTTGCCCAGGACCAATCCGCCATATCCAACTTCCATTTTCCCTGAAATGTCCAAGAAGGTAATTTCCATTTTAACTTTACTACTTGGGTACTATACCGATCAATGGGTGGATGAGACAGTGTTAATATTTGAGTCTAATTTTTCATTTGGTAAAAAAACCTCGGTCCTTTTCAATTACAATCAGTTTTTGGCCATTGAAATCCATGAAAAATTTGCTAATTTCAAAGCAAAAGGTGTCTTAAAATACAAATCAATATTAGTTTCCCTTATTCTATATTACTAGGTAGATAAATTCAAGTTCCCTTTACAAAAAACTAATAGTGAAGGTAATTTTTGGTCAGTCATCCAGTGGACTACTCTAGTTATAAATAACTCAAAGGAATATTCTAATGTTCATTTTTTTGATAAATTCTTGTATAACTCACTATGTTTCTTAAGTAGTGATGTTGTTCCAAGGATATCTCAATATATTGAGATTTTTTGCACTTTTGGAAGTAAGCCAAAGTGGGAGACTCGTATTTATATCAAAATTACACTGAAAT
Source organism: Pinus albicaulis (assembly GCA_034641835.2). Taxonomy (NCBI): domain Eukaryota; kingdom Viridiplantae; phylum Streptophyta; class Pinopsida; order Pinales; family Pinaceae; genus Pinus; species Pinus albicaulis. The sequence continues at coordinate 8,973,641 of CM076574.1, forward strand.
CAGAGTTTAAGGATCATAATTTCCTCCCTATAGGTTGTCAGTTTTTGTACCTGTTAGGACATTTGCATTAGAATACTCGAGGAAAATATTAAATATGGATGAAGTGCATTTTATTTCTTACAAGAAGAAAGCACAATTTAAGCTCAAACCACATATAGGGCCATACATTATCAACACCAAAGCTGCAACAAAATAAATAAATGCAATATTAAGTTAAATGAAGTTCGAAATTAGTTTCTCTTGGTCATATGACCCTCAAGGCATCATCTCCAAGCTCAGACTAGAGAAAAAAATTACTTCTTATGCACACACACCAAGGCTCGAGATTGAACAATATGTCAATCAGGAAGAATGGACAGAAGGTACTTTGCAAGACACCGAAGAAATACTGGTTAGTGAGTCATCTATGCAAACATTTGTTTCCAAAAAAAATATTTTTAAAAGAGAAAGAGAAGATATGTGCCCAACTGACTCTGAAGTTATGCGATTTCTTTTTTTAAAAGGAAAAATACCAAGTCCACGGGGTCTTGGATAGATGGTGATTAGGTGCATTTTTAAGTCACTCCTTGATGTGAAGTCACCAGCTCAAGTCTACCCCCCACCCCCAACCCCCTCACCCCCGTTCGAGGTGATATATATGGACATGATGATGAAATTTTAGTCCTACCAAACTTACAAAAAAAATAAGAAGCAAAGATACCAAGGACCAAAATAATACTCAAAAGATACACTCTCAAAAAAGTCCTCAAGTAATTACTATTCAAGATGAAAATGTAAAGGAAGGGAACATAGAGAAACCAACCACAGTGATTTGTTCAGGGACTCATATCCCTCCTTCTACTCAAGTAGAAGAAACAATACAATCACCTACAATAGAAGAAAATGTTTAATCTCGAGGATCATCCAGTTGACAGGTTTCTACTAAACAAAATTTAAAAATGAAGCTTTGAAATTTTCCACTTACTCTAAGTTTTGGAAGCAGACAACCAATAACCAACATAGACCACTTTCTTCTTTTGATGTAGAGACGGGAAAATTCTAGATGGCTTTCATGGAAACACTAGTTCTAGCTCGCAGGAATGCTGGAGATTATAAATTCGCCATTTTTTCACTTGACACCAAGAAGATGCATGAAATTGATGAGATCGATTTGTATAAATAGACAGGGGAGTTAATCTTTTCATCATTCTCTAGCTCAAAAATGATTGTTTCTAAGTTAAAGTCATCTTTAAATAACTTGAATTCTCAATGAAAAATTGAAATGATGTCATCATTAGCTAAGGATACCAGGATCAAATCTCTAGAGGATTTGATCATAAAGCTATGATATGATCATAAGGATGTTAAAACAGTAGAACAACTCGTAGAAAATAAAGAAACAAATATCCAAGAATTGAGGAAGTAGTTAAAGCTTCCCTCCACTAAGAATCCTCAAGCTAAAGAGGTTTCCAATATAGTGTTGAATCCTTAGTTAAACTGAGAGGGGGGGTTGAATCGATAATACATACATAAGCCTTTTAAAATTTTCATCAAACTTATTTACAGCTTAATTTTACAACCAGCTTTAATATGTGAACAACCTTAATATGTTGCAGCAAGTATTAAATTAATGGGACACCAAACTTATTATGAGAGTAGCAAACATTAAGTAGATTGGGTAGATCATATCAACACATAGGAAACATACATAGAGACAACAGATATAAGTGGAAACCTATAAAGGGAGAAAACCACATCTTATTATTGTTGGGATGCAAAGGCAAGCTCCAACTCCCTCTCACCAGCTGTTTCTGCTGCCACCAACTACGAGCTCCCGACCTGGGTCGACTACAATTGACAACTATCAAGCTTCAACTTGATAGGGAAGCTCCAAAATCTCGATTTATCAATAGAAAATATTTTACGATTTGCAACCAGATATCGATTTGATACCTTCAGCATCCCTTCTTGTCTCTCTTCATATTATTTCTTCTGCGCCTCAATTTTCCTTTCTTGCATTCTCCATCCTCACTCCTCTTTCTAACCTCTCTATGCATATCAAGGTGATATTATTTATAGAGATTTCTGTGAATGTTTGTATTTATAAATTCAAAATGGCTAGCCATACCTCTTAACCTTCTACCTTCTCATTTCTTTTACAGCTTACTCAGAAAAATATAACTATATGTACTAATTTTAACATTACAGTGGGATTTTTGTTCTCTTCTAGAGACATGCCAATGCATCACAACCAATATAAACCAATTAAAAAATTTACATTTAATTACAATGAGAACTCCAGCTCAACTCATTCAGCCTCTTGGATCACTACGTATTTCTCTTTTCTGTGACTGTGTCTGTCTTTTTATTCTTTGTACGCCTTTCTATTCATTGTTGTTGTGTAACTCCTGCATGTATGTAACTGCAGTTTTTATATAATGCAAATCAATTTTTGGCATAATAAAAATAAGGTGTTTTTATCATATTCACTGCCGTGTTATATATCTAAAGAAACTTTCGGCGATATAATGATAAAAGATCATTTTAATACATAAAATTCCCTTCCAGGCCCACACGCCAAACTTGCTCTATTCTCTGATGCGATGTATCACCTTTCAAATACTTCCAATTGCGATTAATCACAATCGCAACTTCCATTTATATGTTCCGATGCCCTGCTCCTTCTCTGATGCGATCAATCAATGTTCACTTCGATGGGCTGATGCGATGAATCCTTCCGATGCGATGTAACACTGTTCATGTTGATGTACCGATGCGATGAATCACTCCAATGTGATGTAACACTATTCACTTTGATGTGCTGATGCGATGAACCGCTCTGATGCGATGTAACACTGTTCACTTTGATGCTGGAACTCAAACATATATGAATCATCATTTAAAACATATTGGGTCCAGAACTCAATCGCAATCGCAACTTTTGGTTAAAATGTTCCACTGCCAACTTTTCTTCGATGTGATTCGTGACTCGAGTCCCACCTTATAAGACTTTGTTTGTATTAGGCCCGAACAATAGAGCGCTTCACATATATGTATATACATAATTTTTCCCCCTTGTTTATAAAGCACAGCATATATAAAGCACTGCATATATATGGATACTTTGCCGCTTTAGTCTTTATGTATCCTCTAGCTTGGGTTATGATTCTCGGAATTTTATGTAGGGATCCCACTTGCGTATTAACTTTGGTTTATATGCAAGCATTAACATAAGGTTTTCGGTCATTAGTCTCCATATAAAGAATTCATTTTGTTCAATATAAGACTATGTATATATATACATAGGAGTTTATTAATCCAAAGTCTCCATTCTTAGTTTATTTCATATTTGAGCTCCGATCATTCAACGTACTTTCAGCTGGGCCCCAACGCCTTCTCCACTCGTATTACCATATTAACGCTCACATTTTCATTTCTAAAGAAGTATTAAGGTTTCTTTGGCATAAAATACTTCACACAACATTTAACACTTCATATTTGAACAATATTCATATGCACTTGTTAACACATAGTCAGTCACATCATCTTCTATACTTTGGTTAAACCATTGCACTAATATATATATCAGCAAAGAATTTTTGGGCCCACAACCTCATTCAACATTTAACTTTGGTTTATGCTCCAATCGTCGGTATATCATAACATAAAAGTCGGTCTATACAACACATCTCGATATGTTAACCCTCGGCCAAATATAATGTATTAACTTGCAACAAATATATAATCCACACATAACCCATTCTTATATGTGCACTCAACTTTAATATATATCCAATATTGCAATGGATATCAAACCCGATACATATTTTGGCACATATATGTTCCCGAGGCCCACCTCCATTAACACGCCTCTTTCATCCAATGGTGGATAGTTTATCGCATCGACTCCAATGATCCGACGAATGTCATACCATATTACGTTTTTTATTGATACGAGGTTTAACACTTCAAATTTGCGTGAAAAAAGTTGTTTTACAAAACCAGCTGATGACACGTGTCCTTCAATGACACATATCGCGTTCATTTTGGAAATACTGCTTACCACTTCAACTGACAAGCGAAACCCCTAGTTTTGTGGCCCTCCGGTTTTACTGTTCATGTTCGGGGTTCTGCTTATAGTCATGGTTCCATTCCAACAAAAATTCGCACGTTCGTTATATACATATACATATAATCTCTGTTTAAAAATTTTATTTCTTATTTCTTCAGCACTTTAATATATGAACCTTGTTCAATTTTATGTTAATACAATGCTACCATAAGGTTTAACAGCTACATTACGTTTTTATTCCCCTTATACATAGAGCCTCGGTTCCGTCCTTTCTACACGATTCCGCATCTCCTTCAATCATTTCACTATTGGTTTGTTAACGGATCTGCCTCTGCCTTTGCTGCTCGAATGTTTCATCTCTGCCTCTGTATTCTCTATCTCCTCGTCTACTGCTCTACCTCCTCTGGTTCTACCTCCTTTCTCTATCTCCGCCTCTGCTGCTCTATCTCTGTAAATAAAATCTCCCTCTGTTCTTCTCATACTCCCTATAATTGTTACTATACCATTCACCAAAAACCTGTTGTGTTCTCCTTTGATTCTACTGTTGTCCTTTGCCATCAATGACAACACTTCTAACAGTATCACCCTTTGGCATTGATGGCAATACGCTTCCTCTGTTAGCCTTTTAGGACCCTTTCTTCTGTTGCTTGCTCTTCCTCCCCCTTTGACATCAACGGAAAGGGGTTGCTCATTTCTCAGTGTGCTTTTAACTCTCACCCATGTTGCACTAATATTGAGGACCTGTTTCATGCTTTCCTTGCTAACTGATCTCCCCCTGGAATGATATTTTCATTTCTGTTCTCCCCCTGAAACAATGATTTCTCTTCATATCAGAGAGTAGCATCTACAGATACTACCCCTAGTCTATCTCTCAAATACTCAAATGGTTCTCTAGCAAGAGGTTTGGTAAATATATCTATTGTTTGTTCTTTTGTTGGCACATAATCTAGCTTCACTACCCTCTGAGCTACTTGTTCTTGGAGAAAATGATACTTGATTGGGATATGTTTAGTTTTTGAATGAAGCATGGGATTTTTTGATATGCTTATAGCACTTGAATTATGAAATTTGATAGAGATAGGTTCATCAATGTTTACCTTCATGTTTTGGAGGGTTTGCTTCATCCACATGACTTATGTGCAACATGTTGTTGCTACTATGTATTCTGCTTCTGCTATAGATAGAGAAATAGATTTTTGTTTCTTACTTAGCCATGCCACCAGACTTTCTCCTAGATAGAATGCACCTCCACTTGCGCCTTTCCTGTCATCCACACATCTGGCCCAATCTGCATCTGTGTATGTTGTCAAAGTGAATCTTTTTCCTTTTGGATACCATAGCCCAAACTGTATTGCTCCTTGTAGATATCTAAATATTATTTTGACTGCTTGAAGATGAATTTTCTTTGGTGTTGCTTGATATCTAGCCACAAGTCCTACTGCTAGCATGATGTTTGGTCTTCATTTTGTCAGGTACAATAGACTTCCTATCATGGATCTGTAGATTCTTTCATCTATATCAGCAGATCCATCATCAACGCATAGCTTGCATCCCATGATCATGGGAGCTAACAGAGGTTTGCAGTCTTCCAATTTGAACTTTTTCAACATTTATTTTAAGTATTTTTCCTGTGAGATGAATGTACCTGTGTTATTTTGCCAAATTTAAAGTCCTAAGCAGAAACTGAGCTCTCCAATCATAGACATCTCAAACTCTAATTTCATCTCTTCAGCAAATCCTTTTGCTAGCTCATCTTTATTGCTTCCAAAAATAATGTCATCAACGTATACTACAACAATCAAGAGTTCATTTTCATGGGCTTTTATGTATAGATTGTTGTCTACTCCTCCTCTCTTAAAGCCTTGTTTCTGCAAGTACTTATCCAACCTTGAGTACCAAGCATGAGGAGCTTGTTTTAGTCCATATAGAGCCTTCTTTAGTCTACACACATAGTCTTCTTTGTCTGTTAATGAGAAACCTTCTGGTTGTTCCATGTAGACTTCTTCTTCTAGATATCCATTCAGAAATGCAAATTTCACATTCATTTGATATACCTTGAAGTCTTGGTAGCATGCAAAGGCTAGAAACATTCTGATAGATTCCATTCAGGATACAGTGGAAAATGTTTCATCGTAATGAAGTCCTTCGATTTTTTAATATATTTTGCGAACAAGTCTGGATTTATTCCGATTACCTGTCCTTGCTCATTCATTTTATTCTTGAATACCCATTGTGAGCCTATGGTACTTTTCTCAGTGGGTCTAGGAACTAATTCCCAGGTATTGTTCTTCTCAATTTGATGCAATTCTTCATTTATAGCATTCACCCAATGCTTGTCCTTGCTAGCTTCTTCAAACTTCTTTGGCTCTATTTGTGATAACATAGCTATGTATACCTGTTCTGTCTATTCACTTAGCTGCCTTCTTGTCTGGACTCCTACACTCTTGTCTCCAATGATCTGATCTTCTGGATGGTTCTTTTGAGTATATCTTGAGGGAGCTTTTGAGCTCAGCTCAACATCTTCTGTTTTCTTTCTTGTTTCATCATCATCTTGGTTTTATTTTTCATGATTGTTTGAAGGACTGCTATAGTTTGTACTTCTTGTCTTGTTTGGAAGTTCTTCATCAAATATTACGTCAATGCTTTCTACAATTTTTCGAAGAGTCTTGTTGTAGCACATGTGCCCTTTACTCTTGGATGCATATCCTAGAAATATCCCTTCATCTGCTCTTGCATCAAATTTCCCCATATTTTCATCATTATTATTTATGTAACACTTGCTTACAAACATTCTAAAGTGCTTGATTGAAGTTGGTTTACCATGCCAAAGTTCATGGGGATTCTTGTCACTGCTTGGCCTTAAATGAGCTTTGTTTAAGATATGCACGACTGTGTGTACTGCTTTTTCCTGGAAAGTTTGAGGAATATTACTCTATTTCATCATGGCTCTGGAAATTTGTTGTACAGACCTGTTTTGTCTCTCTGCTACTCCATTTTGTTGAGGTGTCCCTGCAATAGTAAATTGTTGTTTTATCCCATGTTCATTGCATAGGTCTGCAAAGTCATAATCTTTGAATTCACCTCCTGTGTATGATCTAATGCATTTTAGCTTGCATCCTATTTGGTTTTCTGCTAATGATTTGAATATATTGAATTTCTCGAGTGCTTCTGATTTATTCTTGAGAAATGAAACCCATGTCATTCTGGAGAAATCATCTATTATCAGCATGAGTAGGATTCTCCAATTGGAGTTTTAGGTCTTGCAGGTCCACACAGGTCCATGTGCACAAGCTAGAGTAGTATTCTTGTTGAAAACTCATCTTTGGCCTTAAAGGATGTGCGGGTCTGTTTGCCCAATTGACAGGATTTGAATATGGTATTTGAAGGCCTTTTTATTTCTGGCATATCTTTGACATATTTCTTTTTTCTCAGTCTGATGATATGGTCGAAGCTGAGATGTCCCAATCTCTTATGCCATAACCATGACTCCTCTAGTTTGCTAAGAGGGACACCTTTGAGCAGAGTCTTTCCTGTGGTGCTAGATCTGACTTCACAGTATTGTGCTCTAAAAAGAACTTCATAGCCTTTATCACACATTTGACTGACAATCAGAAAATTTTCTTTCAGCCCATCTACAAATCGTACATCTTGGGCCTTTCCTCTGCCATTTTCTTGGCTTACTGAGCCTTTGCCTTTGATTTTTCCTGATTTATCATTGGCAAAAGTAACATTACCAGATTTCTTTTCATCAAAAGTGATAAACTTGCTTTTTTCTCCAGTCATATGTTTTCAGCAGCCACTGTCAAGATACCATTGGCTTTTCAGGTCTTGAGCAGTTAGAACCAGGTCACATTTATTCACCTTCTTTTTCCATTGGAAACATCCTTTTGTTTGATATTTTTTGTGAGATGATGAACCACATCTTCTGAGAGGACATTTGGAAGGCATATGTCCAACTTTATTGCATACACAACATTTGATCATAATTTTTGTAGAATTGTGAGTATGAGTAAAATATCATTGATTCATAAAACTCCTTGAGGTGTTGTACATCAATCTTTGTCCATATTTTCTGCACTCAATGATTTTATGGCCAAATTCCTTGCAATAAAAACAGTAACCATAGAAGCAACTTTCATACCTGATGTGAGGTTGTCTTCTCCATTTTTTTTCTTGAAACAGTCTCTTCATTGTTTGCATTTTTTGCTAGTTTGAATTACTCCTCCTTGTATGACAGTATATAGCAATGTGTCCCAGCTTGTGGTAGGCATAACAGGTGGAATTTTTCATAGGAGGGAAGAATCTCCTTTGATGGCTTCCAAATTTGACATACTCAGGGGTATATGAGCCCTTTTCTGATGTCTGAGTATTTATTCCATTCTTTGTTATTAGTGGATTCTTCTACTTTCTGTCCCCCTCATCACATGTTTCTTCTTTTGTAGAAATTATTTGAGCTGCTTCATCAGCCTTCTTTTCTTTTACAAAAATAACATTTTTGTTTTCTTTTTCTTTGCTTTTAGTTGATTCTCCTTCATAGCCTATCCTAGTTTTTATCATAGGAGATCTTTGAGCATCCAGAATCTCGTTCAACTTACCAGAGCTTGTTTTTTGAGAAGAATTTATGGCCACTTTCCTTTGAGCATTTTCCAATTTCTTCCTTAGACATACTGCTTCTTATTCCAACTTCTCTTGTTCTTGAGTTTTATCCTTGATTTTCTTAAGTAACATGTCTTCTATCTTCTTGGCTTCTTCAAGCTCTATCTTTAGTTGCATGAGGACTTCTGAATTCTGTTCTTATCGTACATACTTGAGGAGAATGTCTTTTTGTTTTCTTCACTTTATTTTGAGTCTGTCAATCTCCTCTAGGGCACTTCTTAGCTCCCCCTCAAGGTCAACTTCACCTTCTTCTTCATCTTCCAGCAGGAGTCCTTCAAGTTCTTCTATGGCCATCAATAAAAATTCAGAGGTTCCTTCTTCACTTGATGGTTCATCTAAGTTTTCAGATGCACTGCTGTCTTGTTGAACATAGTAAGATTTTCTGTTGAATTTCTTTCCTTTCTGCCAGTTATTTGATGTATTTTTCTCTAATTCATGAGCCTGATTCCTTGATTTCTTATAACGACACTTAGAAGCATAGTGTCCAACTCTTCCACAGTTAAAGCATTTGAATGGAATTTTAATTTTATATTTACCTGAGCCTCTGTCCAGTTTCTTAACAAACTTGGCCTCTTCTTCATCTGAGCAAGAACATATATATTCCTTTTCTTCTTTCTTCTTTTCTATTTTAAAAGCTACCTCCCTCGCACTTGGCTTCTTCTGTGGGAGTCTCATCTCATAGGCTGTAAGATTTCTAAGTAACTGGTTCATGGTCAAGGTTTCCCAATCAGTTGTTTCTTCTATTGTAGACACCTTTGGGTTAAAACTGGGTGGAAGAGATCTTAGAATATTTTTTACAATTGCGCTTTCTGGTATGGTTTCTCCAAGAGCTTTCATATTGTTAAGAATTTTTGCAACTCTTAAGAAGAAGCTACCAATATCTTCATCATCATTCATTTTTAAATTTTCAAACCGAGCTCTAAATACTTGAAGTTTGGCTGTCTTTACCTTTTTATTTCCCTCACGGATGTTTCAATAGTATCCCACATATCTTTGGTAGCCTTTCTATGCGTTACTTTCATAAATTCATCCTCACATAGTCCATTTACGATTGCATTCATGGCCTTTTGATTTGCTACAAATTCTTATTTAGCTTCTCTCTTTGGGTTAGTTGACTTTGGGGCATATCTAAATTCCACAGCAGCCCAAACCTCTATTCCTATAGACATTATGTATGCTCTCATTCTAATTTTCCAGAAGACATAATTAGCACGAGTGAAGAAAGGGGCTTTATTGCTTGAGCTTCCTTCTTGACTAGCCATCCTAGGGACCTAGGATCTCCTTTCAATGGTTAAACTGGTACAAAAGGAACTGCTCTGATACCAATTGTTGAATCTTTAGTTAAACTGAGAGGGGGCGTGAATCAGTTTAACACATACATAATCTTTTTAAATTTTTCATCAAACTTATTTACAGTTTAATTTTACAACCAACTTTAATATGTGAACAACCTTAATATGTTGTAGCAAGTATTAAATTAATGTGACACCAAACTTATTATGAGAGCATCAAACATTAAGTAGATTGGGTAGATCATATCAACACATAGGAAACACACATAGAGACAACAGATATAAGTGGAAACCCATAAAGGGAGAAAACCACATCTTATTATTGTTGTGATGCAAAGGCAAGCTCCAACTCCCTCTCACCACTATTTTTCTGCAGGTACCAACCTACAGGAGGCTCCAACCTCAGTCAGCTACAACTAACAACTATCAAGCTTCAACTTGATAGGGAAGCTCCAACTTCCTCAATTTATCAAAAGAAAATATTTGCCGATTTACCTCAGATATCAGCTATATTCTGTAGCATCCCTTTCTTATCCTCTCTTCCTTATCTTCTCTGCCTTAATTTTCCATACTCTGCATTCTCTATCCTCACTCTCTCTAACCTCTCTATGCATATCAAGGTGATATTATTTATAGATATTTCCTTATTACTGTTTGTATACCTCAGGGAATTCAAAATGGATAGCCATACCTCTTAGCCTTCTGCCTTCTCATTTATTTTCCAGCTCAATCAGAAAAATATAACTGTATGTACTAATTTTAACATTACAGTGGGATTTTTGTTCTCTTCCAGAGACTTGCCAATGCATCACAAACAATATAAACCAATTAAAACATTTACATTTAATTACAATGAGAACTCCAGCACAACTCATTCAGCCTCTTGGATCACTGTGTATTTGTATTTTCTGTGACTGTTTTTGTCTTTTTCTTCTCTGTATGCCTTTCTGTTCATTGTTGTTGTGTAACTCCTGCATGTATGTAACTGCACTTTTTATATAATGCAAATCAATTCTCGGCATAATAATAATAAAGCTTTTTTATCATATGCACTGACGTGGTATATAGCTTAAGAAAATTTCGACGATATAATGATAAAAGATCATTTTAATATATAAAATGCCTTTATGGGCCCACTCGCCGAAATTTCTCTATTCTCCGATGCAATGTATCGCCTTTCGAATACTTCTGATTGCGATTAATCGCAATCACAACTTCCATTTATATGTTCCGATGCTCTGCTCCTCTGATGCGATCAATCACTATTCACTTCGATGTGCTGATGCGATGTAACATTGTTCACTTTGATGTGCTAGTCCGATGAATCTCTCCAATGCGATGTAACATTGTTCACTTTGATGTGCTGATGCGATGAATCTCTCCGATGCGATGTAACATTGTTCACTTTGATGTGTCGATGCGATGAATCGCTCCGATGTGATGTAACATTGTTCTCTTTGATGCCGGAACTCAAACATATATGAATCATTGTTTAAAACATATCAGGTCCGAAACTCAATCACAATCACAATTTTTGGTTAACATGTTCTGCTGCCAACTTTTCTCTGATGCGATTCGTGACTCGGGTCCCACATTATAAGACTTTGTTTGTATTAGGCCCGAACAATAGATCGCTTCACATATATGTATATATATACTTTGGCCCCCTTGTTTATAAAGCACTACATATATAAAGCACTGCATATATATGTATACTTTTCCGCTTCAGTCTTTATGTATCCTCCAACTTGGGTTATGATTCTCGGAATTTTATGTAGGGGTCCCACTTGCATATTAACATTGGTTTATATGCAAGCATTAACATAAGGTTTTTGGTCATTAGTCTCCATATAAAGAATTTGTTTTGTTCAATATAAGACTATGTATATATATACGTAGGAGTCTATTAATCCAAAGTATCCATTCTTAGTTTATTTCATATTTGAGCACTGATCATTCAACGTACTTTTAGCTGGGCCCCAACAACTTCTCCACTTGTATTACCATATTAACGCTCACATTTTCATTCCCAAAGAAGTATTGAGGTCTCTCCAGCATAAAATATTTCACACAACACTTAACACTTCATATTTGAACAATATTCATATACACTTGTTAACACATAGTCGGTCGCATCATCTTCTATACTTTGGTTAAACCATCGCACTAATATATATATATCAGCAGTGAATTTTTTGGCCCACAACCTCATTCAAGGTTTAACTTTGGTTTATGCTCCAATCGTCGGTATATCATAACATAAAAGCTAGTCTATACAACACAGCCTGATATGTTAACCCTCGTCCAAATATAATGTATTAAATTGCAACAAATATATAATCTGCACATAACCCATTCTTATATGTGCACTCAAATCTAATATATATCCAATATTGCAATGGATATCAAACCCGATACATATTTTAGCACATATACGTTCCCGGGGCCCACCTCCATTAGCATGCCTCTTGCATCCAACGGCAGATAGTTTATCGCATCGACTCCGATGATCCAATGGATGTCATACCATATCACGTTTTTTATTGATACAAGGTTTAACACTTCAAATTTTCACGAAAAAAATTGTTTTACAAAACCACCTAAGGACACGTGTCCTTCAATAACACATATCGCGTTCATTTTGGGAATACTACTTACCACTTCAACCGATGCGCGAACCCACTGGTCTTGTGGCCCTCTGGTCTTACTATTCATGTTTAGGGTTCCGCTTATAGTCATTGTTCCATTCCAACAAAAACTTCGCGCCTTCGTTATATACATATACATATAATCTCTGTTTAAAAAATTTTATTTCTTATTTCTTTCGCATTTTAATATATGAACCCTGTTTCAATTTTATGTTAATACAACGCTATCATAAGGTTTAACACCTGCATTACGTTTTTATTCCCCTTATACATAGAGCCTCGGTTCTGTCCTTTCTGTACGAATCCGCATCTCCTGCAATCATTTCACTGTTGGTTTGTTAACGACTTTGCCTCTGCCTATGTTGCTCGACTGTTTCATCTCTGCCTCTGTATTCTCTATCTCCTCCTCTGCTGCTCTACCTCCTCTGGTTCTACCTCCTTTCTTTGTCTCTGCCTTTGTTTCTTTGTCTCTATAAATAAACTCTCCCTCTGTTCTTCTCATACTCCCTGTAAATGTTACTATACCATTCACCAAAATCCTGTTGTCTTCTCCTTTGCTTGTGCTGCTGTCTTTTGCCATCAATGACAACACTTCTAACATATAAAGCTCGAAAAAGAGAAACCTTTTACTATAGTGGTTGAGCAGAATGCACAGCTAGAAAAATGGAGAAGGCCATGGAAGCAGTGTTGAAAGAAAAACAATAGTGGGATGAAGCGAGAGCATCTACATCGAGCACAACTACAGTGGCAGAAACATCAGCAAGGAGTATAGTGGCAAAATCTATAGAAGAGCTTACGAGGCCTCTCGATGAATTAACAATAGGTCAGTTTGAGACAGAGAAATTAGAAGCAACATTGGGTAAAATGCGGGAAAGTAAGCTCAAAACTCACAATGCATATTTGTCAGAATTGCAGAAAAATTATAAACTCATGCAGCTAGTCCAAATATATGAATATCAATCCTTTGTAATCCAAATGTTAACTAGGGATAAAAAATTGTATTTGGCAGAATATAAATTCCAACATAATATGCATGTGGCCTTTTATAAATATTACTTTTGAACATGAAGAACTTGTGCACAGGGTTAAAGAAACAATAGAAAATACAAAGGTAGTTTTGGAACATAGGCCAGAAGTGGCACAAAAGATCATCAAGCTGTTAAATTCCAGAACTAAAGAAGCACTAGAGGACCTTTATATTTAAGAAAGAGCAAAAATAGTCATGTAGGTTAAGAGAGTCTTAAGCAAAAAGAATTTGATGATACAAGTAGAAAATAAATGCAAAGAAATTGAATTGTAGGTCAAGAAGTTTAACACAAAAATTACATTGCTACAAGAAAAGGGTTTCCCACTCTCAGGAATTCTAATGGAATATTGGTTCAATTAGAAAACTATAAAGAAAAACAATACAACATAGGTTCTGATGCCTCTAAGTTTTCAAAAGCTCAAGGAATTATTAATGGTGAAGTTTTCATACAGGGAATACAATCTGATTTGAATACCCTGCATGAATTCCACAACCTTTTTGTAAATAAACCTTCTTTTGACACTTACACAGAGGTGGGTGAAAGAACCATGTGATTTAATTATATTAATTAATATTAATAATTTATTTATATATTTTTTCTTAACATTTATTTATTTTCATATTTTTTTTACTTCCCTCCTTGAGTTTATATTATGTTTAATTATTATGAATGTTTGAATCTTGCTCACCCCCCTTTCTAATTTTTGACCTTCTAATGTTCAACTTTCCTAAGTTTCCCAATGTGCTTTCTCCCCCATCACTCACCTATTTATCTTTTATAGTTGGATGAGATTTCATATCTATGTTGTGAGATGAGCCACACTTGATGGCTCTAAATGTTGACATCATCAAGTTCAACTTTCTCAAGGTTCCCAAGGTCTCTTCTCCCTTCTCCCCCATCTCTCACATATTTATCTTTGACAATTGGATGAGATTTCATATTTATGCCTTGAGATGAGCCACATTTGATGGCTCCAAACTTCTACCTTGAAAACTTGAATGTGAGTAATAGAGAAATGCTAGAACGAAATTATTCTTCCACATAACCCTCTACTCTCAAATCTTTTTCCACTTTCAATTTCTTCTAATATTTAGGAATTTGAGTATTTTATTATAGTGTAAATATAAAACAAATTTATTTATTTATTTTCTTTATATATATATATATATATATATATATATATATATATATATATATATCATAAGACTAATTTTTAATAGTAAATTTTGATGGACAACTAGCAGCTTTCTCTCATACATGTAAAAACTATGCAACCCACATATATCATAAACTCCTAGTTCAACTTAGGTCTAAGACATTAGAACTAGCCTTTGGATCCAAGACTCCAACGAAATGTATATCAATCAAGCCTTATTGAAACCCAAGTAGATGGCATGGTCAACGACCACTTGACACATTTATTGGACCATAACTTGACGGTCTTATTGAAACCTTTACACAACTTAATTCTGTGGATAATTGTCTCTCATTTTTTATGCCATAAATTATGGATATCTTTACAATATTCAAGTATGAATTCTGAATATTTATGTAGTAATCTAAAAATATAATCATTGAAAATAGCTCATTATTTTTTTTATTTAAAAAATATTTATGTTTTAAAAAACAAATTGCCGCATCGAAATTCAGTACAAAAGATTTACACATTGGTCTCACTCTCGTTAATGAAAATTATTAATAACATTATTGTTTTAATTAAATGATATTTTTAATTATTAACCACATTATTATTTTAATCAAATAATAATTTTAAAATACAATTTTATATAATGATTATAAATTATTTATTTTAAATTTAGATGTTTTTATATTTTACTTTTATTGAAAATATAATTGTAATCCACGTGAATAGAATTTAGTTTAGATAAAAAAGAATTATCATCTTTTCCATGTGGTTAAATTTTAATGTACCACCTGGATGCGGGTGATTAACGCTGAAAGGACTGGAGGGCGGCCACGAGATGGCGCGTGGCATGCCCACATGGTCTCCCGTAGGCAAAATTTATGTTTCACTGTTGTGAGCTCTGCGCGAGTCCATCACCCTACGTGGCATTTATGCCGGTGGGAAGGTCGAGACAGCAAACCATTCATCATGTACCAGTCTAGCTTGTCCTCCATTTGCATTCGGCTCTTCATTGCCATCCTCTGTCTGTTCTCAACGCATTTCTGCAACAGCTTGCTGAGCTCCATGCCGATGCAGCTTCGGCCTCTTAGATACAGATGCTCTCACGAGGCAAATTCGCCTAGTCTTCGCACTCATGTGGGCAGGTGCTATCAGCTAGGCTATTGCATCGAATTTCTTCCAGGTTTGTATTTTTCCCACAATCCCTACTGCCCCCGTCTATCTGCGACCTCGTTTGAGTTTTTTGCTCCTTATTCCCCCCTGCTGCCTCGTTTCTCTTCTGTTCTCCCCCTTGGCCTATGGGATACTATGCCTCGGCTCAGACACAGGCTCAGATGCCGCCGAGGCAGCACGCGTGGCCCCTCTTCTAGCCGTCGTCGCTCTCATATTGCAACCTCGATTTCGTCTTCCTCCGAAGATCTCTATGAGCAGCCTCCCCGCATGTGAATCCAGCGTAGCTATGAGCGAGGGTGTGACGCCACCTACCCCTCTAGGCGAGGTTCTGTTGTCCCTAGGCTACCTACTGAGTCTCTCCTCGCTCCCTCTGCTTCCCTCTAGAACCCCACCACCGCTACCTTCCACTTCCAGAGAAATTCTGATAGACCCCTGGTCATAAGTACTATTACCGTCTCTTTCAAAGAAATCTCGGAGATAACTCCTTCCCCCCCTCCAGCTGCTCATACGGACAATTTGCATGTGCCTCCTTCTGCTTTGCACTCTACTCTGCCTGCAGGTATGGATACTTCTCGCAAAGGTGGGGAGGGCAGCTCCAGTATTCCTCAGGACGAAAGAATCCAAGTTGGCGTTCGCAATGCTAGCGCTGCTGCAGCTCAAAGCGGTCCGAGCCACAATGACGAAGAAGCTGGATGGTGCAGAATCGAATAAGAAACGCCTTCGGGCAACTATGGTCTTTAGATGTGCTCCTCGCACAAGTAACTTTGCTCGGTCTCTATGTTTTTTTTGCTGTTTTTGGCTCCATTAGGTCTCTGTATGTCAAAGTTATCTACATCTCTCGAGGCTATGCAAGAACTCAGAACGAGTCGGTTTCCCCCAGTGGGCGGCTCAGTTTTTTGTTTAATTTGTACTTGTCAAAGTTGGTTTCCTCGGTTGAGGCAGCACTTAAACACTGCACGGGCTGGTTTCCTTCAAAGGCGGCTCAATTTTTTGACATTTTGCTGACAATATGCTTCATGGAGGCCATGAACGCTATGTACCATATGTTTCCATAATAGATTTAGATTTACTTAGTAAAAAAAAAAATTAATTATAAGGAATTAAAAAATAATCATCTTCATTTCCAATTTTGGAATAAAATTTTAAAAATATATATTTTAAAAATAGAAACTTCTAAGTTAGTTCTGAATTATATTACACCTCATTTTTTTTTAATTAATATTTGATAATCTGTTTTCTCTCATCATAATTTTAGTTCGATTTTCATTTGTGGATTTCTTTCAATTTACAAGAGAGGATGATGATATGAGATGATGTCTCACAAATTGAATACTGAAATGGAGTTATATTTTCCTTTCCCATGGTTGATTTTCATTGAGATATAGTTCTCTTTTCTACAGCCATTCCATTTATTATAACACATTTATGATATTTTTAATAAAATTATTTTTCAAAAAATTATTTTGTTTTAATTTTTTCCAGTCATCATAATACAACTGATCTTGCCAAAAGAAGCAGATAAGTATTTAACATACTTCCATTAACATGAAGAAGGAGCCGATTATTAAACGACATACTAAGATCCAAAAAAACTTGAATGTTCTACACATTCCATGACAAAATAGATGAACATCCTAAAAGTTGATGATGGGGTTTCTGGTTTAGTTTGGCATTTACAGCCAAACTAAACGGCTTCTCCAAGTACATCAAATTGCTGTGCAAAACTTTAATTTTACATGAAAAGCCCTGCAGGAGGCTGCTGAATTATAAAGTTGCCATTGGGTATTTTCATCCCACAATCTCCAATCTTTGGTATTCAAATTCAGAATTATCATCCTTGCTCCCTGTACCCTTGGAATTATGATGAGGCTGTGCTTTCCATTGTCATAGGCAGCTGCTACCTTATCGTACGGATATGGCACGAGGACTTCAGTCTGGAGCTCCCATGTCCAATAGGTACGATTTGCCTGCCATAAAGCCAATATGGAGGAATCCGTTGCATTACTGGAACGGGTGACATTTAACAGAAAAATTCGGTTGCTGTCAACCACCATCAGAATGTTCAGGGTGTGATCGGTTGACCCTCCTAACACCCTCCGCTGTAGCTGCCAAAATTTTTCCAGCAACCCGCTTTCTATGTTATATTTTGCCATCACATATGGATTTAAGCAGGTGAGATAGATGGTGTTGTTGCCATGATCTATGCAGGAAACAAATGGTCGCCTGAATAACGTAGCGTCTTTGCCTGAACAGAGCCTTACACTCCATGTATCCGTAGTGGAGGTATAAAGAAGACAATGTACCTGATTTGATCTCAGTTCTCCCCAAACTATCACCCTAAATGCTTCACGGGCTGCCTCTGGGTTCTGATCCACCACTATCTCCATGTGCATTGGCGGCTGCACACACCTACTTGTAGAGTTGCTTGCCCACAGCTTCTTCTTCAGACACGACTGGAGGCCAAGTCGTGTGCTAACCATGGTATCGGGCAGTGGTCGAAAGCGTTTAGTTAAGATATTAGCAGCCACCATTTCCCCTTCACTGCTGACGAGAAGCATAACACCGTCTGCAGCTCCCTGGAGGAGCCAACCTCTACTCTGATACCCCAGAAAATTAAGGTGGAAAAAGACCCACTGGTTAGAGTTGCTGAAGAGGTGAAAGCCGTGGGCATTCTGGGGATCATTTGTGAGAGCAATCCACAACTCGTGGTTTCTCTGATCATATATCCGATGAAAGTCTTCGGAGGACGAAATAGTGTGGTCCAAATCTTGAGAAGTGTCCTGAAGTCTCAAGAGATCACAGATCTCTAGGCGGGCAAGAATGTCGTGGAGAATGGAGTCAGGCAGGTACTCCAACAGATGGTCCTTCGATGCATCAAATCGATGTTTCTTGACAGCCATTTTAATTTGCGTCTCGTCAGAAATTTCAAGGCCACTGTTCATCTTGCAATTTCAATAGCAATAGGAGGTAAGTGTTGCAGGTGTCCCGTTAAATAAAAGGAAACGATATCTAGAGCAACAGAACAGAACGATGAATGTAGATAGACATCATCACAGAAGCTTCATAACCACGGCATGCTATTAATATTTGCATTCACTATATATTTAGGGTTTTTAAATTTGACCATGTCCAGCTTCATTGCAATAATATTTTACCGGTTCAATGATTTCAAGTTTGACCATGTTTATTGAACTCAAGCAGGGTCAAAATAAATAATTTCTCCCTTTATGGTCAAATTCCACCTTATTTTTGGTAATGGATATAAGAATATTATGTAATGGATATAAAAATGTTATTCCACAATGTTATTCCACCATATTTTTGGAATTGGTAATAGATATAAGAAGGATCTATGATAAGCAAGTGTTTTTAGTTATAATTGTTATTTTAATTTCATGAAAAAAATGTTATTGTTAATATTTATCTTAATTTTATTTTATAAATGTAATGGTTTTTTTTTTTTCAAATATAATTTAGAATAAAATTGTGTTTTTTTTATTATTTAAAATATATTTTTAAATAGATAAATAGATTCAATACTTTGAAAACTTTTTGAAATTTGAATTTTATAATTCAAAATATTTAAATTTTGAAAAATCTCTACCACAATTTAGTTAAAATTAACTACACAAATAATCTTTCTGAGATTTTAGTCCAAATTAACGACACTAAATGACCTTTTAACTAAAAAATATCCTAAAAAAGTTATTTTATGTATTAAATAAACCATTTATAATTCTAAATAAAATTAATAAATAATGTACTTAAAATTTGTTTTTAAAGTTACCAAATTAATCATATATGAAATTTTGTGATTTTAATAGTTATTAAATTTTAAATTAAAATAATGTTAAAATTATAAAATTTGTTCTATATTGAAGATGTCAATTTTATAATGTGAATGGAGTTAATTTTGAAATATATAATTGGTTTATTTCAAATTAATTATAAAATTGAGTTAATTTTAAAATATGGAAACAATAAGAGGAACATTGGAACTGTGATAATTGACTAAAGTTGGAGAAGTAATTATTAATTACTAATTGATTTGTTATTGAAGGGTTGAAAAATAACTGAAAATCACCATTGGATTAAAATATTATTATTAATTAATATAGTATTAAATTGAAATTTTATAAGAGATAAAATGTCTGGTAATATTTAAATTTAATAATTAATATTCAGTGGAATTTGTTCCAGATTTAATATATATTCGAAAATAGTAATTAAATTAAAAATATATTGAAATTGGAATTAATTATGGAATTGCAATTCTTGATATGGTTGAGAATAATTCAATATGGATATAGTTAGAGACAACTAAATAATACTAATCGTAATGGAATGAGTCATTTTAAAAATATGATAAAAGGATTGACAACAAAAAAACATCTCATTTCCTTTGACAATACTGAAATTTTGGTTTCTACCCCTTACCATTCTCACCACATTATTAGAGAAGCCCTTCAAATCTAAAAAAATTATAATAATTTTAACCAAAATGATAGATGCCATTTAAGCCACTCTTGGAAGCCCACCCTTCATTTTATTTCATCTAATCCCTTGTCTTCCACCTAAAATTCTAAGCCCTCCTAATCTCTTTGGTCACTGTAATTGTCCTCCCTCTTATTTTCTTATAAAATAATTTCTTATTTATTGTTATCCCTCAACTTTACCTAGCTGTTATATTAATCTCCCTCTTCTTAACTCCAATTTAAATGTATTTATTAATTAATAATTAAAATATTTAAATAATTTACTTTTGACTACTTTTTTTCCAAATCTTTTTATTATATTTTAAATATGGATCCTTCCAGTATGATTAGTATTATTTAATTTCTTCTAACTAAATTCCATTTTATCTCTTATAAAATTTTAGTTTACTATTGTATTAATTAATATAAATATTTTAATCTCATAATAAATTTTCCATTATTTTTCAACCTTTTAATAACAAAGTAATTAATAATTACTATTGAGCATAATTTCCACATTTACAATGTTCTTCTTATTGCACTCTTTTCTCTCATAAAATAAAATTGAATAAGAAATATAAAGTTCTGTGAAAATTGATTTTAAATTAGTAATTAATAATTACTCTTCTGCACAATTTCCACATTTACAAACGTTCTTCTTATTGCACTCTTTTCTCTCATAGAATAAAATTGAATAAGAAATATAAGGTTCTGTGAAAATTGATTTTAAAAGAAATTAAAATATTTTATCACTTGAAAATAAAATATCAGTTTTTAGTTTTCGTCCAGATTCAATTTTTACTCCATTTTTATTTGATTTGTTATTTTTCCTATTTAATTAAAAAATTAACACATTACTTTGAAACACGAGTGTCAACAATGGTTTGGGATCAGGTTCGATTTCGTTAAATCGAAATGATCGAGCGGGAATTATTTGAATTTTCATGGGATTAAAAGGTATATCCAAAACGTCCATATAAGAAGAGAAGCCCAAAATGTCGTGGACTCGTACAACATTCTTATTATCAATGTTATTTTATTATTAACAATACTAATTAAATAGTATTATTAACAATACTAATTAAATAGTATTATTAGTTTTAACTTTAAACTTAATACACTCCAATTTTCTTTCTAATAATATTTATGGTTAATTTGATCTTGTTATTAATATTATTTATTAAATTTTTAATTTGGTTGTTATTAATATTATTTATTATTATTTTTAATTGATTATAGTTATTATCATTATTAACAACTTTTAAATTAATAATAATAATAATTAGTGATGATCAATTGTAACGTACATAACAACTCAACCACAAAAAAAAATTACTTTTACATTCTTTATACCTTGTTATAAACACATATATATTTACAAACCTTAACAATCTTCTTCACCATGGTATTTATGCACCTTACCTCTTTTAACCATGGTTATATAATAATTTTCCTTATAAATATTCATCACACGAAACTTCTTTCCTTAAACTATATAAACATACTTATAATCCTAATATCTATTTTCAGTTGGCACTTGTAAACGCAATGTTATGATGGTTTACCTTTGCATATGATTAAATACATTATGATGGAAATTTATTATAGTGTAAATCATTCCATGGACAATTAACCTGGAAGGGACATACGAAGATTGGCGGAATCACGATATTTTAGATTTCAATGACGATAATTATTCGTTGTATGTTTTAATTTAAGTTAAGATAGGGTTTACGGTACCCTTCGCATGGGAAATCAGGTTATTGGATGACATATGCTCTCCTGGCCACCATTGGATCTCAAGGTCAGAGATCTACGGTCATGGTCCCCCGATACCCATTTAGGGTAATGACCCAGTCTAACCCTAACTGAATTTCTTCATTCGTTCAGCTCCAGAAGCATTGCTCCTATGCACCTTGCTGACTCCATCCTCGTTTGAACAACATCGATCTCCACTCAACTTGGCCACCATGGCACCTCGACAGGTTTGCGAGACCACTGTTACAGTCTTGTAAGCTTTGTATGTTATGGAATAAATTTTTTTGATTATGAAGTTAATGAAATTTTCTGGTATAATAGTTTCATAGGTGTTTGCAGGTTACAGGGTTCGGCTATGCGGTTGGGGTAACCTACATTGGTTTATGGATGGGTCTCAGGCTTCTACCGCCGCCGTTCAATGACATCTGCCCATTTGCTCCAGATGGTAAGCCCTTCACAAACTAAATCTATATGCTTTCCACTCATTAACTTAGCTTCGCTGTCAATAACCTTGTATTTCTAAATCTTACCCTTGCTATTTTTCCTTGCACTCATTCGGATATAACCTGTCAAACCATTCCTATTCAGGTAAGATACTCCTTTTTTCACTTGCGTGTGCCTTCTGTTCAGCAGATATGAGATATAGTTTTCTGATTCTCGTGTTTCCTGTTTTGGGCTAGTAACTACACAAATGGATGAAGAGGGTTTCATAATGCGTTTTTATTTTAATGGTGCATTTCGCTTTTCATTAAAAATAATGTCATCCATTATCAGGAATCGACTCCTCCATTATGGCTTAGGATTTTGGCGTAAGCCCTCCATACTCGAAACTGTGGTGCCTCGCAGCGTTATAAGTTTCGGGGATTAGTTTTCAAGTCAATGAATTTTCCGTTCATTGATTTCCTTTTGTATTTGAGGGCTCTTCCCTGCATTGAGTCAACTCTATGCAATATTTTGAGATCTCATTGTAAATTTAATGGCCATTTCTGACTGATTGTAGAGCACACAACTCAGCCTAAGAGGGGTTTTCCTCTATGCAACAATATTTTCTTAAATGCTATATATGTGTCTATGCTATATATTTCCTCGAAATTGTTTGATACTATTTCTTTGTTAAACTTTTGGCTTCTTACTCTGAATAGAAGTTGTCACGTCCTTCATTTTCTATAGATGCTTTTATATAAATTAATGTAATGTTTTTTGTCCTTACTTTTTCTAGACTCTCACATTAACTTAATGGTTGATCGAAGAGGTTGTTATCATTCTTGCTAGTGACATAAATTATTCCTTTATTTTTCTGTAGTAGTTTCTATAGATAGAGGGTTTTCTATGTGGAATATGTTTTGCATGTAGCCACTATTATTCTGGGTTTCCTCTTCCCATGTTTTTTCTAGAGTTTAATACATATTCATTAATAAAGAGACTTTTATTCCATCCTTTCCGGACATACACTATAATACTTTTTTATTTTCCTTTTCTGTTCCAGTTTTCAATTATAAATAAAGATGTCCAGACCATCTGAGTGCTGGGTTACTTACCTACAACTTTGTTGTCCGTGTATAGCATAGACTATAGGTTAAAGACCCGTTCGATGGTCTGAGTTCCAACCATGGAACTTGAACTAACAGTTTCCCTCGCTCATTAAACTAGTAGTTATTTTTGTATTGGTTAACCTAGTAAAATAGTTAGTGTAGACACTACTTTCTTTCTTGAAATAGATAATACCTCGAATATACTCATTTATTACATAGCTCAGACATATATAACAATTACATTGTAATGTCTTGAATATTTTTCTAGAATTACAGATATTAGTTATCTACAACATTTACTGTGTAACAAAGGTCTGCATTACATAATTTTCCAGAAATATTTTCTATATTAAAGAATTCTGTCTAAATAAAAAATTCCAGTTGTTACTATTTTTGTAGTCTGTATACTTATCGCTCTCTAGAATCGGCTGATGATGTCCTCCCTACCATGAGAGAGGCGATTACGTCCTCATATCCCCCCATGCTCAGTCTGTATACTTATCTCACTCAAGAATCTCCTGATGATGTCCTCCCTACCATGAGAGAGGCGATTACATCCTCATATCCCCCCATGCTCCACACCTGAGATGAGTATGTTGACAAATAACCCAAAAGAGACCTCAGGACCCCTATTCCGGTACTCTGCCTTTCCAGGGTTTAGGAACACTTAGTGTTTTCCACTGGTCACCACCATCTCAGGAATTTTCACTATCTTCCTCTTATCTTTTGTCACATAACATAACCCATTTTCCTCAATGGGATGTACTTTTATCCCTAGAGGAAATGTAACTGTCTTTAATTTTTTTTAGTTCCACCACTCTCAGTTCATGGAATACTTTTATCATGAGTATTTTTTTAAACTTTTTATGGAACCACTATTCCATAACTAAATTTTATTTCAAAAAAAAAAACATAATTAATTTATGTTCATCATTCATAATATGTTCTCAACAAAATGAATGTTTAGTCTCTTTTAAAATAAAATAACATAATGATTAGTTTGCACTTAAGCCAGCTATCACATCAATAGAAAAATTAAATATTAATTAAAAAAACTAACAATAATAATGAAACTAGCATTAATAATATGATTTTTTGGAATATTAATATTATTCTTAGTCTAACTTATAAATGAAATAGGCTTTTTCACAATAACTTATCAAAATCTAGAAATGCAATTTCAAGATTTTTTTGGTTTTCAAGTACATTTTTGAATATATAAACGGATTCAAAACCATTGGAAACCAGGAGCACTAGAGTTTTGTAAATTAAACAATTTAAACTCAAAATTTTAAAAATATTTATTAGATTTCAATTAAAATTAACTTGAAAAAATGATAGTGAAAAAGACCATTTGGCCTATTATAGACTAAGCTAGAGTATGCCTAAACATTATAAATAATATTATGTAATAATTTGATAGACATACTAATATCATGTAATATTTAATAAAATAATAATATTATTCATAATACCTTAATAATATTAATTAATTAATTTTAAGAGATCTTGATTAGTAATATAATATGGAGTTGTCTTTAATGAGATTTTTTGAAGTTTTAGGTAGATTTTCTACCTTGAATAATAAGATCTTTTATGATTGAATATATAGATTCAACACCTTTAAAAAAACTTAGGAAATTTTAATTGTGCATAGTTTATCTATCGAACTTGTGATTTCAATAATTTCTTGCAAGATTTCAGAGAAATTAGACCGGAAAAACAAATCAGAAATTTTTTCAAAAAATAACATTAAATGAAACAAGATATAATAAAACTAATTCATTAAAGAATAGTTTGAACAAATAAAAATTTCTTTCCAAAAAATTGTAGAAATTTGAATAACTGATATATTATTCACCGAGATTCTCCTGATCACACACTATTTTAGCTTCATGTATAATACAAAATCTCTTCTAGCATTGATCATTAATTGTGGAAATAAAATCAATTGCATGCACACATTAAAACCACAAACAATCACACATATGAGCACAGTATTTAATGGGAAAGCTTAAAGCTGAAAACCCCAACTATATGTATATTATATGTCATGGAGATAATGTAACAATCATTGTACAAAGCTCCTCACAAGCTTTCAGC
Source organism: Pinus albicaulis (assembly GCA_034641835.2). Lineage (NCBI taxonomy): Eukaryota > Viridiplantae > Streptophyta > Pinopsida > Pinales > Pinaceae > Pinus > Pinus albicaulis. The sequence continues at coordinate 8,999,501 of CM076574.1, forward strand.
ACAACCTCCAATTGCTACACACTAATCAAGCTAGATCTAGCAAAACACATGCTCCAATCTCTGCCACTTGATAGCCAGCCTCTATTGCGTAACCAATGCCATGGGATGGCTCATTAAATATCTTGAACCACCTGGCTTGTACTGCGCAATCATCATGGGCTTCTCCTATCACTGTGTGTTGCAAATAGCAACTGTATAGTCACAACTGATAGTTAACCTACTCTTTCACCTATTTCTGCACTGGTCTCCACTGAAACTTTCCATGCACTGAAGTTAACTAATGCATTATTTAGTTGATTAATGAGTTTATAATTAGTGAATTAATTAATAATTAATTCACACCACTCTCGCTAATTGTATCAATCAGTTAGACTAGATACAACTAGCTTAACTATGTTTAGCTTAGTTAAACTGAATACAACTCCGCCAACTTCCTCAATCAACTCCACCAAAATCTCTCACATGAGTTCTAACTGAATTATCCATGCAATAGCTCCACTTAACCATCAGGAATAGCGTAATTCCTTCTGTCAGCTCCTGTGCCACATCTGTGCACTTAACTGAAGTGCTCCATGAGAATAAGATAATGTTTAGAGTCCAAATATTATTAAGAGCTAATAATATTCGACATATCTATTTTTAGACTGGCAATCTAAAAATAGATTCCGCCCTATATGTCTAAAAACAGAAGTCCATATATTTTTTCTGACTTGACCAACCATCCACAAATAGCATCCTGCAACTCATAGAACATGATCCATATGTTTAAAAATGAACATAGTCTAAAAATAGACTTTGCGCCAAAAATAACATGCGGGCCCACTTAGTGAAGGCGACTCCTTTCCACTAAGCTCATCATCTTGTTGCAATCTCCACATTCCCTCTCAACAAGATAAGGATTATCTGCAACCCCTATCCTGCCCCTGTGGTATTCGAATTTGCTCCTGGTGAGCGCCTTCGTCGAGATATCAGCATCCTGATCCTCCGTGGGAATGTATGAAAGTAACATGATCTTTCGGCGCACGATATACGATATGGTGACCTCGGATGTCCAATGTGTTTACAGGAAACATGAAATAATGGATTAACGGAGGTTTGATGCAACTACAAAATTATACAATAAATCACGATGGGATCAGTGTGATGAACAGCTTTGACCGGATCTTCCTCATCATATAGCCTCGAATGCGACGAACTCGGCTGCCATATGCTGGAACTGCTGCTGACCAGGTACCACGGATATACCACTTCTTTCTATACCGAGCGTCGACCCGTCTTTAATCCCTCAGGATGTGCTCTTTCTATCGTTGGGCTGCTACCTAATCTTGCATCCATGAAGCCATAGCCTCACCTCATCCATTATACATACCATAATCCATATCCCGATGTACCTCACAAGATACCTCAGCCCGCGCGTACGCATTACAGAAACGGTTGGCTTAACCACCAGCTTGCAAAAGCTGGTTGTGACGTAGCATATGTTCGGTCTTGTATTGACTAAATACATGAGAGAAGCCACCAACTATTGGTAAACAGTGGCATCCACTACCTCTGCCGATGTAGCATCCTCTTTCCTCCAACCACCAGGAAGAAGAGTATCGATAGGCTTGAAGCCACACATGTTGAACTTCTCCAGTATCTCCCGAGCATACTTGCCTTGAGAAACAAACAGTCCATCACTGCACTGCCAAATTTCCAATCCCAGGAAATAATGAAGGAGGCCCAAGTCCTTCATCTCAAAATATTTTGCAAGATCATCCTTGCATGAGAGTGTCAACAGTTCTTCACCTGTCAAAATCAAATCATCTACATAAAGTACAATGATCAACAACTTACCCTCCACCACAATTTGGTATAGGTTAGGATCCACCTCACTCTTGGAGAATCCAATTCCAGTGAAATAACTATCTATCTGTGTGTACCAAGCATGAGGTGCTTGTTTCAACCCATACAGCGCTCTCTTGATCTTGCACACATGCGACTCGCTGCTAAAGATCTCGAAACCTTCGGGCTGCTCTATGTACACCTCCTCCTCAATGACTCCATTGAGGAACGTAGTCTTCACATCCGTTTCATGAATATGCCACCCCATCTGCACTGAGAGAGCAAGAATCATCCGTATGGAAGAATATCATGCGACAGGTGCAAAGGTCTCCCCATAATCGATCCCCTCAATCTGTGAAAAGCGTCAGGCAACAAATCTTGCCTTGTACTTATCCACACTCCCGTCAACTGCTTGCTTCACTTTGTAGATCCATCTCGAACACACCACTGATTTCCCTTCCAACCTCGGGACAATCTCCCATGCACTGTTTCTGACAATCGAATCATACTCTTCCACCGTGGCATCTACCCATGCGGGATCCTCCACAGCTTCCTCGAAAGAGGATGGATCTGTCACAATACACTTGCTCATAAGAGCCATGTATCCAGTATACCGGTCAGGTGACTGTCTCTGTCTACATTGTGATGTAGGTGCTCCTACCACCTTCTCTGCATCTTGAGCCAGTCGCTCAGCTTCTGTAGTGTGCTTCCGCCCTCTGATGGTTGGCGCTGCTTGAGTGGTATCTTCCACTCCGTGAACCTCATCTTGTGGCTGATCCACATCCTGAGACTCATCCTTAGGAACTAATAGCTCCTCATCTTCATGCAAGTGTGGCTCCCTCTCAATCGAACGCTTCATGGCTTTCTCCTCATGAAATTTGATATCCCGTCGCACAACAGTCTTGCAACTCTCTGGCAAATACACACTATAGTTGTGGGGAGTATCAGTGTACCCCACAAATATCCCAACATCTGTAGTTGGCTCCAGCTTCTTCCTAGCATCCTTTGTCACAAAAATGTAAACACGTGAACTAAAAATCCTGAAATGGGAAATATCAGGCCTCTTACCATAAAATGCCTCGTCGAGTGTACTCATGCCAAGTATCTTGTGAGGACAACAGTTCTGCATGTATACTGTAGTATTGCATGCCTCCACCCACAAGTGAATGGGTAGGCCCTGATCATGCAACATCGCCCGTGCAGCACCCACGATCGTTTTGTTCTTCCGCTCAGCAACCCCATTCTGTTGTGGGTTATGAGGTGCTATGAGCTCTCTTCGAATTCCTTCTGCACTGCAAAAGTCTTTGAATTTTCCAGAGATGAATTCACCACCATTGTTGCTCCTAAGAGCCTTCACCTGCTTCCCTGATTCTTTCTCAACCAGTGCCTTGAACTCACAAAAATTTGAGTATATCTCGCTCTTCTTCTGCAGAAGAAGATCCAACACTTACGAGAAAAATCATCAAAAAACATCACATAGTACCTGTGCTTTGTTGTCGAAGCTACTAAGAAAGGTCCACACACGTCTGTGTGAATTCTCTCAAGGATCATCGTGGCGTGACTATCCTTCTCGTGAAAGGTAGCCTTCACAAATTTTCCCAAGGTACATCCCTTGCACTGATCTGACTGCGCAAGAGTACCCTTAGGAATCCCAGTAGAAATATTCTGCAATATCTTCAAAGCTCCATGGTGAAGGTGGCCCAATCTCCGGTGCCACAACTTGCCATCATCCCGGCTCACCACTCCTTTTGCCTTGCCTACCATTGCTGCGCAGCCATCTACCTGCAATTCATAAAGGTTCTTAACTCAAACCCATATCCTCCGGATCTCACCAGTTGCCTCACTGCATAGGAAATCCTTTCCCTCACTAAAGACAACATCATATCCCTTGTCTTCTAACATCGCCACAGAGATAAGATTCTTCTTCAATCCTGGAACATGCATCACTTCCTTCAATACGAAGGTTTTACCAACTCCTCTTGAAATGGTATTGATGCGTACTTCTTCCATGTCTGTCATCGCCATCTCGATGTGCACTCCGAGATCTTTCTCATCCGGATGGGTAAACAAATCTGATACTTTCATGTGAAAAGACACTGCTGTCAAGAAACTACAACGAACCCACATCACACTTGAGACCAAGCATGCGATCAGCAAAAAATCTAGCTCAAACTGCGAGGCTAAGGCCTCTCCAGCTGCAGATCTAGCAGCCTGCTTATTTTTCTTCTTCTGTGGACAACTAGTGGCATAATGTCCATGTTGGTGACAGTGAAAGAACTTCACCTTAGACATGTCCTGCTTCTTGTCTTTCACAACGGATTGAGAAGCATGATTCTTGCTCTTCCCTTTGTTTTCTTTGGAAGCCAAAGCACAATTTTCTTCATTTGAGTTCTTTGATGAAGATCCATCCCTGGTACTTCACCTTATCTCCTCTTGCACAAGATCCGACCAAAGTCGCTCCCATCCTGGCAATTTCTCCTAACCATTGATAGAGTCTTGATAGGAATTCCAACTCTTCAGAAGCCCAAGGAGAGCCAAGCTCACCAAGTCCTCGTCATCAACAGTAACCCCCACACTTCCCATCTCATCCCTGCATTGGATGAACTTCGTGAGGTACTTGGGCATACTGTCGCCTTTCTCCATTTTTATGTTTATGAGTTTATCCTTGAGCGCCAACTTCCTCTGGTTGCTCTTGCTTTGAAACAAATATGTCAAAGCTTTCCACATCAAGAATGGAGAAGCCTTACCATGAAGGCTAGACACTATGTGATCCTTCACACCTTCTAACAAAATCCTTCGACACTTTGCTATCTTCTTTTTCCATGCATCAAGTATGGCAGCATCACCAGAAGTAGGCTTTGGAATTTCTTCATCTATGAACTCCTTCAACCCATTGTCATCCAGCACCGCCTCCATCATGTCCTTCCATGCAATATAATTTGAGCTACCCTCAAGGGCATACTCCAATCACAATCCATTGAAAGACATCTCAACTTTGACACCAAGAAAACACTACTGCAAATTCAAATTCCACCGGCACAAAACTCAACTGCTTCAATGTTTTGCAATTGCTCCAATGATCAATCTCGCTCTGATACCATGTATAAATTTGAATAAATGATATATTATTCATCGAGATTATCCTAATCACACACTATTTTAGCTTCATGCATAATATAGAATCTCTTCTACCATTGATCATTAATTGCAGAAATAAAATCAATTGCATGCACACATTAAAACCACAAACAATCACACATATGAACACAATATTTAATGGGAAAGATTAAAGCTGAAAACCCCAACTATATGTATATTATATGTCATGGAGATCATGTGACAATCATTTTACAAAGCTCCTCACAAGCTCTCAGCACAACCTCCAATTGCTACACACTAATCAAGCTAAATCTAGCAAAACACATGCTCCAATCTCTGCCACTTGATAGCCAGTCTCTATTGCGTAATTAATGCTATGGGATGGATCATTAAATAACATAAACCACCTCGCTTGTACTGCACAATCCTCATGGGCTTCTCCAATCACTGTGTGTTGCAAATAACAATTGTATAGTCACAACTGATAGTTAACCTGCTCTTTCACCTATTTCTACACTGGTCTCCACTGAAACTGTCCATGCACTGAAGTCAACTGATGCATTCTTTAGTTGATTAATGAGTTTATAATTAGTGAATTAATTAATAATTATTTCACACCACTCTCACTAATTGTATCAATCAGTTAGACTAGATACAACTAGCTCAACTACGTTTAGCTTAGTTAAACTGAATACAACTCAACCAACTTCCTCAATCAACTCCACCAAACTCTCTCACATGATTTCTAACTGAAGTATCCATGGAATAACTCCACTTAACCATCAGGAATAGCGTAATTCCTTCTGTTAGCTCCCGTGCCACATCTGTGCACTTAACTAAAGTGCTCCAAGAGAATAAGATAATGTTTAGAGTCCAAATATTATTAAGAGCTAATAATATTCGACATATCTATTTTTAGACTGGCATTCTAAAAATAGATTCTGCCCAATATGTCTAAAAATAGAAGTCCATCTATTTTTTCTGACTTGACCAACCATCCACAAATAGCATCCTGCAACTCATAGAACATGATCCATATGTTTAAAATAGACATAGTCTAAAAATAGACTTTGTGCCAAAAATAGCCTGCGGGCCCACTTAGTGAAGGCGAATCCTTTCCACTAAGCTCATCATCTTGTTGCAATCTCAACAAAAATAGAGGTTTTCATAAATGAAGTTCTTAGAAATATAAATTACAATGGAGAATTCTCAAAATTTTAGATAATCTTAAGTTTCTTCCATGTATCGATTTCCACTATCAATTTCATATTTTTTTTTGGAAAAAAACTACTATAAAATTCAAGAAATTCAACCTAAAAATGTCCATTCATTATTTTATTTTAATTTATTATTATATAATAATACTATATTGTTAATAATAATATGATTACATATAGATATAGCCCTTCATCATAAATCTCGATGATACTCTTCTTCTTGCAAATTTACAAGGTAACTATTGCAAGCATACCACTTGAGCAATCAATGTAGACTGTTGGAAATATTGTCATTGATGGCAAAGGAATTGGCAAAGACAGGTTCAGCATCTAAACTACCCATAAGGCCAAGGAGACAAGGTAATAGATTGAATGATAAATTGAATATCTAGCCAAGATGTGTATAGGCAAATGAAGAACTTGAATGAGCAGTTAGAAGCAGAATTGTGACAGGGTAGAACTTCGAACATGCAATGGAAGGTTGATATATTATAGCAGAATTGAAGACAGAATGACATTGTATTGTGTCAAGGTCGGAAGGCAACAACCGTTGTATGTATGCATCTTGATGGAGGATAAAGGAAATCCTGTTAATTTTTATAACTGCAGTATGTACTTCAGTCATGGCATAGTGAAGTGAATTTGCATAATGGATGGGAGCTCCATTCCGAAGGGGTAGCATATGTGGAGCGACTGGCGGAGTGGAAACCCTAGGAATAGTTGTAATGATGCTCTATATGTTGTTCTAGAAACCAATGTTAATACGGTCGACAATGGAACTGGTAGACAGTGGAGTTATATATTCGTTGAATATATGATATGAACAATGTTATGCTTTAAATATGGGCGGAACTCTGCGTCGAATTAAATAAATGAAAATAACCTTTTTAGAACGGGCAGAACCTTGAAGCAGAATGGAACCTGGAGTACGGAGCGGGAATTTGATTGGACGATTGATCATTGTTTAAAAATTGCGAGTGAGCAGTAAAGGCTGGAAGCGGATTTTATCGCACCACCTTTCAACAATAGCTGGTATTTCCTGGATTGGGTTCAATTCCATAGACTATTCGACGTGTGGCATAGGTGGGACCCCTAAAACCATCGGTTAAAGTGTGCCATCACACGTTAATGATCAACCTAGGACACCCAGTGATATTGATGTGCGCCATCAATCTGGAGGGAAGCCATCGAACTGTGATCGATTGATGAAGAGGCACGGACGATAATGAAGAGGCGCGAAGATTAACCAAAGTATGAGCGAAAATGTGATTGGGTCGTTGATCATATATGTGGGCCCAGTTTGAATTATTTTAATTGGTCCTTTTCACATTAATGCTTGTGGGCTTAACCAAGATGGTTTAAATTAAATATTTACTATGGCGAAAAGAAATATATACCGTCGATCTGGAGATCGGACTTGACTATATTTTTGGGCCCCGGGGTCAAAGGTTAATTTGTTTAAAAGCGTTGGGACCCATACACATGAGTTACACAGAAGTTAACCAGAGAACTGCTTTGCGGGAGCACGAGTTACGCAGAAATTAACCAGAGGCGGTGCCCCCGCAGTTGACCAGGAAATCAAGTGCTGAGCATAGATCAATGGTGGAGAATAACTACGGGGGCACTGCATGCCAAGTCAGCATCAACCTTTTGGTGCCTCTGCAGGGACCCACAGAAGGGGTTCACAAATATATTTTATGTTGGATATTTTATGAAGTCCGAAGGGGTAAAACATTAGTTAGAAGGCTTGGGAATTCAAAAATTGTAAATATATTTATTTGTCAATTTCTTTAAAATTGATAAATAAATTAAAAAGAAATCAAAGAGACCTGTGGGATAAACTAAAAGGTATACCATTAGTGGTTGAATGGTTTTGACTCATGGTTTTAATAAAGGAAAAACTATATAAGGAGAAGAAAAATAGAGAATGGGAGGTGTGCATCGCAAGGGTGGCGAACACAAATTTCTCAAAAGAATATCTATATGGGCAAGCTCTGTTCTTAACTGAAAAATCCAACACTACGATGCACCCATGAAGATAATAATCCGACGATGATGAATCTTTGGATTGAATGACAGACGAGTTTATGAAGAACTGGTGTGAGTATACAGAAAATACATAAATCTGGCGACCGGGAAGATATGTTGTATGGAAATTGGTGGTGTCATATTTACCCATAAACCATTTTAGGTTCTATATTCAATTTTCTATGGATTATGCATGGACAACTTGTCATATAAACCATCCACAATCAACATTCCTTCCTTCGTCGGGCCATTCCATACTACCCTATCAACACTTAAGTCCCATAGTAATCTTTTGCTTCTTAATTCCTCGGTATAGTCTTCCCACTCGCCCTTTAAATGAACTAGCACCTGCAATTTTTCCCCCGTCAACCAAACTAGAATACCCTTAATAACCTCCTTCATGATTTGAATCATATAGAAATATCCTTTGCCATTTACATAATTAATAATTTGATATCTGCAATGGGATGGAGCCGTGTAACCACATAGGCAGGCGTGTCCTATCAGAATTTCCCACCATCACCAAACATCCACCTCAGAAAAGTTGTGAAATTTGGCCAATATTACTTCAACCCATTCCATATTGTAGATCCCCCCCTTAATTTTTTTCCACCCCAACGGGTATAGTTTGTCCATACTCGAAACATTCAAATACTTGTAATTAATAATTTCGCTCCAAATCCCATTCGACTTTAGACCCCGTCACAAATATTTCATAAGGAGAGCCATCCCAAAGGTATTCAAATATTCTAGCCCCCACCCACCACAATGCTTGGGCCTCATGATTAAATCCCATCTCGCTAGATGATACTTTCCCCTATCATTTCTTCCGTTCCATAGAAAATTCATTATGACACTTCTTATGCTATTCAAAATACTTTTTGAAATGACATAGATGTGTGCCCAGAATACTATGAATTTTTGTATTACAGCCTGAAGCAATATGAATCTACCACCACTTGACAGCGATTTTGTTGTCCAACCCCTAATTTTCTTTTCAAATTTTTCAACCATCCAAACCCAATCCTTAATTCCATATTTATTGGGCTTCATGTGAAAACCCAGGTATTTGAAACCCTAACACAAGGGAGCATATCTGAAATTGAAAACGTTAGCTATAGTAGTAGCGAAATCACTCCCATCCTCCTCATGGTATATACAAGATTTCCCAATGTTAGCTAACATACCTGTGGCATTACAAAATATGGAAAAAATCTCATGAATAATCTGCTATACAGATCTAATGAGCATTCCAAATAGAAAAACATCATCAACAAATAAATTGTGGCTTATTTCCCTACTATGAGAAAACTTAATACCCCTGATTTTGCTCAATCTCATGGCACTGCTAATTTTGGTACTCAAAGAGTCCATCAAAAAAATATAGAAGAGTGGGGAGAGTTCACAACCTTGTCTGAGCCCATGCCTAGGCTTAAAAAATCTCGAAGCCATTCCATTTATGGTAACTTCCATGGATGAATTTGAGACAAAGCCCATAATCCAATTTACAGAAACTTTGTCAAGTCTAATGTTATATAAAATCATCCTCAATAACCCCCAATTGACCAGCTCATATGCCTTGCAGAGGTAAATCTTCATGACCATGGCCTGCAACTTCTTTTAATGAATAGAGTGGATCACTTCCTGAGTGGATGCCACTGCATCATGAATTCTCATGTTCTTTAAAAAGCCAGATTGTTCTGGAGAAATGTAGCGAGATATAACTCTCTTAATTCTTTCATCAATAGCCTTCGAGATTATCTGTTAGGTCCCTATATTACTAATATAGTCCCTTATTGTTGTTAGTGTAACCCCCTTATTGTTATTTTTTTACCCTTGTATCCCCCATGTTGTTATTATTATACCCTTAAATTATTATTTCTAGGTCGGCTAGGATTATATTGTGGCCCCACTAGGATTACATTGTGGCCCCATGGACTCCTATATATAGAAAGGAGGTTTTGTAATTTGTATCATCCAAGAATTTTTCATTCATGTAATGTATTGGAGGTTGCCCCCTCGAAGTGGCTTATTTATAGGGTGTTGATATCTCTTTTCTTCCATTTTTGGAGTTGGTTTCACAACATTTGGTATCAGAGCTTTGGATTCTAGGATTTTTGCAGCTCCAAACTGGTCATCGTGCAATTTACGCTATAACTTTTTTCTACGAAGGTTCAGAAGAAGAAATTTTTAGAGGGCAAAGAAAAAATCCTTAGTAACATCGTCGTAAAATTTCAGATCTTGGTTCGAAACATTTTCAGAGATATGATTTGTGGAATTTAGGGCTTTTTGCGGGCTCCTAAGTTTAACCTAAACATGTCATCATGGAATTTGCGCTATAACATTTTTTCTACGAAGTTTAAGAAGTTGAAATTTTTAGAGAGGAAAGCCGAAATTTGGAGGCACACAATCACAAAATTTCAGAGCTTGGTTCACAATATTTTCAGAGATATGATCTGTGGAAGTTAGGTATTTTTCAGGCTCCTAAATTTCATCTCAAAGAGGTTAACATGGGAAAATCTTCATAACTCTCTCTCTAAGAACTAAATTGGAATGCTATAAAAAGTGGCCAAAAGTAAAAAGACTAGTTTCTTTTCTATCAATTTCAAAGCCAAAGGAGGAAATAGTGACACATGGAAAGTCATACAAGTTTGATCTACTAAAATAGTCCATAATTGGGTCATTGTGGGAGATTTGACATAAATTTGCCTTGAAGAATCCAAATCAGGTGAGACCCATGACATTTGAAAGAATATTCAGAGGGATACTAAAAAGCCAAATTTTAGATAGTGAGGATCTACAATTATAGATATAGTTCAATTTCAATATAGAGCTCCTCAAAAGCAAGTAAAAGGTGTAATTTGTTTCCCAAATTGCATAAGTCTTTTCTGAAGAATCAAGTTGAATTGATTCCAAGGGTATATTGTAGAATATATATCAGTATTAGATTCTAAAATGGCCCCTAAGAAGAATTCAACACCCATTAATCCTTTAGAATGCTCTACTATGACTCATGAAGACAAAGAATGGCAACATTACATATCAAATTTACAAGAGCAAGTGCAACAAGTATCACTCTCGCAAAGGGAAACAAAAAATGACATGGAAGTTTTGAAGAAAGGCATGGAATCTAAGATGGATGGTTTGAAGAATGGAATGGAAGCTAAGATAGATGGCATGGAAGCTGGCATGGAATCTAAGATGGATGACATGGAAGCTAAGATCGATGAAAAAAATGGAAAACATGAAGAATGTTCTAAAAGCAGACATGGAAGGTTTGAAAAAGTTGATACAACAAATTTTTTCTAATGGTGAAAAGATAGTAGAGGAAACTCATGATGAGAACAACATAAAAGTTAATTGTGATTTCATAAACTCTAATGTTGGCGAGAAGAAGCACCATATTCCAAAAATTGATATGAGGAAGTTTGATGGAAAGGATCCTGTAACATGGATCCTACAGATGGAGCAATATTTTGATCTCAATAATGTGCAAAACACACAAAAGGTACGAATTGAAACTTTACATTTAGAACAAAATACATTTGTATGGTATCGATGGCTTTGCTCCAGTAAAATAATTGTCACTTGGTCAATTTTTACGGAGTAAATGATAACACATTATGAGGATACAAGGAGCAACACCTTCTTTAGCCAATTGATAAATCTCAAACAAAAGGGTTTAGTGGGGGAGCACATTGAGGATTTCCAAAAAATTAATATAAGGGTAAATGATATTCCTGAGGAACACAGGATTGATCACTTCATAGGTACTTTAAAGGATAACATCCAACATGAAGTCCGCGTTTTAGAACCCGATTCATTGGAGAAGGCATTCAGGTTGGCAAGAAAAATTGAATGTAAAATTATGGCGACAAGGAAGCCTACGACTCACTTCTATAAAGAGGGAAGTGTTGCTACTCCTACAACCTTAAAGGTTGACACCACAAAAATTGGAAGAAAAAATAGCAAAAGGGCTTTGCTATAGCTGTGATAACAAATACAGTAAAGGTCATAAGTGTGTTGAGAAGAAATTATTTTACATAGATTGTGAAGAGGAAGAAGAAAATGAACAAGAAGAGGATATACACTAGGAACCAACTCTATAAGAGGAAGAAATGAGTCTGACCATATCATGTAATGCATTGGCAGGAATTACCACTCCTCAAACTCTCAATATAGAAGGACATATCAAGAAGAAAAAGGTAATAGTGTTGATTGATTTAGGTAGTACCCATAATTTTATTCATTATAAGGTAGCCAAGGAATTGAACTATTTCCTATACCTAGCACCAGAATGTCAACTGATGGTTGCAAATGGAGGAACTATAAATCACTCTGGAAAATGCCATAATATCAAGCTAGCCATGGGGGAATATGTATTGAATAGTCCAATGCTTTCCATTACTATGGGAGATGCTAATGTTGTACTAGGAGTAAAATGGTTACAATCTTTGGGGACGGTAGCTTTTAATTTTCAAGAACTTTTCTTGAATTTTTTTTAAGAAGGAAACGAGGTCTAATTATGGGGTATTTTAGGGAAGTCAGGAAATATAATAAGCTCTAATGTCATGACAAAGCTTCTAAAGAAATAACAACAAGGCATAATTGCAAAATTATGCTCACTAGAAGTTCCAACATCAAAATCATCTATTTCTGCAGATCTCCAAAAAGTCTTGGACAATCATTCCAAGGTTTTTGAAACTCCCAAAGGACTCCCACCTATTCCTGATCATGATCATGCTATTCATTTGATTCCAAGAAGTGTTCCTTCAAACATCAGGCCTTATAGATATCCTTATTTCCAATAGAGTGAAATTGAATGTATGATTACAAAAATGTTAGAAGTGGGTATAATTCAACCTACTCAAAATTCTTTCTCTACTCCTGTAGTATTGGTACACAAGAAGGATGGATCATGGCACATGTGTCCGGATTATAGGGAGCTCAATAAGCTCACCGTTAAAGATAAATTTCGCATTGATGTGATTGATGAATTATTGGATGAATTACATGGAGCAATTTCTTTTACCAAGTTGAATCTTCATTTAGGATATCATCAAATTAGAATTAAGACTGAAGATATTCCGAGAACAACATTTCAAGCTCATGAGGGTCATGATGAATTTTTGGTCATGCCTTTTGGCCTTACCAATGCACCTTCTATATTTAAAGGGTTGATGAATTCGATTTTCAAACCCTTGCTTAGCAAATTTTTTCTAGTATTTTTTTATGATATACTAATCTATAGCAGGTCTTGGAAGGATCATGTTCAACATGTTGACAGGGTGCTCAAACTATTGTAGGAGAAACAATTATATGCAAAAACATCCAAATGTTCCTTTGGAGTACAAGAGGTGGAATATCTAGGTCATATTGACCTCATGAGGTAGACCCTAACAAAATTAAAGCCATTAAGGAATGGAAAGTCCCCATAACCATAAAGCAGTTGCGAGGATTTCTTGAGTTAACAGGGTATTATCACAAGTTTGTTAAGAATTATGGGAGAATAGTAGCGGCTCTAACAACATTATTGAAGAAAGATGTATTTTCATGGACTCCTGAAGCAACTAAGGTCTTTGAGCATCTTAAAGAGGCAATGTGCCTAGCACTGGTCTTAGCTACACCAGAATTCACAAAAACCTTTATTGTGGAATGTGATGCCTTAGGAAATTGAATTGGTGTTGTTTTAATGCAATAAGGAAGACCCATTACTTCTAAAAGTCATCCAACCAAAGGAAAGTATTTACAGAAACCTATTTATGAGAAGGAAATGTTAGCAATATTGCATGCACTAAACAGATGGAGAACCTACCTAATGGGAAGACACTTCAAGGTAAAATTTGATCATGATAGTTCTAAAATTCTTTTGGAACAAAGACTATCTTCAGAAGAGCGGCAAAAATGGGTCACAAAGATGTTAGGTTATGAGTTTGAAATAATCTACAAAAACGGGAAGCTAAATTTTGTTGCAGATGCACTCTCAAGAAAGAATGAAGAGGTGGAAGCATTGCTTTGTGCCATTTCCATTATCCAACCAGATTGGATAACTGAAGCAAGAGTTGAATGGAAGAAGGAAGAAGAAGATTGGATACTCATTCAAAATTTGCAGCAATATCCTAGTACATATGATACATTTAGTTGGAAAAATGATTCCTTATGGTACAAAGACCGCTTATATCTTTGTAAGAATTCCCAACTAAAAAAAAATATTGTTTTGGAATTGCACACTTCTCCTATAGGAGGAAACTTAGGATTTTTAAAAGCTTACCACAGGGTGAAGAAAGAATTTTTTGGGATGGCCTTAAATCTGATATTCAAAAATTTTTGGCGTAATGTTTGGTTTGCCAGTAGAACAAAGTTGAGACAATTAAGACGCCGAGTCTTCTACAACCTTTTTCCATTCCATGTCAACATTGGGAGGAGATTTCAATGGATTTTATCAAAGGTTTACCTAAGTCCGAAGGAAAGAGTGTCATCATGGTAGTAGTTGATAGACTTACCAAGTATGCACACTTTTGTGCATTATCTCATCCATTTAAAGCAAGTACAGTTGCTACTACATTTATGGACACAATTCAAAAGCTACATGGAAACCCAAGGGTTATTGTGAGCAATAGAGATCGCATTTTTACTTGAAATTTTTTAACGGAGTTATTTTCTTGTTTGGGTACTCAATTAGCTCATAGCTCATCTTATCATCCCAAATCCGATGGTCAAACTGAGATTGTAAATAAATGTTTGGAAGAATATCTTCGTTTTTTTGTATCTTATAAACAAACACAATGGATGAAGTGGTTACCTCTCGCTAAATGGTGGTATAACACTTCCTTCCATATTGCGGAAAAAATGACCCCATTTATGGAACTTTATGGATATCATCCACCATCTATCACATCATCCTTAAGAGAAAATTTGAAGGTTCAAGCAGTGGAAGATCATATCGAGCATCAACAAGAATTTCGCCAACTCTTAAAGGACAACCTGAATTTGGCACAAAATCGAATGAAACAATAGGCAGATCAACATCGTAGCGAGAGAAGTTTTTATGTAGGAGACTGGGTAGTTTTACAGCTACAACCATACAAACAAAGTCCCTCAATCAAGCTAAGAAGGATAATAAATTATCGCCAAAGTACTATGGTCCTTACAAGGTGTTGCAAAGGATTGGTACTATGGCATACAAATTGGGCTTCCTTCTTCTTCACGAGTGCATCAAATTTTCCATGTTTCATGCTTAAAGAAGGTTATAGGTCAAAATATTCCAGTTCAAACAATATTACCAGAACTTGATGAGGAAGGAAAAATCATATTGGAACCTGAAGAAGTCACAAAAACAAGAACTCAATAGCTACGAAATCGATCAATTTCAGAGTATCTCATCAGGTGGAAGAACTTACCCATTGAAGATTCTACATGGACGGATGAGAATTTTATACAGAAGCACCCAGAGCTATTCAAGCATTGAAGAAAACACTTTTCTGAAGGAGAGGGGCATGTTAGGTCCCTATATAACTAGCATAGTCCCTTATTGTTGTTAGTGTAACCCCCTTATTTTTATTATTTTACCCTTGTAAACCCTATATTGCTATTATTGTGCCCTTAAATTATTATTTTTAGGTCGGCTAGGATTACATTATGACCCCACTAGGATTACATTGTGGCCCCATGCACTCCTATATATAGAAAGGAGGTTTTGTAATTTGTATCATCCAAGAATTGTTCATTCATGTAATGTAATGGAGGTTTCACCATCGAAGTGGCTTATTTCTAAGGCGTTGATATCTCTTTTCTTCTATTTTTGGAGCTAATTTCACAACATTATCTTGTACGAAGTATTTCAAAGAGAGATGGGGCGAAAGTCATTGAAAGAAATAACACTAGTTTTCTTTAGAATCAGAACCATGAAAGTAGAGTTTAGAACCCCCTTTACCATCCCAGTTTTCCTACCCTCCTCGGCCATATCCATTATGTAGGTGATGAAAATATTAGTAAAATGGGTGAAGAAATCTAGGGTCCAACCATCTGGCCCCGGTCTCTTATCCGCCAAAAAGGATTTCACCACTACTATAATCTCCTTATTGTTGATTGGCTTATATAATTCCGATCACTCCCTATCATAAAACATGGTAGGGATGTCCTCAACAACCCATAACTGCTCCCCTTGGACACTCGTCTCCCTTGCTTTGAACAGGTCTTCGAAGTGTCTAACAGACCCATCCTAAATGTCTTCTGAAGAAATTAAAGAAGATCCGTTCTCATCAATCTACTAGATTGAGTTGTATTTTTTTCTCCCATTTACAAAAGCATGGAAAAACTTTGTATTCTTATTGCCTTCACTTAGCCATAATGCCCTGCTCTTTAGCATCCATGTTTGCTATTCAATTAGAATAATTTTCCTTTTTTCCCTCTCCACTTCGTTATGTCTTTCCCAGATGCTAGCTTTTGGATTTGTAGTTCCATCTCATTTATAAGGAGAGAAGTCTCCCTTGAATATGCCATATATCGAACCTTTAATTGAATTTTTTTCCCACGTTCCCAACTCTTCACTTCTTTCTTTAGTCCCCTTAGAGTGTCCATTAGATAATCCAATGCTGATATGCCCACATCCCTTGGATTTTTACTCAAACTTCACCACCATAGAGTTAAAACCTAGGTCCTTCAGCCACACCTGGTTGAAGTTAAAAGGATACCACCCTTTATAATTTTGAAATCCCAAGCAAGGATAATGGGTCTATGTTATGAAATCACAATATCACCGACATTTGCTAACCAGTATCCCATATTGGCCAATAAATGGGACTAAACAATAAAACGATCAATCCACTTGCATATCGATGCATTTCCCTACCTGCCATTGAACCAGGTTGGTCCATGATCCTTCATCTTCAAATGAACTAAATGGAAATATTTGATAATATTCATAAGAGTTCCTACCTTTGGGTCATTTCTTCCCTGTGAACCCTAAGTCTCCCCTTCATGTAAAGTTGAATTGAAATCCCCTGCAATGATCATATTGTCTAGTAGTAGGATTCCGCTGCTCTCCATCGTTTTCCAAAAAACTTCCATATTCTGATAGGGATAATATAAATTAATGATGTGAACCATATGTTTGAAACCACAAAAATGGCTCGAGAGGATAATCCCTCCAAAATACCTATAGACTTTGAATGATGCAATGGCAGGATCCCACATCACTAATTCCCTGCCAGAATGACCCGCAGTTTCCCATGCTGCCATGTGCCAAAATGGGAACATAGCGCAAAAGCAAGAAATAGACCAATCAACACTGTTCATCAACTTTTGAACAAAGATTAAGGCATGATAATTCTTCAGAAAAAACTCATGCATGGAAAAAAATTTAGCTTTTCCCCCCCAAACCCCTAATATGGAATGAAACCAACTGGATCATGGCGCAACCTTAGAAGGGTCCAATGCTCTAAGTACCTTTTTTAGTGCCAATGTGACTGGAATATCTTGAAAATTTCCATCATCCAGAGCCCCACCCGACGTAGTTGAGGACATGGACTTATTTTTAATCCTTGGGCGACCCTTCCCTCTCCTAATCATAACATTCGATTTAGATGAGGGGCTGATAATCAATGGGGGCAAAGGAAACTTTCTTGTGCCCACTAACAGAGGGACCAGGTTTGTGTCAGGGTCAAGTAGCAACAATTCAAGGTCACTTCCAACTAAATTCCTAGGCGTGAGAGAAGGGTTCACCATGATCGACGGCCTATGATCTGGATTCTCAGGAGACGATACAATCAACAACACTATGGAAGACGGGGACAATGACAAGGATGATAACAGGGCCAACTATTCTGCAGAGGAATTCGAGGAAGTCATAACATAGTATAGCAGTGAATTAACATGGGGAATAATTAGATGGGGTTTAATAGTACTTCCCCCATCCAAAGAGAATGAACCCCCACCAGTCAGTGTAATTTTATCTACATTTGACTCGGAAACAAGTCCATCACAACCTAGATTTCACTTATCCAGCACCCCACAATACTCATTAACCTAAAACTATTGAAGAGGCATGTGAGACTTACTCGAGGTATATGGTACCATAGGAGGTGGCGTTGTCTGCAAGTTGTTTCGATGGCTATTCCACTGATCCTGATTGATACATTGAGCACCTTTCACGGGACCTAAGGGTGCAGATATTGGTTGCGAAGACATCGACAGGGGACCTGATATGTCATTAGTGGATACAATAATTACTTTTCTATAAAGATTTAGAGGGTGAGCTAATTAGTGTGAGTCAGGTCAAGTTCAGTTTATATTTGGAGAATTTTAAATTTAATGTGTGGGCATTTTAAGTTATTTTTAGTGAATTGTTAGTAAAAAAAGTTTAATTGCCATTCATTTGGTTTATTCTAATCATCTAATTTATGTAATAAATACATGTGAGAAATTTATATTTTTATTTGGTCTAGATTCCCATCAAATTAGTATCAAAGTGAGATTACATAGGCCCACAAGCCCAAAGTCAATCAGCAACCATCCCTGAGAGGATATTTTTCTCTGTGATAACACACCTTGCAATTAATATACATGGCGTTGTTATAACACAGAAGAACTCAACAACTACTTAATTACATACATGCAATTATATTTCATTGTTCGAAACGTTAGAGTAGTAACCCAAAGTCCCTAATCATATAGAGCGTTAGCACACATGACATTGTCAACAAAACATCTGATATTAATACAAACACATAAAACACATAAGGGCTTACCAAATGAAATGTTTTTTAAATGAAAATTAAAATATCATTTTAAGCTACAAATTGGAGATCATACTAAAAGTCACGTGGCTCATATTAAACCATATGTGACATCTACTTTAAAAATGACTTATGATATGTTATTCAAGTGGTTTAAAAGATTTTGTTAAAGGTCTTATTTAATTTTTTAGTTTTTATTTTTTTATTTTTATTAAAAAAAACAAGTGCCTCATACATAAAGAGTTTGGAAGAAGGTTTTAAGGAGAAAAAGGGTTTTATTTAAAAATTTTTATTTTTTTGATGATTAAAGTAGCATAGATACATCTTAACTCTAGATTTATCAAGCACCAAGAAGGATCAAATATCTAGAGGTGGAAACCATTTTTTGAGTGCAAAACTTAATATGAGGAAATATGATTAATTTTATCAATAATATGTAAATTCATTTTAATTTTAAATTTTCTTAGTTACCTCAGTTTTTTGAGATGACAAATACTGTAAAATAACTTTAATGATGAAAAATTATGGAATGAAATTATTGAATGCAAGGTGACAATGTAATAGTACTGAATGATAGAAAATGTGAGTAATAAGAATGTAGTCAATTAGAATGTGATCAGTCTAAAACTATTTATTGTCACCCTTGTTAGTTTTGTCATATTTCCATATAAATTATATGAAAAATATAGTAGAAATCATAAATCATAAACAATTTAAATATTTATGTCTAGTTGTTGTAGTAAACATCATACCTTGTCTCTCTTGCTCTCCAATATTATCAGGTTTAATTACTGTAACACAGAAATTGTTCTACATTGTCAATAATTTTTTGTGCTTACACTAAAATCAATGCACGCTATTAATCCAATGACTTTAAAAGTAATGTACCATCATACATTCAATTACATCAAATCATAAATGAACACAGACACTGAAATCAATACATCTAATGAAAGATATAAAATAATATTAGAAAACACTATCTACAGAGAAATCGATGCATATAATGCAAGTAATCAAATAGGATTAAAAATCAACATCTACACTCAAATCAATGCATCTAGTGCAAGTAAGAAAATAGTATTAAAAACCAAGGTATACACTAAAATCAATTCATCTAGTGCAAGAAATCAAATAGGATTATAAATCACCATCTACACTGAAATAAATTCATTTAATGAAAGCAATCAAATAGGATTAGAAATCATATATATTGAAATAAATGCATATAATGTAAGCAATCAAATATAATTATAAATCAACATCTACATTGAAATTAATGCATCTAGTGCAAGCAATCAAATAGGATTAGAAATCACCATCTACACTAAAATCAATGCATTTAGTGCAAGAAATAATATATAAGTAGAAATCATCTACATTGAAATAAATGCATCTAGTGCATGTAATCAAATATCATTAGAAATAAAAATATACACTAAAATCAATGCACCTAGTGCAAGCAATCAAATAGGATTAGAAATCACCATCTACACTAAAATCAATGCATCTATTGTAAGAAATATTCTTCCATTTCTCCCCCCTCCATATATATCTATATGTCCCTCCATCTCTCCTTCTTTTTCTCTTTATCTCACACTCATAAAGGCACACACTCTCTCACTCCATATTTATCCATATCTTTGTCCCTCCCTCCCTGTCTCCATCTACCTCTTCTTTCTCTTCACCTTCCATACATTTCTCTATATCCCTTTGTCTCTCTATATCAACCCCAAAACATACACTATATTTCTCCAATCTATCTATATATAAATCCCTCCGTCTTTTTTTGTTCCACTTCCCTCCCTCTCCCCTTATTCTATCTCTCTTACCTGCTATCCACTCTCAATCTCCCTCCATATTTCTTATCACTCCTTCTCTCTCTCTCTCTCTCTCTCTCTCTCTCTCTCTCTCTCTCCAAATTTCACTCTCTATGTCTTTATTCTTACTTCCCTCTCTCTCCCCCTCCATCTCCATCTCTCTTTACCTACCTCTCTCCACTCTTTATCTTCCATTCTCTCCCAACTCTCTCTCTCTCTCTCTCTCTCTCTCTCTCTCTCTCTCTCTCTCTCTATCTTCAACTTCTAACTTTGTCATTGTATGACTCTCCCTCTCCTTCTCTCCCCCATTCTCTTCCTCTCTTCTTCTTTGGATCTTTATCTCACTGCCAAACATACACACTCTCTCTCTCTCCATATCTCCCTTGTCACTCCCTATCTCTTTCCACTTGTTACTCTCTCTGTCTTTCTTCTTCCCTCCATCTCTCCCCATCCAACTCCATCTCTCTATCCATATCTCTCTCCCCCACCCAATTCATGTCTCTACACCTTTGTCTCTCACCATCAATCTCCATCTATCTATCCCTCCCTCTCTCCTCCTCTCTCTCAAGTCCCCTCTCTTTTCCTTCCTCTCTCTCTGTTTCTCTCCTACCTCCCTCTCTCTGCCCCCATCACTCACTTTGTCTCTCTCTCTTTCCCCTACAATCCTCCATATTACCACATCACTCCCTTCCTCTCTGTCATCCTTCCTCTTGTTGGAAATATTTTCATTGATGGCAAAGGAGCACAAAGGAGAAGCACCAAAACTATCAAAGGAGAAAAAATGTGTAGCAAAGTGTAGTGAAGAGGCAAAGGAGAAAGGAAAAGGAGCAGCACCAGAATTACCATTGAGAAAAAAGGACCAGAGCAGGATCAACTAGATTATAAAGGAGAAATAAGGTAAAGAAGGAAAAAGTTAAGTGAAGAAACAAAGGTAGCAGAGGCATCAAAGGCACCAAAGGTAGCAGAGAAGTAGCAAAGGAAGTAGAGGCAGCAAAGGTAGCAGAGAGGT